>OU896710.1:33558271-34102703 GCA_918026855.4 Phaedon cochleariae
CGATAGACCGTTTCACGCAAATAGAATGACGTTAATTCCTCCTTCCAATATACTTGTACGCTTTTTTTCGAATACGACTGTACTTGGCGAAGAAATTCAGAGCTGAAGATATTGAACAAAATTGACAATGGCCAAATGAATATAGAACATTCACATGGTCTAATCATGCATCTACTTCTCCATTGGTGCTGTTTTAATAGATTATGACTTGAGGCTTTCAGGATTTCGTGAAGGGGCCGCCATAACTTGCAAAATCCAGTTATCTATGAAGGATAGACCATTAGGTGTACTTGGGTCGATTCGGCCCATGTGATATGATATTTGGTGATGTAGAGTCGGAATGGCGCATCATTACTCACATGGCAGACAAACAATATAACAGCACTGACACACTCTCCTTTGATATACAGGAAGCTAATTATTTGCACGAATCATTACCACCAAGCGGAATTCAGATTCCCAAAGGGTCAAAATGACTCAGAGCCATGTCCTCAGATTTATTATTATCTGAATTCAAATAATGATGTGATTTACCCTTTCATTCAGTGAATCACTCGATTACAAGTGATGAATTCATGTAAAATGGCGAAATAGGGCAGAACATCGGAGAACAGAAAATGTATAGTCATGGAACGAATTATCAGATTTTCGTATCCTTGGTGGTATATGATTCCACACGATTCACTGTTGCGTTTCGATCAACAGTGCTACTCCTAAGTGGCCTATGGAGACAGCCCACAGAGAACACATATGGCGAATGGACATCTCTTGAGGTCGATGGCCAGTTGGTGCGTACCCAAACAGTACATATACTACTACTACTGAATTGATGAAAATACTTTTGTTGTTCTAGTTACAAATAACTATCTTTCTCTAGATACACTCAGAGAAGACGTTGGTAGTAATAACCAAACGGTGAGTAAAATAGGCGCCAGTCACTACATTCATCAAATAATACCACAACAAAATTGTTTCATACCATACTATAAGTATCATACTATTTTGTGGTGGTAATATTTGATATCATGGTATAGAATTATATTGTTTTTCCTGCCTGAGGCAGAAGGCGAGCAATATGTGGAAGATTATTCACACCATCGCCCGGTGCGAAACCACCACATCGACCCTGGGTTATACCGATGTTCCAGTTGCTGGTTGATGGTTGATGGTTGATGGTTCCAACCAACCCCTTTCTAATCCAATTCCATTCTTCTTCCATGCCGAAATTATTTCTCTTCGATACATTAGAAGCGATGAGTTCTCTTCAAGTACAATCATCTAGAAATGAAGAACCTTCTTATTTGGATTTCCTAGCGAGAGGTGCTCAAATTAGGCTATCGGCTAATGAAAGCCTCGAGATAGGCCAATGAGACATCCAAGAAAATCAACGATATTCATCGTTACCTCCGAACTAAAATGCCAGACATAATGGCCTTGACTGAGACACTGGTCAATTTATCCACTGATACGACCTATCTGCTTTGTCCTTGGAATGAATTCCACACTCATTATAGGTTCAAGGAAGGTCTCTGCCCTATTCCTAACCAAATCTCTTATGTGATCATGAAAAACCTCTGGAACCAAATGAGTTTGATGTTATGTGGTTCAAACTCGATAGCCAGAAACAGCCCACATATCTTTATTGTCTCTACCTACCACCAAAAGATCCATCTCATGATGAGTTCCTCGAGTTACTTTTTTTTATCGCTTGGAGCGCACGAAAGGGAATCCCTATAATGTTCAAAGAACATCGTGCGTTCCTAGGGGGGATAGGGACAGGAGGTAGGTATTGGAATTTTTTTTGAACTTTTGGAGATTATATGTTGTTGGGAATACTTCCACAGGCAATGAATTCCAGAGCCTAGCCGTTCTATGGATGAAGGAGTCTTGATAAAGTGCTGTTCGACATCTTTCGTTGTCCCTGAATCTCAAACTCATTCAGCAGAACCATCCAGCAGCAGAAATAATCATCATGGACGAATACAACACTTCTTGGCTCATACACTCCAACAAAACGGATGAAGCTCAGAGCAGCTCATCAGGGAACTCACACGAATTCCCGATGTCGATAACAATTCTGCCAACACACTTGACTTATTCCCCACTAATAATTCAGTACCTTAGACGATAGATGAACGAGCTCCACTTGGCAATTCTGATCACTCACTCATCTCCACAAACTGCATATTTTTTATTCCATCAACTGCACCAGCACCCCCACGTTTTGTATGGTAATATAACTCATCAGACTGGGACAGTCTCTGCATATTCTTCCCCAAGTTTCCTTGACATAGGGTGAGTTTTGATTTTGAGAATCACAGTATGATGCGGAAATATCCGAGATCATCATGCTTAGAATGAACACATACATACCTCGTTCTTCGAAAAGATAATTACTATCGAAACCCTGGTTCAACAAGAACTTTTCTAGAGCTGTTGCCTCGATACAAAGAGCCTACCATGGCCGTTGCCAACACCCTAACAACGTGACTATAGCAAAATATGTTGAAGAAAGAAAAAACTGCAGTCAAACAATAGATGATAGAATCACACAATGCCAAAATAAGATATGAACTCATAGATTGTCCAGTTCATATACACCACCCTCCAAGGACGACGGCACATTGAAAACAACATCGCAAGAGCAAACGAACATTTTCGCAGATATGTCTGCAGCAAACTGCACCTCAAATTCTCAGGGGAAAAAACCGCCAAATACCCCACCCGTTGGAAGTCGAATACCCGAAATCGTGTTTCATCAACGCACTAGCAAACACATTCTACTCAGTCCTATAACGGATAAGGCTAACACGATCCTGATAGAATTCCATTCATTGATCTCAAAGAAAGTGCACCAGAATTGACATCATATTGCTGGACAATATCTAGAGTCCAACCATTCTCCAAAAGAAGGAACAAAAGCCTACCCAACAACTATAGGCCAAATGCCCTGTTATTGGTCATCTTCAAAGTGATGAAGAAATCCATCAACATTGAACTCATCAAATATCTGGAGAGATCAGGGATAATAGATCAGCTGAAGATGTACTTGCTCACGTTGCCCATATATGTCAAGCTTCATCAGAAAACATAGGGAATCTTTACCAGTGACGTTGAATATACGGAAGGTATCCGACGGTGTTGGGCACCAAGGACTCTCCCACAAATCTCCATCATACAGCGTACCACTTCAGCTATGCCATCTTTTATCGAGTTTTCTTCCTGGCATATCGCTCCATGTGGTGCTGGACGAAATTTTCATTAGTTTTGGCAATACAGGAGAATCTATTTTGTCACCAATATTATGTTCACTGCATATCAATGATCTGTTGGAAGCGAACACTTGCCTTATCCACAGCATTGCAGACGAAATTACTTTCAATACTGCATTCTCTCCTAGAATTTCCGTTCCTCTCCAGGAAACTAAGAACTCACCACGGAGGCAAATCAACGGTGTCAATGATGATCTTGCTGAAGTTACAGTCTGCAGAACGATTAAAGCAAGTTGAATTCGGCGCCACCAAAACGCAAGCTTGTTTTTTCTCAAAGGAGGCAGAACCCAGTATGCCTGATATACCAAAGTTTGGTACCACTATTTCTACCAAGACCACTATATCGATGATCGGTATTTTCATCAGCAATAATTTTCCATGTTTAAATCATGTCTGATCCATCGCGAAGGCTGTCTCACAAAAACTCGGATTTTTATTCCGTACGAAAATTCACCTTACACCTCAACAGGTTCTTATGATCGACAAAGCACAGATACGGCCGAGTTTGGAATACTGTCCTTACATATGAGGTTCAGCACCCAATTATAAGCTGATGCTCTCTGATTCTATCCAGAGAAGAGCTCGCCTGGTGGGTGAAGCTGAACTCACTCATACTTTAACTGCAATAAAACACCGTAGAAAATCCGGCGACCTTTGACTTCTCTATACATAGATACTTCCACGGATAATGATCCTCAAGAATCTCTGCTCATTTCGTCGCTAGCAATACCACTCAGACGAACCCGACAGGCCCAGTCTGTTCATTCTTTCGTTGTCAACCTTGAAATAAGTCGAACAACACTTTACCAAAACTAGTTCGTCTATAGAACTGCAGAGCTTTGGACTTGTTTGCCAATGGAAGGAGGCACAAAAACTCATAACCTCCATAAGTTGTTAGATTAGATTTGGAATGGGGCCTTCGGGCTATCTGCCTCCACACTGCGACCTTTTCAGATCTATTGTGCCTGCCCTCAAAATGGATTAGAGTTCTTCGGCTAGCCCCGCATTCTGTATGAGACTCCATAGGCTAGCTTTCAGATCTCCTGTGTATCTCTGGGCTCCTGGTTCTTCCTCACCCAGCGTAAGGAACCTTGAAGTCTTGAAAAGCCCTCACAGTGGCAAAGTATGGGGTATTAGTTGTTACAGGAATACTCCATTGATGGAAGCATCGACGTAAAACATCAATTATATCCCTCTGACGAGCTCTTGTTACTGCAGTAGCTTCTATCCAGTGTCAGTGATTGGTATGATGTAAAATATTCAATATCTTCGTGAGGCTGTTTGGGAGGCCTATGGGGTGCCTCCTCCTGATTCCGGGCTTTCTTGATGGCTGTGCACAACAGGAACCGAGACAAAAACTGACGAACATAGTCCCTGATACATTGGTGTGAACCAGTCCAATGAAACAGTAGCGTGAACCATATACTTGTGTTTTGTTAGCAAAGTCTACATTACATTTCATCATCACTCCATGCAACCTGACGATAAATAATTGATTGTTGAACTTTCAGTGAGCATATACATCAGTTGATAGTTGTGGTAGGTGAGTGACAAATGTATGTCGCATTGGAGTCTGTACAAACTGATGCCTGCTAAAAAATATGCTGGATATCACATACCTACCTGCTATCTTGTTCAAGGATGGCATCAAGAATTTATTTCAAAGAAATGTTCCATAGAATACCTAGTTGAAGAAATCATACATTTATCAGAGAACTGAAATCATACAGTCGAGGCCGCTTGGGTTGCTAATTCATTTTAAATTAAAAGTTTTGATTTTCTGAGGAAACTGTAATGCACACTTCATTATTCTCTTTTGCTTTGACTCTTCCGATGATGAATTCATGTACACAGGATAGATGAAAAATGAGTTACTATCATTAACTCAATTCCTCAATCTCGAACGGAAAGAACTATTTTTCATCTCATGTTTGTTTTCAATATCTGATATTGATATTCCTCGATAAATTCACGATTAAATATATCAGAAACTACACAGTGAAGAGCAAATGTCTGAAAAAAAAGTGCACTCATTTGAAAACATTATCTTCGGTGAAGAGTTTACTTATTCATCAAGTCAAAACCTCCACATTCAGATGAAGGGACCCGATCTCTCCCATAGAGATTTATATTTTCTCAGTAACTTTACTTTGACAGAAGACTCGAATAATTTGTCTGAAATCAAAAGACTTAAAAACAATATCGATGGTTTACATTTCGAAAGGGACTACCACTTCGAATTGAGAAATGGAATAGGTTCTACTGTTGATATCAGCAGATTCGATGTGAGCAGAAATACCTTGTTTCAATGCAAGGCCTTCATTCCACTTAGAAAATCTCAACTCGTTCGTAACAAAAGACCCGAATATATTGAAAAGAGTGTTTATCACTCTGGACAAATAATTATATTCTCATTCTGATCCAACAATGATAATATAAATTGAAATTGACTTATTATTTGTGTCGTTTTTTCAATATAGCCCATATCCTATATTTGAGAGATCTTGCTCTCATTATTTCGAGCAATCAAGATTATCTCTCATAGTTTGGAGATTTCTTGTCTGAAGAAACTTTTTTTCTCGACCAAAAGACGAAAGGGAAACTTACAACCACTTACTCAGCCACGAAAATATGACTCTAATGTATTATTCATCAAAGTCAATCGGAGAGATTTTCATCTCGATATTCATCAATACCCTTGTTGTATTATATACGATAACAAGACCCTAGTGTAGTATGAGTGGTCTGAATAATCTATCTGCTTTGGAGAACAATAGTCAATTACAACAAAACGCATGAAGTTTATTGCTTTCGAGAATATGTCTCCAAACTGCCAAATTGCCGTCATTCCTAGCCCGCGGAGACCGCGCGGGGTAGAAAATACCCCAGGCGATATCAAATTACGGTTTTTTTGCTTGATCTGCACGGCACTGAAAAATCACGTCAGCTCAGTGGCTAAATATGATCAATCAACAAGTCTTTGCATGTATTTCGTCATTTTTGTTCTAAAATTTGTTTTGTTCTAAAATTTGTTCTATCCGTCATTCGGTTGCCCCCTTACGAGCAACCCTCAAAAGTCTTCGAAAGTCTTGTGCGAGCAAGGAATGACGGGGGCCTTACCTTTTAACGTGTGATCCCAAACACTTTCTTGGGCCATCAGAAAAATTTCTGCAGTCGACGGGGATCGAACCCACGACCAGCAAGCGAATGCGAATTAGAATATAGACACTCTGTCCGCACGGCTACCAATTAGTTCTGCACACATCGTAGTAAACATTTGGTGAATTGTTCCTGGGGTACCTATATCCTCACCCCTCGCGGGAGAGAATTGGAATCTTCTATATCTGAATTCGTGTCTGTGCAAATGGAAATTCAACCTCAAAACGAGCAGTCTGCAATGGTAGTCAAATTTTCATATTATTCAAGAGGAAAAAGAAAACAATCAAAAGAAGGGACGTGCGTATATTACTTATGCGTTCATTGAAATTCATTATTCAATTCAAGTATATCAATCAAATTAAGTTCGTTCTCTATCATTGCTGTTCGTTCGTTTCATTATTGTTATAAATTATGCAATTCCACATCGGACAAAGGTTTATTTCGTCTCAAAGTCCTTAAATTCAATCAAAACCAATGTGGTAGATTACTACCCCATGCGGTCCACGTTTAAGTTCCTATCGGCGCGGTCTCTCGCGGGCTAGTTGGAACATCTTTTTAGTGAACATCGCATACTTTATGAAAACTTATCATCGCTTCATCTGTGTACTGATTTCCTTTGGTCATATATCTTGATATCCAATTATACAATCATCCTCATTCGCATGCGCTCTGAGCAAAATGAGCATTTTCATTGAATTTCATCATAGGTGATAGTATCGATACAATAAAACATCTGCACTCACTTCACTTGATGGAAAACAATGATGCTGTGACAAACAGATGATATTTTATGGATATAATATCCACCTACATATACCTATTTCACAAATAATAATATTCATTTATCACAAATATTCAATTCACAATGGTAGAAGTTTTCAACAAATTATTTGGATCACCAAAAACACGGAATTTCATTATTCCGGTTGTATAATTATTGTCAATTCATACTCATCCATATCGCTATGATCATTACTTGTCAGAATGTTTTCAATCCCAAAAGTTAATTTCACCTTCGCGAACAGTCGACATTCTTGAATTGTGAATAAACAAGTACTGAAACTGAGACGAGTTCGCGATATCGCGAAGGACACGTTTAGATGAATACTTGTTATAGGATGACCCGATAACACACATTATTCATGTAATACTAACGGTGAATTGAAATCACTCTGCCTACTTAGCTCATACTTCAATAGCTGATTCGTTTCGAGTTGACGAGACTTCGTATTTTATTAATTCCTCCTGCTGGATTGATATCGAAGGAATGAAGCTATAACGAAATGGAAAGTAGTTCTTACGAAATCGTGTCCAAATAATATAATCGTTTGTCATGTTGAAGATGTTGAAGTTGTTCTGATGGTGGTTCAGGTGTTTCAGAGTTTCCTTGCACTAGGTGTATCTCTTATGTACCTCTGAACTACAGTATTTCTAATTATACTTTAGAAAGTGTCAATTGTATTTCTAAATAGTCGTTTATATTCAAAATGGATAATTTCGTTCTCAAATCGATACTCGAATTCCATAGCAGGGTTGTGATACATTGGTTTCATGTTCATTCAACATCCTGAATAAGAATAGGTAACTCACTTGATGTATCTAGGGTTGAAAAAGATGTTGTTATTGATTTGTCTTGTGGTTTTTATGTTTCAATGAAACGAGTATCCTCCATAATGTAATCAAATGTCTTCAGAGATCTACATCCTGCCAGTTTCAAGAGGTTAAGAGCCCAGGACACGTTTTCTCAAGTTGATAATTTTGGAGATAGATTCGAGAGGATCTGATACCAGACATAAGGTTGGTCCTTGTAATTGAACGTCACGATAGAGTTCCTCATATATCACAGGACGTAGACTGGCTACATATAAATAATCGAAGATTTCTGCACATGACCTGTTCCTGCTTTGAACTTTCAAAAGCTGAAAAACCTAGTTATATATCTGATAAAATTGTGTATGGGTCCTACATCCATGATAGGAACAACCGTCACTTCTCCCACATATCCATACTCAGGCATGAAAAAGGAATTTTCAAACGCTGTTTCACTTATCACATCACCACCTGTGACAACCTCACTAGAATCAACAATAACCTTCACAACACGCATCATATCTCTTCTTCAAAATGGATTTGATCAATTTCCTGAAATAAGGACCTTTTTTCATGATACGCTTTTCTCCTGTTCTCCTCCCTCTCTCTTTCTCTTTTCTTTTCTCACTTTATATCTCTTATCTTCTCCACATTAAGGATCAAGTCAAGGGTTAAGTGGAAGAGCAGGAGCTCCTCACGGAGCATTCTGAACTTGGAAATTGTGAAAATCGTAATTGAATATTTTTTGTTGTTGTTATATTAGCAATTTGTCCATGAGTCCATTTTCAATGAACTCATTATTATTATCATATAGTGTTGCTTCAGATGTTCGAAATAATGCTATGATCCTTCCAAATACGAGATCTAAAAAAATTCTTGACACATTTTGTCATTGCAGATTATTCTACAGAAAGTATAACTGACCTAATCGAAGGCGGATAGTATATTTCAAAAATGAAACATTTGTCAGAGAATATCATGTTTCAATGAATGATAAATGATATTTCACAGGTATTGTTATTGTTCATGCACTATCATTACATGCGTTCCATGATTGAAACATCATGAGAACGAGAGCAACAATCAAAATTAATAATGAGAACGATAATAATTTACCTACTTGCTGTTGAGAACTGGGCTAAAGGTTGGAATAATAATAATATACATGTATCATGTTCCTATCACTTTAATCACTTGATCATAACATGAGCGTTCAGTTCGTTTCCTTCAGCTCTTGCCTTAGCTCATCCTCACGTTATCATTTTGAATATTCATGTTTCTATACTACTCATACCCATGTACATTCTAATGGATGATGAAGAAGTTGTGAAATCATATCAAACAAGTCCATCATTTCTAAATTAGTCACTCTTGATCTGCACTAACAATTATGAGACAAGTATCATGAACTGGTCAGTCTCTTCGTTATTTGAATCGTGAGGAGCTGTTTAGGTGTGCAGTAGCTTCTCACCCAGAATAAATATCCGAGATTTTGTGAAGCAGCATTCGCGATGAATCCGACATAATTTTTCCATAGAAAAGGTTTGCTGGTACAAGGATCGATCATTGATGGTGAACTTTAGTAAAAATGGTGCTATTAGACATTGTTATATTAGGCACCCTGAGTATCGATTTTCTATCCACCATTGAGAAAATGCATGGAACAGGTCACGGAAATGCCATTTGTGGAATACCTTGGAAAGCCTTGAATTTTATTTCATTATATTTTGGAATATGTAACGACGTATGTACGAAAAATATGCATATATTCAATTGTTATTGATGCTTTCTTTTTTACTATTCTGTTTTTCACTTTGTCAATAGGAATTATTATTCTTCAGACAATAAAGTAATTTTTGATTTGATTTTATTTGATTTGCTCTGAAATGACACGAAATGCCTGAAAATGATTTGAATCGACATAAAATAAAATGGAATGCTCTCAATAAATGGCATCAAATGCTCTGAAATCCTTCAAATGGCTGGACATACCTTGAGACGTCATGGAATGAAATGCTCGAAATAGCATAAAATGGTTTGGAATGCTATAATGAAATGTCAAAATAATATGATTTAGATATCTATTTATCACGTATTCGTTCGAAACCTGAATGAATAAATGAATGTCATGAAAATTTTCACAAATAATTCCCAACAAATACTTGCGAATTTCAGAGACAAAACTGATCACTTGATCACTCTGTTGATCATCTAGCTCACTGATTGCACGAATTTGTAATTGATTCGACAGGAACGAACTTCTTAGACAAACTGATGGTTTTTTTTCTTCATTTTGAGTTGCATGTGAGAGCGAGTGTGAGAGAAAAAGAAAGTTCGTCGATGGAAAAGGTCCACATGAATTAAAAATATTCTCAAGCTCAACAAACATTCACATTGTACAAATAACAAGAAGTACCTACTATCCATATACGAGTATTGGTACTTGAAATGAAAAAATACAGATTACCATTACAATATCGATGATCTGATTGCCTAGTTGATCCTGCAGAAGTGTTAATTGTTGATTCTGTTTCCACGTATCGGTGGCAAAAAATTATATTTGAAATCTAATATAATTCAACGGTATATTTCCATCACGCAAGGCGGTCTGGTGGTCGAGAGCGCAAATGCGCTGAGTTCGTATGGAAATTCCCAACGAGACATGGGTTTGAGCCCCAATTAGGCCATCAAGTATATTTGTGATGTGCATCTCTAACCTCGCACACTTCACCAACACTCGTTCGACTTCAGAACGGCAAAGCTTTGGAATTCTTTGCCAAAGGAAAAACCTATTCTCAATACATCCATAACATCCAATAGTTCAGAAAATCCAATACCTCCCAACTCTCCCTATCCCCTCCAGATAATATGTTTTCCAAACGTCATAGGGATTTCCTTTCGTCAGTTTCAAGAGATTGAAGAAACTCATGGGGCGTTGGTTTCAGTGCTGGGATCAACAAGGGAAAGTTAGTGAGGAACAAAAATCCAGTACCATACTGAGAACAACATGATATAATGCATTCTGAGAGCTAAGAGACTGCGGACAAATCGGAACAAATACAAGTGATGTGCTGATTCAATATGTAATGATAAATACTGATCAGTTCTGCGTAAATAAATAATTCAGTTTTGTCTCTAATGAACATTTGAAGTGTGACAATGTTAACGATATATTTCAATAGATCAGAACGAGTAGGTTAGTATAGTGTACCTACGTGTTTTAGTAGTGGTTTAAATATTTCTCATCGGTAGTCGTATTTTGAAATTGGTGTACCTGATCAATTAATGTTTGCTACGACATTCACAATTCACTTAGATATCATATTATGAGATAGGCATAATATTTTGTTGTTCAAATCTAGTTCCCTATTCTAGATTATTCTACGCAAGCGTAAAACGGATATTTTTTTCTCAATGTTGGATTATAACTCGATATAACTGCTTATGTCGTGTTACAACTCGAAATTGAGCTTATCGAGAATTAAAATCAGTAGTAAATGTTCCTCATTTGCTTGTAACATGAAATAAAATTTTCAAACATGAATCCAATTGTTTTGTATAAATGGTTCAGTACCACAAAAACCGAAGGCTTTTACTTCGTTCGACCCGAGGTTCGACCCGTAGTTTTGTGATAGGTTATGAACTTTCTCACCACTATCTGAAGTATTATCCATCAGGGGTGCCCGCCCATACTTTTTCTTGGGGATATCGACCTAGCAAAAATATTTGACTAGGAGATCGACATTTAAACAATACATCCCACCAACTGAAACCAAAATATAATGACACCATCATACCATCATTTCAGCCTTTTGAACGTCCACTGCTAGACATAAAGGCCTCTTTCAATGATCTGCGTTTTTTGCATTCATCGAAGGCGAGCGATCCTGCAGATCGTCGGTTCATCGTGGAGGCGAAATAGTTCAAAAAAGAATTAGAAGTTAAACTGCATTAGAGCATGATGTTTATTGAATTTCGAATCATCCAACACTACAAAAATAATAAAAAATATGACTGATGAGTGATAAAAAAGAAAACATATTTTAACGCTGATGTCGAAGCATGACATTGGTGGTCCTCCGCGACATTTTCATAATTTGGGATGTTGTCTGTTAATGCTAAACGTGAACAGGCTGTGAGGTGGTCATTTGTCAGACGTGTGCGATATTTCAATTTTATTATTTTCATATGCGAAAATGCAGACTCGCACAGTTATGTTGATGTAAAGAAAGCAGATATCAGTAAGAATAAGAATCACTGTTGCCGTCTTTTGATTTTATATCCGAAATGAGCTTCAACATTTCATCCTCAAGAGCAGTACATTCCATATTGAAATAGTCGCTACTGGTAGAAGAGATTTCATGAACATTTGTGCAGGTGAATGGGTAAGACAGAAATGATGAAATATTCTTCATTTTATTAATATCTCCAAAGCGTCTTTCAAATTCGTTCAGAATTTTTGTCACTTCGTTTTCGTATGACACGAAATTATTATCAGAGTTTGCAATAGCAGTGTTGGAAAGTTCCTGCAGTTTTTGTTTTTAATTTATTCCTCCAATTGTTTCAGCTTACGCTTGAAAGCATTCATGGAGGACATCATGTCCACAATATTTTTGCCTTTTCCTTGCAACTTCAGGTTTATATCGTTCAGGTGCTTTGTAATGTCGACTAAGAAAGCCACCGTACCGAAGGGATGTTGTGGTACACAGGTACAGACTTCATAATTCTTTATACTTTTTTCTGAATTTTTCCTGGGCGATCAACTTTGAAAGCCTTCGTGATCGACCGTGGCAACCTTGATCCATGGTATGCCAGACGCATATTTACACACCCTTTCAGATGACGGCACTAGCGTGCTGAAATCTGTGAGCTTAGTAGCCAATAGTGACGCTACAAAAAGCTCACGGATTTAGGCACCTGCACATATCATGAACGAGAGTAACAAGACCGAATCATTTTTTCATACAACGATTTTATCCGAATGAGAGTGACACAGTGGGCTGTGTGTCCAAAGAAATAGAAGTGAGGGTAAAGGCGATTGACGCTGTTCCTGTGGATTTCCCACTCGAGGCAAATGTTCCACATTGATAACAAACTCCTGATCTGAAAACAGATGAAAAAGCCTGTAATGACATAATATGCCTGTCTGGTGTTTTGTCGTGCCTCGCCTACCTAAATAGATAGGTTATAGGTTCTGCAAAACAAAGTATTTCGTATCATTACAATCCGTGCTTTTATATATTTTGTCCTCTCAAGGGTTTTTTTAGGAAAATATATTTTCTATAGATTATGTTGAGTCAGGTCAGATTGTTCAGAAAATTTGGTCTTCTTTCTCAGAGGAGTCGACAACATTCCACTTCCTTATAGATTCTTCCACATTTCTTTCAGAAATCGCTCTCATGCCATCACTTACAATACCTAGAAATATGTCGAACAACACTTTAGCAAAACTCGTTCGTGTATTGAACGGCAGAGCTTTGGGATTTTTTGTCAATAGAAGTATTTCCTAGAACTTATTATCTTCAAAAGTTCAAAAACTCCAAAACCTACCTCCTCTCCCTATCTTTCCTAGCACGATTTCCTTAGAAGATTAAGGTATTTCGTTTCGTGCGCTCCACGAGATTTAAAAAAAATCCAGAATGGATATTTTTCTCTCTTCCTATACGAGTTGTCAATGAGGATGAATATACTCTTCAAGTCAGCGAGCTTTTGTTGTAGGTATAAGACGAACTCGATATGCCCAGTCAGCACATCCTTTTGTCGTCAACCTTGAAATATGCATGGACCAAAACTTGTCCTACTATAGAACGGAGAAGGTCTGGAATTCTTTGCCGATGGATGTATCGCCAAGAACTTCTTCTCACTCCTTCCTATCCACCTCAGGGACAAACGATTATGCAAACAATGTTCTTTGAACAACATGAGAATTTTCTTTCGTGCGCTCCAAGAGATGAAAATAAATATATACTTACATTTCGATATATTATGGAGATACATTGTTAGTACTGAGATATTTTTCATTAGGTGGAATCCCGTTAAACAATTAAACAATATATCTTTGTGTAAACGCACCGGGTTTTCATAATTCTGGGTAATTGGCGAGAAGTAGGTTTGTACTACAATTTTCACACATGAAACAACTATATGAACACGTGGGTCATCATAGATTCTTGTAGTTGAACTAGATCATCTCAATATCAAATACAATTTTGACCAGTAGCGGATCGTCTGGGTGAAAATCAATGGTTTTTCAACTGAATCAATTCAATTTCCATTCCAATTCATATAGACGAGATATTATTCCACAATTCATCCACATACTCAGAACTTCATCCTATTTTGATGGAGTTCTATCAATCTTCGTTATGACTACACCATGATAGATAAAATGGGGCTTTTTGTTTTTGATATGTACTAATGAGTAACGTGAAAATTATAATGGTCTATCGTTCAAGGAATTCTATATTGAAAAACATGAATGACTTCAGGAGAAATCAATTTTTTCCCATATAAATAGTTGCCGATCAGATTGGGCAATATTTGGTGTCCTTATTATAGTTTGTTCATTTCGTGATTTCGCAGTTTTTGTTGAATGTATGCATAGTGATTATCATCTTTGTTGGTCTTCATGAATTTGTATCAAATGATTGTACCTAAACGAAGTTAAAGGAAATCAATAAATGTAAACTGAACTGATAGTTATGACAGATCGGGATGTGTATCTGTACATATAAGCAACTTGAAATTTAAGTTCAATACCTAGTTCGAAAAACATTAGAAATTGCTATAGCGACGTGGATACGGAAGGCGTGCGTATTTTATTTCTTCATAACATGACCGCAACATATATGGTATGTTCCTTTATAAATAAATATATGTTGAACCACACTCTACCAAAACTTGTCCGTCTATAGAACGGCAGAGCTCTGGATTCCTTAGCCAATTGATGTACTCCCAAAAACTCATAAGCTTCAAAAGTTCCTAAAAATGTTAACACCTACCACCCATTTCTACCATCCGAATAAGATCTATATAGAGTGGAGCATTATAGTGCGTCAGAGTCCAATAACTGCTCGGGTCCGGGGGTGTGTGATTTGCTGACCAAAATTAAAGTATGCTGACCGAGCATTTCTGATTCGAATTTTCTTTTTAAATTGCATATTTGATTATCTCATATAGATATATGGATGCCACCAGTGGAATTCTTTCGATCCACCCTTGCAGAGGGGTAGTTTATTCCTGCTGCTTTTAAAAAATCCTTGGTGACCGAGTATTTTTGGTTCGTATTTTTCCATCAAATCACATATTTGAATATATCATATAGATATATTGATGTCACCAGTGGAATTATTTCGATTTACTCCTTCAGATGGTGACTTGATAGAAAAATACGGACCAGAAATGCTCGGTCAGCAAGCATTTTCGAAAAACAGCAAGAATAAACTAACTCCCTGAAGGGGTGGATCGAAATGATTCCACTGGTGGCATCTAAAAATCTATATGAGGTATTCAGATATGTAATTTGATAGAAGAATACGAATCAGAAATGCTCGGTCAGCAAGGTTTTCTGAAGAAATTGAGAATCAACTACCCATCTGAAGGGGTGGATAGAAATAATTCCACTGGTGGCATCTATATATCTATATAAGATATTCAAATATATGATTTGATGGAAAAATACGGACCAGATATGCTCGGTCAGTAAGGATTTTCGGAAAACTGCAAGAATAAACTACCCCTCTGAAGGGGTGGATCGGAATTATTTTATATATTCATATAAAATATTCAAATATAAAATCTCAAGGAAAAATTCGAAACAAAAATGCTTGGTCAGCATACTTTAATAATTTTGGTCAGCAAATTATATTTCCTCCTCGGGTCCTATATGATAACCAGAAACATAATTTAGGACAATGACAAGAGTGTGGCCTATGATTCAAATACAGGGCGTATCAAAAAACATCTAGAGAGCCTAGGGACTTTTTTATACATGAGATGCCATCTATATCACCACATAATTTCGAGCACCTCAGGTATCTATAACTTCCTCTCAAATAATATTGATTATGTCCCAATCATTCGAAAATTATGTTTATTTTTTCTGATCATAGCCATTATGGGATTCGAGAAGAAATTATTTCATTCTCATTCTCCAAATTTATACAGGATGGCTGAAAAAATTTTTGGCTATTTGAATGAATATATCTTTCTTCCATTTGATGTAGATTTATGACGCGAACATCCCACTTTCTCTGACTTTTTACTCCGTTTATGGTTCATTAAATACAGCAATTTTTTATACATATACATGAGGTGTCTTTGGAATGAGTTTATAATAAGTTCAGTACATCGATATGATATTTTGACGAATATTACCATAATATCAGATTCTTTCTAATTCTTCTGATTAGGGAGAAAATTCATTCCGGAAATTGAGAAAATACCTAACGAAAACAAATGCAAGTACGCCACAAAATAATTCGACTGATTGAACTAAACGTGATTGTGCCTTCCAAACGGAAATGTGAACAGATATGACGTCAAAATTAGTACAGTAGAGAACTTTGGATGGAAAAGAGATCTTACCCCAAATTTCATTAGGATCCATTTGATTTTTCATTGGTACCATTCTATAGTATACGTCGAGCTTCCTCAGGCTGTGAAATACTCGCACTCATTTCAATGCCACCCTGTATTCACTAAAATATTACTAGATGGTCCAAAGAAGTAGCCTGAGTTTCCATGCAAATTACCGTGTCATGAAGTCTAATTGTCTCATGATTTCTTCATCATTATCTATAGAAAAGCAATAAAAACTCTTCGAAGGCGGATAGGGATGTGTGTGTTATTACAATGGTCAACATGTTAAGCACCCATTTCAGTTTGGTTACTATTGTCATTTCATGCTTTCGCTTCTTGAATTTGCAGTTCTTATAAAATATCTGCATGGTAGGTAATTATTTTTCTTGTTAGCCTTCATGAATTTGTTTCAATCAATCGTACATAAGTTAAGGAATTGGAATTCAACGAACAATTGAAAATCAAACCTTCATGACAACCCAGAATTTTCAATATTCAATAATTCGAAAATGATAGGGAATTGCTATAGACACATGGGTACTGGAAGTGTTCGTATTCCAACTCTACATCACATGACCGCAACATATGTGTGTTCTATTTGACAAAAACTAAAAAATTTCATCCGATCCTTATGTTCCGAATTGGAGAATATTTGTTGACCATACTATACAATTCTGAGGCTAGCGAAAGTATCAGAAATATTACACTTATCATCAATAAATAGCTCCAATTTCATTTCATGGCATTCTGCTCCACATGTGAGGTCATGATTTTTTATCGTAGATCTTGTTGTCTAGTTGGAGTAATTTCGTTTCTGGTTCATGTTTCTAGCTATCGTAGGACACGAACTATCGGACTCTGACGCACTATTTCCCGATCCTTATGAGAATCCAGAACTCACGAACCAAGAAAATTTTCAGGTATTAGTCCAATCATATAGCAATTCAGTAATAACATGTGGATTATTTCATTACCCCTTTCTACTGTTGGTCTCATTTCCTTTTTCGGTTTTTCGACTTTCAGTTCAATTTTTCAATTCACTTGCTTCAATTTCAGTTAGTGTTCGTAGTTTGGTTGATCTCGATTTTTGAAATCGAATATCTATAAGTACGCCAATTATTCTGATGTGTATTATGTTATCTCCCGAATGGAGAAATGAATTGCAGAGAGTACATGCATCTAAAGGCCGGCGTACCTCAGTGCTTCGATGCTTCAATATCGATTCACGTCGAGGTATCGATCGTGGGTTCGAGACCCACGAACGCAGACTTTTTCTGATGGTCTAAGAAAGTGTTTGGGATCACACGTTAAAAGGTAAGGCCCCCGTCATTCCTTGCTCGCACAAGTCTTTCGAAGACTTCTGAGGGTTGCTCGTAAGGGGGCAACCGAATGACGGATAGAACAATTTTAGAACAATTTTTTTCAAAGTAAGTGACCTAGTACTCCCACTAGATACTCAGTAGTTACCCTTCAACTCACCTCTTCTATTGCTGCTCTCATTCTGATTATCCACTGCTAAAATAACATTCCCAAATACACATAAACACACCAAACCACTGAACTTCATATTCGAAACAATCAATTAAATCAAACGTAACACGGAACATCAACTGCTAAACATCTCTGCGATCGATGACTTCCGTTTTGTTTGAACTTTCAATGTCGCTCCACCCGTAAGTACCTACCGGTCGTATGGTACCAAGAACGTCCTTGTTACGAACTTGCGACAGTTTACCAAAGTGGTACCACGAATTGAGGAAGGCCCACCGGAGACTGAAGACATGCATTGGATCGTCTGTCGGCCATCCGATCGGCCGAAGTAGGTCACTGGGACACCGTAGCGGGCCCGATGGGTACCCCCACGATGGACACCGATGAGAGAGTGCACCTGTTAAGTTGTACGCATGTACAGGGCGATTCACTTAATCTTGACTCATAATTTACTCTTCCTACACCGTGAATGACTATTGAAGTATTCATTCTCAAGAAATAAAGAAAATATATCAGGAAATATATGAAGATCATAACGGAAATACAAGTTTTGTTGCAGTAACTTAATAATTTTGGTAATTTTTTTGTGTCAAATTGAAAAAAAAAATTGCGGAATAAACAAAATTTATGTTCATTCCAACTAAGCGACCTATCCGTTCAAATAATTATTTTGACCTGTCCTAGAATTTATAATGACGCTTATACAAGCTAATAGTCTTGAATCAACTGAAGCAATTAATCTCTAATTTATATCAATTTCGATATTCAATTATAGTTTTTTTTTTTATATTATTCAACAAGATATTTTGTCAATTCTAAATACAATTTAGTTGTTATAATAAATATAGTTATAGAATAAATATTGTTATATATTTCAACATATTCACTCTCTGAACTAATGATCATTTCAATCAACACAATCTGTTCATTAGAGCACATATTGTATTATGGAAACAAAATAGTCTTTGTTTATCCAACTAGTTCCTGCTGTTAATTTGAATCAATTATGAGTTACATCGAATGGATTTCAAATTGAAAACTGACGAAAGACATTTGTTGCGGTGACAAAATATTTGGTAGTGGATATATGACACTCAGATTTCAGTTATTTTATATCACTCAGACGTGCTCAGACGTACCTACTCGAAAAGCCCAGTCAACACACATTTTTGTCGTCACCCTCGAAATATGTCGAACAACTCTTTATTAAAACTTGTTTATGCATGGAACGACAAAGCTTCGGATTTTGAGTAACAGAGTATTCCCATGAACTTATGATCTCCAATAATCATATTTGTTTGGAAAAATCATCGAAAACAGAAAATAAGTCCGAATATTCAAGGCTAAAATAGGGAATGTCCAAATGAATTGTCAAAAAACTGGATTGTTTAGTCGCAATTATCTGCTCTGGTACATTTCTCCATTTTTGCCTGACTACCTAATGAGCGGTAAGTTGTTATATAGTAGGTACAGCTAGCATTTCTATAATTTGGTCATTTTCTGAAAATTCTACGCGATATGAGTAGAAATCAATATGTAGCAGATTTAATTATTTTATATCCATCACTCAGACGTACTCGACTAGCCCAATCAACACACATGTCGAACAACTCTTTATTAAAACTCGTTTATAAATTGAACGGCGAAGCTTCGGATTTTTTCGCGTAACAGAGTATTCGTGAGAACTTATGATCTTCAATAATCATATTTGATTGGAAAAATCATCGAAAACAGAAAATAAGTCCGAATATTCAAGGCAAAAATAGGGAATGTCCAAATGAATTGTCAAAAAACTGTATTGTTTACTCGCAATTATCTGATCTGGTTCATTTCTCCATTCTTGCCTAACTACCTAATGAGTGGTAAGTTGTCATATAGTACAGCTAGCGTCTCTATAATTTGATCATTTTCTATAAATTCTACGCGATATGAGTAGCAAATTTAATTATTCTCATTATTACGCAGACGTACTCGACAAGCCCAGTCGATACACATTTTTGTCGTCAACCTCGAAATATGTCGAACAACTCTTTATTATAACTCGCTTATATATAGAACGGCAAAGCTTCGGATTTTTTTGCGTAACAGAGTATTTCCAAGAACTTATAATCTCCAAAAGTTAAGAAAAAACCTGCCTTTTCTCCCTATTCTTCCTAGGTACCCGAACATACTTGGGATTCTCTTCGGTACGCTCTAAGAGATGAAAAAAAAGTGGCAGTATCTCTTTCTTTTTTTTTCATATTTCGTTTGCCTGAGAGTTCACTTTGACCTCTGGACAGTGTGAAAACAACCTATTTAAATCACAATGGAATCTGTATTCAAGCTTGGACGTTCCCCTCTCTCCACATTCCGCGTTTTTCTCATAAGAACGCATTTTCGAACGAGAAAATCAGCTGACTATGCTGCGTTATTGCTATGGACTTCTGTTCATACTAAAATATAGTGGTTAGGCTATCAGATGGCGGTGTCAAGTCAATTTTTACTATATTGTGACATTCCCCACTTTTCCCCTGTGGTCTTCATATACACATGAAATCAACCCCGGGATCCTGCACCACTCAAATATTTCTTGTAAGACCTCCACATTTCATGCCATCATGTCACATGAATAATAATAATCATTCTGTTCAGGAAGGTATCCAGAAGAATTGAAAGTATCGAGATCAGTAGGTATATAAGAAAGGGGGTTTCAAGGAAGATAGTGACAATCAGTTTATAAATTGAGCTTGCTAAGATCAGAATTGAAAGTATCGAGATTAGTAGATATATGAGAGAAGGGGTTCTAAGGAAGATAGTAACAATTAGATTACATATTGAGCTTGCTGAGATGAGTAATTGATTATCGCTTCAATAAGCGTTTAAGAAATTTCATGAAAAACGATAAATTGCTTGATAACTATCTAGATGAA
This sequence comes from Phaedon cochleariae, assembly GCA_918026855.4. Lineage (NCBI taxonomy): Eukaryota > Metazoa > Arthropoda > Insecta > Coleoptera > Chrysomelidae > Phaedon > Phaedon cochleariae. The sequence continues at coordinate 33,579,273 of OU896710.1, forward strand.
TTTTGGCACGATAATCACAGAAACAACAATAAAACAATTAAGTGATGTTTGTATTTTAGCTTGAACGATAAAAAAAAAACCCCAATTGCTTAATATTGCGATCTCAGTATAGCTTCTGATACTGTGATACATGATCTTTCCATACAAAAATTATATCGCATTGAAATTCGAAGAGTAATAAATAACTGGATTGCTTCTTAATCCACAAGGTTCAATACTTGGCCCGCTGTTCTCGATTTTAGTTAATGACATGATTTCATCGTGTAGTTCGCCTCAATACATCTCAATTCATGTCGACGATAAAAAATTCACATAATATCTCAAGTTGATTTGAGTCATCAAAGTAATGGATGTGCAGAAGAATTCTTCTAATGATATGTTGATATGATCTTCAATATTTCAAGAATCTACTTCAGGCTTTTCTTACAGATAATCATTAGTTGTAATGCGAGCCCTCTTGTGATAGTATATAATTAATCAATGAAACAAATTTCAGGTATAAAATTTATAGGTGATTCAATTGATGAAGCGTTGAGTTGGAGAGGTCAAATTGAAAATCTAGTAAGTACCTCCGAATGAGGCTGCGACAATGAACATATCTATGCCAGAAAATTATTCTTGAGAAAAAAGGATGTTTTGGAATAATCGATTCAAAAATAGCCATGAAAATGTCAGTGAAGAAAGAGCTAAGATTGGGGTCCATTGCTAGTGCTGATTGTTGGAATTGTTGAATTAGAACTTCTTCTGTTTGACAAAAGTAGTCGGCGTATTATGCATAAACGCAACAGTCTTCATGATATGCTTTGGAAGTGATTGGATATGTTCAGTAATTTCAAATGGGATTAGGAAGGATATTGATAAAAACTGTCTGTAGGTTAATCGAGGAGGTGTAACATTTATTTTACTTGATTATTTGAGATTTTCTCCTCTCGTTTCTTTGAAATAATAATATGAGTATCATTTCAATATATGTGTAGTAGGACGAATCTGATGAAACGCGCCAAAATGTCACTGCGTTCAACACATTTTTCTATCAGGGAGCCTAAAAGAGAAATCTAATAGCTTGTCAGTGACAATTGGAGACCTTGGTGCAAGAACCTGGCACCTCCAATTTTTTAAAATGTTGGGAAATACTCGATATTTTTGAGAAACTTGGAAAAAATTGTGCTAAATGGTATGAATCCTTCAGAGTTACGTTAGATAAGCTGTATTCAAGTAGATACTATTTCTCATTTACATTGTGGGAGCTAAAAAAGAAGTTTGAAAAAATGGAGTTGCCTGTCTCTTGCCCCAAAAAGACAAAATTCTGAAAATATAGTCAAACTCGTGTAATAATTCTGCTCTTCTATTGAAAATGAAATATATAACGAAATTGTGTATATTGTGAACAAATATTATTTTGAACATTGGAAGAATCGCTGACTTTTCCTGCGTCTTGATCTTCGTTAACATTGCCAGAATTTGGGTCCTCTTCGTCAACAGTTATGTTTTTGGAACATAATCACTCCCCGAATCTTGAAAGGGCTCACTTCCACTTTCCGACGACATTAAATTGTATTGCAAGAATAAATTATCAAACCAATCACGCCCAATGAACACAATGTTCATTGATCACGCCACACACGATGGAAGACGCGAGAAGGCTTGCCGCTAATAACCTCACTCCGACATCTCCCACTACACGCGTACATTTCAGTGCTTGAATCGGGTACCTCCTGGAGTGGCCCGAGTCTAGAACCGTCATGGCTTACATTTCGGTGCTAAAATCGGGTAACTCCTGGAGTTGCCCGACTCTTGCACCTCAATGGCTCATCAGGTAAATCCTTTCCCTTGTTATCTTGATAGGAAATTGTTGGATTCGCTTGATTCTTGCATCAAAAAATGCGCAAGAAAAAATTCTATATGTTAAATACAATAACCCAATTTCGGCATAAAATGGAGTTGCCTGGTTCTTGCACCGAGGTCTTCAATTTGTTTGGGAAAAAGTCTGAAGAGAAGATAGATATATTGAAGAAATATCGAATTTTAACTCAGCTTTGGACGTTCCCCATAAAAATGCGAAATAAATATATTCCTTAAAAAATTATGTTCTGGTTTGACACTTCTCAGTGTCATACTGATGTTGGCATTTGGATGAGTGATGATCGTGGTGATGATGTTAGTATACAAAAGAGTTACAAGGTATTTTCATTAATCAATCTCAAATCTACCATTTTCATCTTCAGTTTTCAGTAGCAACTACCATGTTCAATCCTATAATTTAAATATCATTCAACTCTGTCATATGTTGTCCATTTTCAATAATGATATGTTCAGCTTCGATTTATCGATATGTCTTTTCTTGATATTGTCCTCGTGTCTTTTCATCCCTTCGTTTCATCTGTATAATACTCTCCACAATTACAAGGTTTTCAATAAATACAATTCTTTGATGATTGTTATTCATTTTTTGGTTTTGTTTGAGTTGAAATTGATCTCAATGTATTTTCAGTTTCAAATTTTTTCAAATATGCCGGAATGTATCGTATTATATTCGTATATAGTTATTGATGGTATGATGGTTCTTTTGTTGTAGTGTATTTTCTTTGTTCGCAGTTTGGTGAATCGTTTTATCGATGGAACCATTTGGATAGGCGTTGGGTTGAATAACATTTTTAATGTGGTGTATTTCGTTATTGAAAATTTGTTGGTTAGATGATATTGATTTGGCTCGGAAAATTTAGGTATCTGTTATAGTATGTCTCTTTTCACGATATACACTTGTTTCGAAAACATTGTTTGATTATTTGATGAGGACATATAGAAATGGCAACTGATTGTCAGATCAGAAGGTTAGTGAGCAAGTTATTCATGATTAATGTATCCTAACCTAGAGTTTCGGACACAGAAATGACAACGGTTAGGGCTTTTGAATGGTTAGATTTATAAAGTTACACACCTTGCATTCTGACAAGAGCACCATAGTCGTCCCGCGCTTGTTCATTCAAAATTTTTTGAATTTGACAATTCATTTTATAAACGTCAGAATTGAAATGAAATTTCATAATTATTATACTTTCGAGATAAAAGCAGCTCAGGAAATCACTTGCTGTATAATAAATTGTTCCTACTTTTGGGTGTATGATAAATTGACATTCATCATACAGGGCGTGGAAATGAATTCTGAATTGAGACTCTATCACGAATCTGCGATTAGAGGTCTATAAAAATCACAAGTTTCCATCGTTCAAGTTTGAACCCCCTGATTGGGTATAAAAGTGTTGAAAAGGAATATTCTCAGATAAATTATGAACATACAAAAATGGATATATATTTATATAAAGCAATACATTGAGAATTCGCATTCTCTATGTGATGAGAATATTTACTCTTTTTCAGTTAATTCAATAGAAAACTACTACTACTTTCCTGGCTATATGCCACGACGAACATTGAATTATATCTATTGAACACACACGATAAGAGTTTGAAAATAAAATATAAAAATTTCTGAAATTGAGAATTTGCATTCTCCTTCAGACAAAAATATGGTATATTATTCATCCGATTTGAAGAAGAATGTCAATTCTCAATTTCGGAGGATTTTATTCTTTATTTTTCATGTTCCCTTTTGAATGTTCATCAGATATAATTCAATGTTCGACGTGGCAAATAGCCAGGAAAGTAGTTGTTTTCTATTGAATATTCAGAATGATGTGTGTATATACATATTTTTGTCTGAAGGAGAATGCAAATTCTCAATTTCAGAAATTTTTATATTTTATTTTCAAACTCTTATCGTGTGTGTTCAATAGATATAATTCAATGTTCGTCGTGGCATATAGCCAGGAAAGTAGTTGTTTTCTATTGGATTAACTGAAAAAGAGTAAATATTCTCATCACATAGAGAATGCGAATTCTCAATGTATTGCTTTATATAAATATATATCCATTTTTGTATGTTCATAATTTATCTGAGAATATTCCTTTTCAAATTGTTCCTAATTTGAAATAAATGAATATCATTTATTCGATTTTCCAAATCAAAAATCAAATATCAAGCATTGGCTTATGGAAGGCGTGGTTGGAAAATCAATTCAAAGACGAGCGAAATTTGTGAGGTACTCATTGAAATTCACTTCTTATAACAGCATATGATTAGAATTGAATCTAAATTTTAGGCCCATTATCAAACATAAGATTTCAAAATCTGTTTGAGAGAATCTGCTGTTCCATCAATTTACAAAGCAGACGATTTCAAGAACAAAATTCCATTATTATCATCACACGAAATACAAAACAAAATAATCATAGAAAGAGATGAGATGATCGCCAAATTACATTATGAAATTGAAAATTTGAAAACGAAACTAAGAAAAGCAAGTAAACTACAACGTGATATATTATTAAATGGCGTTTTTGATTCTGACCGCAAATTCAGAATTCAACAGTGAAAAGTGAATAGATATTTATGTTCCCAGAAAATTATTATAAGGGCCTTAATTAGGCTGGAGGTTTTCGTTTTGGAGATATTTTCTATAATATGATCCATGTTACTTAGCTCCTAGGGTGCAAGTGAAGTTGCTGAGAACTTAACAAAAACAAGTATTTGGTAGGTCTCGTCAAAATAAATTACTTTTTTCTGTGACGGGAAAAAAGTTTGGCATTTCATCTCTGTTGGCAGGTTATAAAATGTCACTTTTCATAAATTACTTTTTTCCCGTGGGAAAAAAGTGATTACTTCTTTCCCGGATATATATCACATATATATACTCTGTTAATGGCTTTTGTTGTGCTTTAGTTCCGAAAAATGAGTCAATAATACCGTCTCCGAGAAAGAACTGCAAGTCCTTTTATCTTCCATTCGACTTCGTGGTTTCGTATATTACTAAACAACTACTGAATTCGCAATTTTTTAAAATCAAATCACAGAATTGAACTGACAGAAGTGACATCAGATATTTGATTACTTCAAAAGAATGATAAAGATGTCTATAAAACGCAGGTGTCCCTACTGTTAAAAACTTGAAATTTCACTTCGATAATTTTCAGATTTCGAAATAATGTAATATCTTCTCAATATTGATTCGTCCTTCCTTCTGTCACCGAAAAAAATAGTGTATTATACACGGGAAAAATATTAGATTTTAGCTCACGGTTTTTTGTCTCCCTCCGCTACGCGTCGGGAGACAACACAACCTGGAGCTAAAATCTACTACTTTTTTCCCTTGTATAATAAATAACTATTTTTCCCATGAAATCTTTATCGAAAAATGATTTTTTCTCTGTATTTCAACACCCTGTATCTCCGAAATGAAGCAATACCAGATACAAGCTTATATAGACTTCATTTCTCAAAATTGTCTCAGGAACACTTCACTGGAGTACAGTTTCACATACAATAAGGAATTATAGCTATAAGTTTATCCATATGTATATAGTCTCTGATGATAAAATGTTGTTACATGCATTTTTTTCATTTATATAAATCTTGCTCTACTAGAAGTGTATCACTATGAATTGAAGTGGGTGTTTTTACCCTATATCCATTGTCCATCTACGGCTGATTTGACAGAAAATATAACCTCTAAAATCGTATCTGGCAATCAGGCGCTACTAGGGAAATTGAAATTACAAAGAGCAGAATATATGTCTTATTCTTTTATTCATTTAAACCATTGTATTATGGGAAATAGAAAAGGACAAAAGTTCAGCTGTGTCCGAACTCTGTCCTAACCTAACCTGGCCACATTCGAAACAGGCCCTGATTAAGAGGTCTGACCGCCCTAGGCTAATTATGAGGACGCGCCCCCGCCATGAGTATTACGGTCGGCCTAAAAAGTAGTATATTAGTAAACTTTGTTTACTAGTGTAAAAATTTTGACATGATTCATACTACCTATAAAAGTTTTCGACTTGAAGTATTTTTTTTTATATTTACATTTCTGTAATCTTGAAGACTAGAAGCATCATACAAGTGAAACATTTTTGCAACTGATTAATGTTTTATTTGAAAATTATAATAATTGAATAATTATTATTTGCTTATAATAAGGTCTTTTTTCTTGCATTAGCATTCGAAAATCTTTCCACAATTTTTTCAAATTCGATAGTTTGTGTAGAATACCACTTTTGCTGGCGGAGTGTGGAGCGTAAGTAATTTTTTACTCTCTTGAGTGCTGAAAAAGACCTTTTGCCGCTGCAGTTGGTTTCAAAATTCATTATTAAAACCAGGGACTATCAAGCGCATTTAGTTTAATTGTTTTGTCTCGGTCTAGTTGAAATATGTAGGGTAGATGCAATGATGCTAGATTAGTGCATGCGAAGATACGATTCTAGCGCGTCTTGCGCGCCCCCACGATCTTCGCGCCCTAGGCTGCGGCCTAATCATCCTAATGGTTAATCAGGCCCTGATTCGAAACCAATATCACTCAAACCTGTTTTGTTGGTTGCATGCAGTTGCATAGTTTTATGAATATGATCTTGTCGAAGAGGGGAATTATGAGTTCGTAGAAAAAGTATATTATGTAAAACGTTTACAAACTCTTCAAGACACTCGTTAATAAAACACTCGCTTTGTCACTCAAAGGACGTTTATAACACTTGATTCATAATATACTATTGTCATTGTCATTGTTATTTGATGCATTTTCCCAGAAGATCAAACCGTTACTGAGTGTCGACGATATCAGTACATATAATGCCATTCTGTGGACAGATAAAGATACAGTGTCCTTCAGATGATGATGAATTTTCAATATACAGCAGACCTCCTTCTGACGCATCATTTCGTTTCATTCCTATCATCTTTATCACAATCCTGAATTTGTATCATTTTATGCTCATTTCCACAGAATGTTCACCATCCCCCTCGATACCACTAATTTTGATTCAGAACTCAATATCGTCAAACAAATTGCCGTGAATAATGTTTCTTCCATCACTCTGAATATTTTTATACGACAATCGTGAATAAAATTTCTTTTAGAAACGAATACAAATTTTCGAACAATTTTTTGACTCATCGTGTACTTCCTACAACCAAATTCTTCTTCTCAACTTCTTCTGGCCCTGTTCCACTCAAAATTAGAGACACTATCAATAGGAAATTTAATAGTTACAACTCCCCCCGATAAATGTTTCCATTTAAAACTCCAAATCACCTCAGAAGTTCATGAGTCGAGTCCATTCCTGATATAGATGCATCTGTTGTCTACTCATCAAAACATTCTGAACCCAATTTTATGGTATGCAGAAGAATTACTGAATATGTCCACATAATCGATATTATAAATTTCTTAAGTGAAATAAAATGTTCGGAGTGTGTTATTATATGATATAATGATAATAATAATCGTCCCAATTCGTCCACCAAAAATTAACATCGAAATATATACATATACATATGAATATGTGCATAATACATTATATGATAAACAGTAAATAAACGAGGAGATAAAATCCCAAAGAATCGAGTAAAATAAATGAGGTGGAGTTGAGCTAAAGCTACAGCTATTCTACCACTCATGGAAAATGAATACTAAGAAACTGAAAATTACAATTTTTCATTATTAGGATATTATATAATATATAATACTTTTGCTATATACAGAGCAAAATTCAGATTTCCTCAACTATTACCAAAGATTACTGAATGACTAGAGTATCTTCTGTGGTATATGCTAATATAGTTATCAATTTTTCAACCAGCATCAAACTCGACACTTAATCAATTCGTATGATTCTGCATATTCAATAAATATTTTTCACCTTTATGCTTACATCGATTTATAATCAATATTTTCAGAGTTCATTGTATTGAATTGAATTAGATACTTTAGGAAGAGGATTTATGATAGCCTTTTTCCAGTCCGTAGGAAAGTGATTAGACAAAGAACAACACTTGATTATATTAGAAATAAACTTATCCAAAAATGGGCTAAAGTACTTCAACATTGTAAAAGAGATATTATCGGCGCCATATGCATTAGACTTCAAAAGATATAGTATTCCGTGAATTTCGTCAACCGACGATATATTGAATACAAAATTTGAAGTCGGATGGTATAACTTATTATTAAATTGAGAGCAAGTATTAACACAGTCCGTGTTGACGAACTCTTTTTATACTCTACATTGAATTTTTGCAACGCCTGCCAAGTATTTTTATTGGAATCAGATGTTGTTTTGGTCATGAAGGTGATATATGTAATCTTCTCATTGCGTAATGCATTCAGATCAGAGTTCCTTAAATTTTTATCGTTCAGAAAATCAGCTTCAATATCAGATTTCTCAAATATTCTCAATGCCAAACCTCTCTCCTCGAAAATTGATTTTATAGTATCAATTATCCATGGGGTTTTAGGTCACTCTAACTCTTCGAAATGGTGCATGAAAATCAAAGTGATCCAGTAGGTGAGTATATAGAAAAAATATGTACTTTTCGATCGATATCTTCCTTAACAATATCCATCCAATGGAACTTTCGTAGTCACGAACATATATAGGGTGTCATTTTGAATACTTCCTACTCTCAATATCTGCCTTCCACTGAATAATATAAGAGAAAAAAAAAGTCGATTTCATTTTCAAGGAAAATACTGAAAATAATTAGTTCAGCCCTCTTGGTTCAACCTCCTAGAAGGAGTAGATGTTACCCTTAGAATCTCAAATAAGAAGAGGGGTCAAGTGGCAAATCATTTTGCAGGGCGTTCTCTATCCAACGGTACCCTAGTTTATCATTTTCTGTTGAGCAGTTTTCGAAAAATACATTTTAAATATTGAATTTTTTTGTGAATTTCGTATTTTTGTGAAGAAAACACCCTTACTACAAAAGAAATTGCTCCTCAATTTACAATTCCATATCTCATATTATATTGGTTCATCGCCAATCAAATCCCCTTTATCCGAAAAGATTCCGTTGAACTGTCCTTGCTAAAAAATATGAATTGATTGATAAAGAGGGTCAAATATCGGGCAGAAACAAATTCTGGCCAGTTTTTTCAATGTTTCCGAAGCAAGGGAAAAATGAAAAGTGATTCTATATTATAGATACAGGTCCAAGTTATGGGCAATTTGTTTGCCCGCTCATGCATACATTCACGGAGAGTGCCTTCCGAGACGCTGCGCTGCAGCTCAAAATTTAGGCTACGCTTGGGCCCGATTTTGTCAGAAACGGTTGAACTTCTGACGACGATGGTAAGGTCCTTTTCTCCAGTAATGAAAATTATAAACTGGCTTTTTCTTTGCTCAAACAAGAATTGCGTCGGTGTCATATTTTTGCCTATATCGGCAAACGGATTTTGTGGACCATGGAGCCATTTTCATACTCCTCCAGCAATTCCTCGGTTGACATTCTATCAGAGAGAGATCATGAACACTGAAAAATTTGAAAAAAATCTGAGATTCATCTAATGTCATAGTTAGTACTCTCGTTTATTGGGCTAATTATTATTTGACGGGAGTAAGTTGGCGATTCTAGCACCTCCTCTGTCTGTAACCCCCCAAAAACACCATGATCATAACTTCATATTTGACCATTGTTCCAACCTGTGTTGGGAGCATGCGTTGAGAATCTTTCAACTTCAATAAAATAACGAAAGTCTGTTGTTCATGGAATCGCGGATTATAATGTTTAGTGCTCAAACGTTCTACCTATATATGACCTTTGAAGAATATTCACATCTGATCGGTTTGTATTCTCCTGACTTTTCGAATTCGGAAGTTTTGTCTAAATTATCTCTGCTAAACTTCTTCAATGTGTTCTTCAAGGAACTCTCGATTCTTCTTATGTATATGTTGATCCTGTAGATCCGAAATTGGTGGATCTTTGATAATTCTGATTATTGTATATGTATATCTGATGGCAAAAAAAAACTTTTCAATTGATTGCTACGGATTTTTTTTGCAAATATTGTGTTTCAGATGAACGTTGACTGCAATCAGTTTCATGATTATGATTTCTCCGTTGACACTTATAAGAGATGTACATTCAAATGCATGCCTATTCGTTATTGATCGTGTTATGTGAATGAGAAGGTCTATGAAATTGGGGAATGAAACCGAATGAATAACGATTATTGAAAATAAACAGATTCTTTCATTATACCTAACCAACCTAACCGACCAACCAACTAAACCTCAATCATTCACCGCTTACTGATTTATCCTTCTCAGTGAGTAATCCTCCTCACTGTCCATTGGGGATATTGAGCGAATTTTCCAAAATGAAGGTTTATAAGTAGGTAAACTGATCGTTCACCGAATCGTTACATTTACGGAATCTGAATGAAAATCTAGCTAGAGGTACAGATTCCTACGGCTTCCGTACGTTTTTGTCAATGTTGATATAAAAAGGTGGTAGATTTGAGAATAAATCGGTAGATATTATGTGAGAATTGCAGTTTAGACCATTTGCTTGTTTTCCACTAGTCACCTGATTAGGTAGGTGAGTAACATGAGTTGAAAGAAAAATTAAATAATCATTATTCTTGTATAAACTCACTCAACATCATCAAGCTTCAAAGAAGATAACTCGAACAAACAATCAGTTGAATTGTGTGTTAGCCACGAATCATAGATATTCACAGATAACCGACGTTCCTTGTAAGATTTATCGACAAAAGCCAAACAATCCAAACGTGATACATAATTCTCAGTTGGCGATGAAATTCGTAGTGGTGTTACTGCAATAGAGGTGTTTCCAGCACGCAATCAATAAATTGTAATATTTCCTTGAATGTTATTTAATTTTGATGATGAAATTTTATCCTAAAAAAATCAAATGAGAAGTTATTATTCAGGTATAAATGAATTCGAAAGTATGAATCAAAATTTCAGCGGTAGATATTGATGCTCTGTGGTGAAGCAGTAATTCACACTATAAAAACGGTAGATTCAGATAATAAACGGTAGACCTGACAAGACTGACCACCACATTCAAACAACTGCTATTCTCCAAGAGATTTGTGGAAATCTTACGGTTGAAAAGTTTCTTACCTATATCCAATGAATGTGCCAAAAGTACTTATACCTCTAGTGTTTCATTGCGTACTATCTAGTTCAGATCTCCAGCAATCAAAGTTCACAAAGTGAGGTGAACGCCTTCTTCCACAACTTCAAATCTGAACTGGGTTGATTCTTGATAGGCTTAATAGTTATTATAGTACAGCGAATCTCAAAATTTTCTGTAAGACGTCAATCTTGATTAGTCAGGTCTAGGCGGAACCTTAGAATTAGAATCAAATATGATAGTATATCAAATTATTGATATACATTGATAATAATAGGAATCAAATTTCAGTTTATGGTTATTGGAGTACTTATTGAATGCATTGATTCGAATGAAAGTTAATTCAAATCATCATGATTATTATAATAACCACCTTGTTCTTCCATTTATCCAATAATAATGTGCACTTTCAATCTTCGATAAAACACGGATGAATCTAAATCAATAATCAAACAAAGATAGGTGAGAAAAGGCGAGTGGACTATTATTTTTTCCTAAGTGAAATCATTACCCAATAACCTTTCAATTCCATATTCTTCAAGATTTTTGTCGGTCGATTTTGAAGTACCAAATTCGTCAATATTGCCACGGTAATTCTCAAACGTCTAGAAATAAACCGCAAATAAAAACTGACGTCATAATTTCGTAAGTAGGTGCAGACCATAGCACATTTTCCATAATATGTTGAAATACGATTATTCATGAATTCTCAATCATCAATCAATAAATCTTCATCATTCCCAAGAGACTACATTCATTTATAGCAGTGTACATGGTGGATATATGAAATATATAAATATTTCCTCATTTTCCTCAAGTTCAATTGGAAATGTATCTTGATCGACTCAGTGGTTAAGTAGTTAATATACATATATCGTGATTTGCTTCGAAAAATCCCTTGTCTTGTGAATGTTTCTATTGAATCTCATTTCATGTGATGATTCTGTATTGAAAATAATCATATAAATTCACATTAGAGGTGCTTTGACCCAGTAAACGTGACGACACAGAATTATGTGCGTTGTCTTGTCAGTTCTCTACGTCAAGCACAGCATTGTCAAGTCTCTAGCCTTGTCACCATTACCAAAATAATTAATTATAAAGTATGAGAAATAGGATATTTTATTTGGATAAAGATTTATTGAACGACAGAGCTCTAAAGGAAGATTATGTGACCAATAATGGAACAGCATGAGAACTGACGTCAAATGACGTCAAGTGACGTCAAATGGCGGCCATGAGGGCATCTTTGAAATGAGCTCTTAGATGCAAAAACTTCGAACAACGCATAAACACACTATTCACATCAAAAATATGTGATGAGTAGTGCAAAAATTCATCCAGGTCTTTTTTATGATACAGAAAATTAATTGAAAGCCAATTATTCACTACCAGTCCACTCGCCTATTGCACATGCACGATTAAATGAAAAGTGAGGTTAACGTCAACATCGTTGCACCATAATCAAGTATTCAGATGTTGCCAAATCTGAACTGGACAAAACCTCAGGAAAGTAAATACAACTTTGTTAGCATACGGGTATATCAGTAAATGGTTTTCATAATTCTTGGGTGTTTATGTAGGGCATTATGCATTTTTGAATTTCCGTTCTGTTTCTGCGAAATTGTCACTTGTCAATTGCCAAAAATTAATGAAATCATTTTTCAATAAATTGAGTCAGAATTTTCAATAGATAAATCGATGAAATCCAATGACTGACGTGTATGGATATCAGATATTCCAGGTATAACAACCTGAAGATGTTCCAGACGGAATATTTCCGGAACAACCACTGCAAGACATTCCCTTGATGTCCCGATCATGTCTTCGTACCAGGGAACAAAAATATGATAGTACCAGGGTCATCACTGTCTTATTAAGGGCTTTATTCAATGAAATACCTGGATTCTATTTTTTTCTTATTGGGAATCAGAGGGCGAATTCTCTGATGCCCTCGATTCACATGAAATGCTTGGGTGGATCCATTGTGCTACCCCTGTTGTTTTCATCCACACCTCTTACAATCTGGTCTCGAGAAAAGCGGCAATTGCCTTCCTTCCATGAAGCTCCCCTGTGTTTCCCTCCATGAATTATATAAAAATACCAAAGTATCCGCCTGCTAGGGTCTTCGCTAGCTCGGTGCCAGACCACTACCAGTTCCGCGAATGAGTTTCCTTGTAAGCCCTTTTTCAGTGCTCCTAGTTCCAGCGTGAACCCAGGCAATCAGATGACGTTGCAGTTACGTCTTTTTACGTCAGTTAAATGACCAAGGTGACTTCAGGAGTTGACGTCGTATGACGTGAATAAGTCACAGCCCAATGACGTCATATTCCTCAAGTTTATTGACGTCATTCACTCATCAAACTGTGACGTCGAAATAACGTTGAAATAACGTTCAAATTTGGTGATGGAACGTTAAAAAGTTTCCTTGAACATGATGTGATAATCACCTGACCTCTGATTACATGATGATATTGATTATGCATTGTTGAGTCTGCTTGGTGGTGCCTCTGGTGTCATATGTCTATCCAATCGACTATTCAGCAGCGCTATCTCTCAGTACGCATCTCCATCAGAATGAAATAAGTTACTCGTATTCGTATAAAAAATTATGTAGCCTGTGTCGGCGAGATGTAAGCAAACCATAGCATTGAAAAGGATGTTGGCGAATTTAACTTCACTTTGTTGAGTAACGTATATTCATGCATTATTGGCTACCCAACAAGAATCTTAATCGCAAATTATTGAAAAATTCTCTGAAAGACGAAGTTCACCAAATTGGTATGTACGTCACACCGACGTGATTTTTAGACGTCATAGATACGTCACTGCAACGTCATTAAAGTGACGGTCTTGATATAGGTACACCTATATTATTATTTGTATATATACATATATAGCTTGATTGGTTTTCAAAGTATACAGGGTGTCAAAGTTTGAAAAGAGTTTTCTCTCACTTCCTGGGTATATATATATAATTCCAATAAGAACTAGCATGTTGATTTGTTTTGATGAGTTATACTTCTATCGACGTTAGAAGCATATACAGTGTGTCCACCTTAAGGACTTACCACCCCTGTAAAATCGTTATTATCCGACCAATTTCAAAAAACCTTTTTTTGTTGGATAGGTATTTGAAATGCCCATCCAACGAGAGAGTGATCTAATTCTTGGACTGTTATCGTGGCCAACTGCGACAAATTTCAATTACCCATATTCCAGAAAGTACTATTAGGGATTTTTTTCCACGAAACTTGATGATGGATTCTGAATCAGTACCACTTGAAATATACCTGTACCGATTTTCATCATCATAAAACACAGGGTGTCCGAAAAAATGAATCATCGTTTTCTTCAAATAGGTGATCAGCAAATGTAGTTCTGTGGTTATTCTAGAAAGAAATAATCACAAATTATCATTGAGGATTATTTCAAATATACCTGTACCAATTTTCGTCATTTGAGTATACAATGTGTCTGAGAAAAAAATTAAAAAGGATAGGTAAGCAATATTTTTCATCCTGATAATTCTTCACTCAAAATAAAAAGATGTATCAGGATCACTTGGAACATACCTGTACCGATTTTCATCATCATTAAACACAGGGTGTTCGAAAAATCAAATTAATATTTTTTTCGAGTTCATGAAAAAATATTGGCTACTTTTCCTTTTTAATTGTTTTCTCATACACATCGTATTTTTTAATGATGAAAATCGGTACAGATATCAAAGCGATCCTCAATAATAATGCATCATCAATTCTTCTCAAAAATACCACAATACTACATTTTCTGATCACCTATTAAAAAAAAAACATTATTCGTTTTTTCGGACACCCTGTGTTTTATGATGATAAAAATCAGTAATGGTGTTTTTCAAGTGATCGTGATTCAGGATCCATCATTTTTTTTTGTGAAAACAAATTCCTAATAGTACTTTCTCAAATATGGGCCAATAAAGTTGGTCGCAGTTGGCCACGATTACAGTTCATGAGTAAAATCACTCTCTTGTTGGATGGACATTTCAAATACCTATCCAACAAAAACAAGTTCTTTGAAATCGGTCAGATAATAACAATTTTACAGGGGTGGTAAGTCCTTAAGGTGGACACACTGTATATAAGATTACCAAGACGTACAAGTTTTCATATATGTGTGTAAAATTAATGAAATAACGAATATTCCGGAAAATTTTCAGACACCGAAAATGCCCATCCTGTATATATAGGAACGTCACAAAATTAATGGTTTCACAATGTAAGTATACATGGTTTGGAAAGGGTCTGGGAAACATGGAAGTCAACAGTATGTCCCTGAAACCTCATGAAACTGACGTCTTACTTCACCCTTCTAAGTCACGTTCACTCGACGTCGAGATGATGACGTGATTCTCAAGTGATAGAAAGTACGTCATAGTGACGTTATGAATTAGTGTGTGACGTCTCTGACAGAAAATCACCAATTAGGGACGTCACATCGACGTGATTTTTCATCATATGGTTGCCTGGGTACTAGCTCAGTGCCTGAGACTGCACGGGCCCGTCCTCTGAGCCCATCAGAGCCCACATAATGGATTGTGATCCATTCGAATGGACCACGCATTTTATTGAACTGTCTCCATTTGAGTCTATCAATATGAAAGTTTCGAGGACAACATATTCAACAATAAATAGTTTCTAGTCGTCTCTCATGCAGTTGATGAATTCGAAGTTTCACCAATCATATAATCAGTACTCAAAAAATCGACTGCAATTCAAAAATAAACAATTCTATAGCGAATATTGATGGCTTGATTCATACATCCGCACATAAAATTGTTATTCATAGGTTGTTTCGCAGGCCACATGTGTATGAAAAAGGAAGATGAACAAATTATAGAAGTATGTAGGACAAAATATTATGATGCCGTTCAATTGTGTCAACATATGGCAATAAAGCTATTAAATTTCGCGACTTTTACTTTGAGTTAATTTGCATCTGTATGTTTTTGTACATGTCACTGAAAACCAAATATAACTGCCTCAGAAAACTGTTTACTTACTCTCTGAATCGACATAGAAAGTTTCACATTGTGGAAAACAAAGCTGGAATGTTTCTCATCCACGAAAGCAACAACAATATTTCCTTCTTTGAAAGATGTAATATAATGGCTTTTGCATTCCTTTTTCCTTTCAGATATACATATGAACGAAGTGCAATCGACTTGTGAGACTATGGAGTTAGTATCTATGATTTATTCATCATATATTTCTTTCTCATAGGTACTTCATTTCATTTAAAAATGATATGAGATCAGTTCCAAACATCTTTGAATGAAGGGATTTGAAAAAGAAATTACGTGATCTCAGATTTTCTTCAGAAGTCGCCTAGTTTTGTGACAATTTATTTATTTCATACATTGACATCATACCGTTTATTTTTCATTGAATACGGCCATCGTTATATCAAATCTGTTCCGTTTTCAACGATTTGGAAGACTTTCTATCTGATGAATAGTGGATCTGCAAATTAGTTTCGAGATAATATTTGACTAGCTTTTATCCTGAGTCAACATTCGTAAATTCATTCGAAACTCTAGTTTGGGTGCAAACAACGCCGCTTAGAACGATGCAATTCGAATGAAATATTAACGGATCAAGACGGCGGAATACGATTTGCTTTCTTGAGTCGAATCGAATTATTCGAAATTCCAATCGAACAAATTTCATGATCATTTTTTTTCGTTTATTCGCAGTATTTACATACAACGTCAATGAAATCGAAATAAATAACTATGGATTGAATATCATTTGATATGGGTGAAATGAGATATACTTTCTACCAAAACCACAAATAATTCATTTTGAGGAATCAGGGTAGGTCACTTTCGCAAGTTCATTCATGGAAGAATCAATCATGGGATATAAAATAATTGATTTTTAATACAAATTCAAAAGTGAATTAACGCCAATAACTAGTTTTGCAGCGATTTCTTCTTCAGCTTCAGTTTATTGAGCAATTAACATTGGAATTGACATTGGCATCGGCATCTAGTACCTATTATCATTTTAGGAATTCTACATCTTGCATTCCTTATCGGGATAGTATCGATTTCTGCAGTGAAATAATATATGTGACTGAAAGATTTTTATATTTTATCGTCGGAAGTGAATGACTGCTGATTAATGATTTGATGATGAAAATGACATTGCGATATAAAATATATTCTTCTTTGTTGATTATTCAGTTGTATTTTTGGCACTAGATGGCTTTGATATCTCCTTTTTGAGAACGCTTTCCTCGAATTCCAGATATAGTTGCATATGCTCTGAACATCTGTTCATGTTCATCAGTCTCTAGAAGCAATATGTTATTTCAATAGACAATGAATGATATACATGGTGAAAGATCATTGAAATCATCCATGAAATCAAAATAGAGATTAGTTGATCAAAAAAAGGGAAAAAATGCGAATCAGAATGATTATGATGCTCTGTTATAGAAGATAATGATGAATAGAAAATAAGGCTGAGGAAGTAGGTACCTGTGAAGATTTGGACCAATTCGATTGAATTTATATCATCTATTCAATTTTCCAATTTACTCGGCCGTTACTTGATGGGAATCCATGGCAAATGTAGAAACTTCACAAACTATAAGATTTGCATGAAATTCTCAAACACACGACATGTTTCGCTAACACAGTAGCTTCGTCAGGTGATATACTGGTACAATGCATTCTAGTTCCAGGGATCCGAAGCGCAGCTGTGCTGACTGTGACTGTGACCTACCATCTGAGGAAAGAAGAGGAGTTGGAGAGTTACTAGATTTGGCTGAGGAAAGCCAGGCTGCATGTCTTCCTAAAACTTCATGGCCGTCTCCAGGTAGAAATCCCATAAATGATCTTCTGACGGAGATTTCATCCACTGGTGGTGAGCAATGGCTTCTTCTCAGGTCAAGTGCATGCCACCACGGCTAAGATGAAGTGAGCTAGGTGTCGAAAATTTTCTTACCTCCGTTTTAAGAAGTTGAAACTCTTACTTCTTGCTGAAATCATGAGCAAAATATGGATTCCAAGGAACCTATTGGTCAAATAAATGCCTAAGTTGCAACTGCTAACATCATCACCTCCTATTAGCACATAGAATATCAAAAGAAGGAGTACTCTACTGTTGGGATTCATTGGTAAACAAATCTTATTCGAGACTATTCGTGATATTGTTGATTCAATGAATATTCTATCATTCAACGATTACTTATTAGGTGTCAGAGTGGATGTTCACTCTGAGTATAGCGTATTCTCAACTTGATTTGAAAACGAACCACATTGCTACCCTACATCAGTAATTGAATACATTTCATCAATATAATGAAGTAAACTTATCTTGTAGCAATTCCAAATGCTACAGCGTGCTAGTTATTCAATGGCAAATTTGGTTACTTTTTGGATTCTTCGATTTACCCAGTATCAGAATCGGAGGAGTTGATATAACAAATGAGATAGTCATTCAAAGGAAAAACACATCAAAAACCTAATTACGGAGTTTCATCATCAAAAGTTGTACAGGAAGATGTATAGGTCAACCAAAAATCAATAAAACTGATCAAAGGAAGAAAGGAATGCTCGAAGTCATTTCCACAAATTTTAATGATGTTGTTAACATAATCATTAGGGACATGTTTTGGTCTTATGATAGACCATCTTCAGCCTAATTGGAAGTTCTACAATACAAAAACAAAATAAAAGTTGGAGTAAAAGAATTAGTTTGTGCTTGACTTACGTGGTGTTGGAAAAATTGTTGATGCTACTGTTTCTCGAATTGTTGTCGATGCTCATAGCCACTAATTGAAATATTTTATGAAAATACGGGTTTTCAATGAATGAAGGGCCCCGTGCCCTGAGAGCGCAAACTATTATTTTCATTGAAAATTTCCTATACCAGAATGGTATATCAAGGGTATCGCCAAAAAGTTTTGTTTTTGACAACACCATAAATTAACGGGTTTTTGTAGGAAGAGGTTTTTCGTGCCCTTATGAAAGCGCTACTAAAAAAAAATATCAATGAAATTGAGGGAGCAAACAGCCAGCACGTGTTCAAAACTGAACAAATTTCATTAGAAGATACTGAAATTTATGTCAATTAAGGACATGGGCAAGACGTTGACATAAGTGAAAGTCAATGTCAAGGGACGAAACATAAAATTCTGACCATGAGCATAGGTATATAACGATAGACTACTCGAAGAAGAGCATAGGCATATAACGATAGTTATAACGACTACTCGAAGAATGTAGATGTAGGAGGAGGGATGCATGTAGAGGAGAGTTGAGCAAACCTGAAGAACCATTGACTATGAAATACCATGAAATAAGAGTTGAGACCCCTAACACTACAGGAATGTCCTAGGTACGTCCTTTTTTTGTCGCGCGGTACAAGGACATAATTGGGGCATCCAGTGGATGTCCCGCAGTGGTGGTCCAGTGAACATCCCGCCAGAAAAAAATCCACAAGCCGCGTGATTTTGTCATTATGACAGCAAACAAATTTTGCCATAACTTTTCCAGCCACAATAAGGGAACCTAACTTTTGAAAGCATGATAACCAGCCATAAACAAAAAATGTTTGATGAATTAAATTGTCTTACCAAATTACACTCTAGTTTTCTTCCGTCGAAGTGAACTGGGCATTTATGATTCGAATTTTGTGGACATTAGGTAATTCAACTTCAAATTGCCAGGCAACAGAATTCTTATTGATATATGTCAAGTTCACGTCAACAAAAAAAAAGCTCTAGTGTAATAATGAGTGGAAATAAAGGATATAGTCTCAGAACTTCTTGAAAAATTACCATTTTTCGCAAACAGAAATCGAAAATGCATAATGCCCCTCATTTTTAAACACCCAAGAATTATAATAGTTATATATGAAATCCTAACAGAGTTGTATTTATTCAGGTTTCAGTTTTATACTGTTTATTAATCTGTTTAGTACATTAATATTCAGAAGGCATACCAAAGTAGGTGAACAGCGATTGAAATCCAAAGCATTGAGAAATTCAATACGGGCCCCAGAAATCTCTTTTAAAAAAAAAAATTGTTTATTTATGTTTTTGTCAAAAACAAAACTTTTTGGCAATACCCTTTGAATACCATTCTGGTATATGAAATTTTTAATGAAATTATAGTTTGCTCCCTTAGAGCGCGAGGCCTTCATTCATTTCATGAAATATTTGAATTCCTATTAGCTATGAGCATCGACCACAATTTAAGAAAGAGTAGCATCAAGAATTTCTGGAACTCCAAGTGGGTCTGGCAAAAACTAGGTAATTCTTTCACTTCAACTTTCATTTTGTTTTTGTATTGTGAAACTTTCAATCAGGCCGAAGATGGTCTTTCATGAGACCGAAACATGTACCTTTTATGATTATGTAACAACATCATTAAATTTTTTGAAGATGACTCCGAGTATTCCTTTCTTCCTTCGAGGTGGAATGTTGTTTTTCTGAATTAGTGGTATCACAATGAGTACAGGATATTAGAGAATAATGGTTTGTTGTCACAACGAGAAACAGAGAGAAAAAATTCACAAACATCAAACGACACCATGATGTTAGTGTCAGTTAACTTCAAATATTTAGATTCTTTGTATTCTTCATGGTATATTCAGGAGTGGAGTTGGACAGGTTTTCGATTGAGTTATGAATGAAATCTGGGAGTTTGCTGAGTAAAATATCTGGTTATTACAGGTCGACTTGGACAAAGTTTTGATGAAGATATTCGCATCATTAGGATAGATTCAACTAGTGGTGCCCGCGAGAGTCTCGTTTTCGACATTTCATTCATAAATACTTTGAAAACACAATCCATGATTGCTGTAGAACAACGTAATGCGTGAAACGAAAACGGACTATTCTCTCTCTTACGGCGGCGGAATATAAAGGCAATTCTGCAATAACGACAGATCGCAAATAGAATGACGACCTGAAAATCTATAAATAAGTCATTCTGTGCTTATTAGTCTAAGATAAAGAATAACTTAATGTGTTAACGACTGGGTGAAAAACAAACTCATTTTTGATCGTGAAGGCTGATCTGACTGATGAAGGTTTTTTTCTCAGATACCTATTTCTCAAATAAGAAAACTAATGTTCTTTCGAATATATAATACTATTTTTTTTCTTGTTCAGATGTATGATGTAAGTATGTACCTATTAGGTAAGTACTTACTTTTCAATAAATAATGTTATTCTTGTTGTGATTTCCTCTTCAGACTTCTACACTATACCCCAAAAGTAGGTAAAGGTGAATATCCCGTACTAGACTGGAACAAGATTATGCATGACGAAATTGCGATACATTTGCGAGACTCTCGTACGAGACGCGAGACAAGACGAGACTCCAGGCTGCGAGACGAGACTCGAGACAAGACTTCATATTTCATCAGCGAGACGAGACGAGACTTTATGAAAGTCTCGTCTCGTATTGGTCTCGTGTGAATCACTAGATTCAACATGGCTAATTTAATAACATCTGCTGGAAGATCATCTCCTTCTTCCGAAGTAATGCTATTCAATTCTTGAACTTTTCATCAACTGTGAGAAGAATATATACGATAGTCACTTGACAATTCCCCTTATTGAAGTCAATCAATTTCGAAGGAAACATTTCTGTATCACAGGACTAGCACGAAAGGATATCCCTATAATGGTACATTGTGCGTATCTGGGAAGGATAGGGAGAGGGAGTAGGTATTCGAATTGTATCTTTCCGCGATAATAATTTCTTGGGAATACTTCTTGAGGCAGCGAATTCCAAAGCATTGCAGTTCCGCATTGAATCAAGAAATCCTTCTCATCTGTGTAGATATTGGGAGAGAAGTGGAATACCATCAATGCATGTTGATTAATCGCATCTTAATTATCTCCAAGCGCACGATAGGAATCCCTAATAGTAGAGTAAATAGACTGGCAAAAGGCTTCTAGAATAGATTTTCGTGGGCACTTTGTTGCTAAAATGTAAAACCCATTTTTTATCATTCCTAAGACCTTTGCAATGCAAAATCACTTGGTCGTCCAAAAATCGTAGTAGGAGGGGAGTGGGGGGAGCCTTTTTTTAAAAAAAAGCCAATTTTTTTTTTCATCGGTTTTCAGATCTAAGATTTGAGATAATTCATTCCTCAAATTTGTATACCCATCCGGATATCAGAAATATTTTTTTTCAATTTATAAAAATACGTCGCAGCATTGTTGTATATGGAGCGCCTTCACACAAAACCGCTTGCCCTGCACACCCATATTTTTAAAATCATTCAACTCGCTCTACCTCGAAAAGTATTGGGTCTAGCAAAAGAAGGTTTTCTATAAA
The DNA here is from genome assembly GCA_918026855.4 of Phaedon cochleariae. Lineage (NCBI taxonomy): Eukaryota > Metazoa > Arthropoda > Insecta > Coleoptera > Chrysomelidae > Phaedon > Phaedon cochleariae. The sequence goes on from OU896710.1 coordinate 33,601,607, forward strand.
CGTTAAAGACCAAACATCAGAGAACATGTTGGGCTTTTTAGAATTTTGATTGGATAATTGGTTCACGAGAAAATTAAATAAATCGAACGGCATGTCGCGATGAACAGCGGCGACCGCAGAGACACGAGGAAGGGCGAGATTGCTATGCCTGAGTCAACCGAAAATCCACTCTACTGATGGCGATGTTGGTACGGTCGATTTTACCGTGACTTCACTGTTTTCTTGTAAATTCGAATGCATTGTTCTGGTAGCGCGGATTCCACTGAGATTACTAGTGATGAGTGATAAAGTTCTTGTCTATAAATCATATTATTAAAAGCGAATAATAACTTATTGGTAAGTTAACACTATTTAGAACTTACTTAGTGAGTATTAGGTACAGTTACTATTTTTTTGTATCCTCTAGAAATGGATTTAACGAACAGCAGCAGCTCTGACAGTGAAATTGAGTCGAAAATCAAATCAAGACGTGCTTCTTTTCGTAAAACTTACAATGGACAAGACGTTTTTATTCAAAATGTGTGTCTTACTTGTTTGGAAGGAGGAAAGCTGGTTATCTCTCATGAAAAATCGAAAAAAACTTTCATTGAATGCACGAAAGAACGTATGACAAATTGTCATGATGACAAATATATGCGGCATATATTCTCAAAGTTTGATGATCTAGAAAATCGAAGTTTTTTAAAATGGCACAGAAACTGTTATAAATCGTATACGAGCTCAAAGAACATTGTCTCGTACAAGTCAAAAAATAACAAACTGACAGCTGATTTTCCAGCAGATTTTTGTAGAGCAGATATTTTTCAAAAACGTCCCTTGCGGACACCTTTTTGATTAAAAAAAGTGCGTATTTTGTCAGAAGCGATCACAGTATCAAAAACTAAGCCAAGTTATGAGTCATAATATGCAAGAAAAAATAAGAACAATATCACGAAGTAACCCTGTGTTTTTTGCGAGAACTGGAGACAACGACTTAATTGCCTCGGAAATAAAATATCATGCCGCTTGCGTTTCAACAGAATTACGCAATCTCAATGAAAAATCGGTTGGAAATACTAATATTGAAAAAACAGACGATAAAGCATTAGAGAAACTTTTTGAGGAAATGAAGAGGGGTTTGAAAAAAGGTAAAGGATACTGCACAAAATCAATTGGCAAAAGATATCGTGAAATTAGTGGCATTGACGACATGAGTGAGAAACAAATAGTAAAAAAATTAAATACCATTTTGAGGATGATGTTGAGTCAATAAGGTCTCCTAGGCAAAACGAGCCCACAATATTCTTGGAGAAGTTTTCGGAAGAACAGGCAATTGAGACAATCGTGCAAAACCACGACGAATCTGTCGGTCCTAGTTTCAGTTTTGGTGCATCGGAGCAACACATTCTAGTAAAAATCTGCCAAACTATCCGAGGTGAGATGAAGAAGATGTCGACTGAGTCCGATTTTTAAAAAATTAATGTTATATAGAGACTACAAAAAGTATTTTCCTGAAAGCTTGTACTACCTTGTTAACCTTATATATTGTCTGCAATGAAAGTGAGAATGAAAAAGAAACTGAAACTTTTGGACGATTGGCTCAATTGCCTGTTCTTTTGAAAACTTCTTCAAGAATATTGTGGGCTCGTTTTGTCTAGGAGACCCTATTGACTCAACATCATCCCCAAAATGGTATTTAATTTTTTTCACTATTTGTTTCTCACTCATGTCGTCAATGCCACTAATTTCACGATATCTTTTGCCAATTGATTTTGTGCTGTATCCTTTACCTTTTTTCAAACCCTTCTTTATTTCCTCAAAAAGTTTCTCTGTTTTTTCAATATTAGTATTTCCAACCGATTTTTCATTGAGATTGCGTAATTCTGTTGAAACGCAAGCGGCATGATATTTTATTTCCGAGGCAATTAAGTCGTTGTCTCCAGTTCTCGCAAAAAACACAGGGTTACTTCGTGATATTGTTCTTATTTTTTCTTGCATATTATGACTCATAACTTGGCTTAGTTTTTGATACTGTGATCGCTTCTGACAAAATACGCACTTTTTTTAATCAAAAAGGTGTCCGCAAGGGACGTTTTTGAAAAATATCTGCTCTACAAAAATCTGCTGGAAAATCAGCTGTCAGTTTGTTATTTTTTGACTTGTACGAGACAATGTTCTTTGAGCTCGTATACGATTTATAACAGTTTCTGTGCCATTTTAAAAAACTTCGATTTTCTAGATCATCAAACTTTGAGAATATATGCCGCATATATTTGTCATCATGACAATTTGTCATACGTTCTTTCGTGCATTCAATGAAAGTTTTTTTCGATTTTTCATGAGAGATAACCAGCTTTCCTCCTTCCAAACAAGTAAGACTCACATTTTGAATAAAAACGTCTTGTCCATTGTAAGTTTTACGAAAAGAAGCACGTCTTAATTTGATTTTCGACTCAATTTCACTGTCAGAGCTGCTGCTGTTCGTTAAATCCATTTCTAGAGGATACAAAAAAATAGTAACTGTACCTAATACTCACTAAGTAAGTTCTAAATAGTGTTAACTTACCAATAAGTTATTATTCGCTTTTAATAATATGATTTATAGACAAGAACTTTATCACTCATCACTAGTAATCTCAGTGGAATCCGCGCTACCAGAACAATGCGTTCGAATTTACAAGAAAACAGTGAAGTCACGGTAAAATCGACCGTACCAACATCGCCATCAGTAGAGTGGATTCTCGGTTGACTCAGGCATAGCAATCTCGCCCTTCCTCGTGTCTCTGCGGTCGCCGCTGTTCATCGCGACATGCCGTTCGATTTATTTAATTTTCTCGTGAACCAATTATCCAATCAAAATTCTAAAAAGCCCAACATGTTCTCTGATGTTTGGTCTTTAACGTTTATAAAAAACCTTTTTTTGCTAGACCCAATACTTTTCGAGGTAGAGCGAGTTGAATGATTTTAAAAATATGGGTGTGCAGGGCAAGCGGTTTTGTGTGAAGGCGCTCCATATACAACAATGCTGCGACGTATTTTTATAAATTGAAAAAAAATATTTCTGATATCCGGATGGGTATACAAATTTGAGGAATGAATTATCTCAAATCTTAGATCTGAAAACCGATGAAAAAAAAATGGCTTTTTTTAAAAAAAAGGCTCCCCCCACTCCCCTCCTACTACGATTTTTGGACGACCAAGTGATTTTGCATTGCAAAGGTCTTAGGAATGATAAAAAATGGGTTTTACATTTTAGCAAGAAAGTGCCCACGGGATAGCACGATAGGATCCCGTTTAAACTCTACTATAAGAGGTTAGAAGAGAATCGTGCGTGCCTTGGGAGGATAGGAAAAGAAGGAAGGAATTTCAGACTGGGCTTGTCGAGTTTGTCTTCCTGGTACTCGATGCTATAACAGAATTGAATCTCATGAAACAAATTATTTCGGATAACGGTTGAAATCCTAACATAATTGACAGAATTTTGGAAATATTCAGTAACAAGAGGTCATGAAACCATGACTACAAGTCAACAACAATGAGACACTCCTTCAGAATATCTTGCGATTCCATTTTCAAACTAATTTCGAAGTATTTCTCTACCAAAATCAACAATTTTGGCATCTTTTTCATGATTTTGAATTGTTCGGGATTTGTTAACTAACACAAAACACGAGATTAATATTCTTGACAAATGTTGAATATATAAAATAGCATGTTATACAGACTGCGACAGTACTCGTATTGGTAATATTCCTAGATGAATGTCTACCAGGGATCGTGAAAATATCAACAGACCTAATTCTTCAAGATTTGAAGAAAAATTCAATTCAGAAAATCGTTTGATACAATTATAAAGATATTGCATAATGTCAGACGAAACGATCTCCATCTGGACCTTCTTGAGAAAACAAAAGAGATGCGAATTGATGATAATTGTCTGAACATACAAATTCTTCTCAATCAAACCCGTTTCAAACCAATTAGCAGATCACTTAGGGAAATTTAGATTCTTTTCAATAACTAAATCATTGAATTATTTCCTCACCTGTGTTGTATCGCCACACAGGCAGCAAATTGTTGGAATAAACAATACTAACAGTAATCCCTCAGGCATTACGCAAGGTGTCCCACAAGGATGAATATTAGGCCCCCTCCTTTTTCTAGAATTCGTCAACGACCATCATATCATACTTGAATGAACAAAATAAAATTACTACAACATGTTATGCAGATGAAACAGGAAACTTGATTGAATAGGAGGATTCATCATCATTGAAAACATTGGCTGAAAATACCTGAACCTAAGTTATGACATGGTCAGACGAGAATCATCTGATAATCAAGAAGACTAAGACCAATGCTTCAATATTTGGTGCAAATATTTGGGATCACCACCAGCTTTTATTACTTGAGAATACTGATGACGTCGTGCATTCTTCTGAATCGATGAAAATGCTAGGAATCAATTTTAACCCAGAACTTTAATGGAATTCACATACTGACATTCTCTGCAACAAACTTAAATAGAGATGTTACGTACTAAAGTTTATGTCGATTCATCGCAGTGAAAATAGCCTTCTACCTTCATACTACACCCACTTCTATCCTCATATTATAACTTCTGCGTGTTTCAATAAATAACTTGTTCTACTTGGGTAGTTTTCATTGGTTTCCAGAGTTCTGGAATCAAATTGAGCATGACCTCATGAGAATAAAATAATGAAGTTTCGACTTTTTCCTCGAATGAAAAGTATTTCAAGAAAGTGTTTTCAAGCGAAAGGAACCATATATAACTGTGTGGATTCGTTGGATTCACAGTTGATATCATCGATGAAAACAACGACATATTGATATGTAATAACCATTTATCTAGTAAAAAAATCAAAAATAAGGATTCAAATCATTCAATAAATATTATTGAAGTTGACACGGCCCACCTTGGCTGAAAACGAATCAAAGTTTCCGATATTACATATCACAAATATCGGAACACAACAATTTCAAAATAACAAGCTTTTATTGGAATCTCACTGAGAGAAATAGTCGGTAGTGAATGATAAACGTTTAGTAAAATAGGCACCAGTCACTACTCTTATCGAACAATACCATAACGAAATTGCATCATACTATAATATAAGTATGATACTTTTTTGAAGTGGTAATATTTCATATACAACTAAACGTTATGACTTCTTGTCAGATAACTTTGGAACCCTCATATCCAGTTTATTATAAGTTTGCACGTTTCTCATGAGAGTTTCTCGATAATTATTCAAAGTTCGAAAGTGGTCTGAACTCACTGATTCAGTGAATTATTGATACACCTAACATTTTCTAACGTCACAGTTATGAAAGTATCGACGTTTCAGTCAGATGTGAAGTTCACAGAAACTAATTTTTTCTATGAATAACTTCCATTAGAAAGCTGAGTAGACCCCTACAGTCTGATTTCACAAAAATAAAGCTATTTCAGTAATGATTATTTCATAATATTGCTCCTACAGAGGTATAACTTGTTAGGTTGGCAACTTGGGGCATAGTCTTCCATGAGCACATAAAATTGACTCACGTTCGATTTGCGACATTTTCTCATGATAATAATCACAATCGAATCAACAAGAAATAGATCCAATGTCCGACTTCACACAAAATTTACAGAGTCTTTCTGCCAACAACACCCTATACATTCGAATTTCAAAATGTGTCTGCCATATATGAGAAGAACACCCGCATATTTATTGAATGACTCACTTTTTATCTGTGCATGGACGATTTTTGATACTCATATTTTGGGCTCAAAATATTATTGTTGCTCATTTCTCAAGCTAGCGAAGACAATGAAAACATCCAAATTGGAAATAGATGTTTTGTTGATTTCACACATCACCGTTCGACATACACTAGGAAAATATGCGCAGTATTCGCAGTAATGGTGAAAGTATTCCTGAAGCATATTCATAGTGAGAGAATACTCATGAATTTACCAACAAGCCACATGAATCAGTGTCTAATCAGGTTGAACAATAAAACTGAAAAAAATTGTAATATTGCTAATCATCCATATTTGGCCATGTGCAGTGGAGTGGTCGTAGCAGAGCTCAACTCATAGGACGGGAAACGCATACGTAGAACTCCCCTTATTCAGAAATAAATATTGTTGAGTAGATTCTTGCCTGAAGCTGTAGGGTTGACCCTCAGGAGTAACATACCGATAGTCCCCATTCGTGGACCTTGTGCGTTAGGGGGAGGGGTTGTATAGGGCCAGATCGAAGGTTTTTCGTCACAATCTCAAAAACTGAGCATTCTAACGAAAAGTTCACTCCATACACAATCAAAGTAAATCAAATTTCTCATAATGAAAGTCTCATTCATTTTTTCGATTAAAGCAGTAGGTGAGAGTCTATAATCAATTTAAAATGCGAAATGTATGGAGATCGAACCATATTTTTGCCAAACAAAGATCATCTTGATTGATCATTACCTAATGACAACAAAGCATAGAGGTTTGCAAGGTTGATAGAATTGATGATTTGTGGAGGAGAGTTGTCTCGATCAGAATATAAGGTGAGCTGAAGTGACGTGACGTGATAGCATTCGAAATCTAATGTTGGGATCATAGAGATGTATATGTATAACTCTGGATCACAGCTGGATAAGTGAATCTGTTTGATGGCTACGATGATGCCAAAAGAGGTAAGCAGAAACGGAGGAGGCATTCAAAAACCTCAGTCAACATCCACTCTGATGAGACCATGTCCTGCACTGTTCAACAGGAGAATTTTTTGTCTATCGAGTTCAACAATATAAGGCTCATCAACTTAATTACAAAAAAATGGGGGCACAGGGACGAATGGCAGTAACTACTACAGGGGATGCTGACATCAAAATTGTTACCTGTGGTTTGCAAGCAGAATCAAATTGTCACGGTCATATGAAAAGATATAGATTTGTAAGTGTTAATTGTTGCACCTATCTTTCGTTCAAGAAGATGCTCTTTTTCAAGTCGAGCAGGAAGAAGGTGGAGTCTAGCTGGTATAATTTGGCCAACTCCCAAAAAGCAGATATTTGCAGAAATCAGTCTGTTGCTCCATTCATTCAGCGGTTGTGATACTACCTCTGCTATATATAACAAGAGCAAGAGAGATGTTGTAAGTCTATTTTTGAAGGCCAAGGAGCAGGTCTCAAACGTCTACGAAGTTTTCTGTGATCTCTCAGCAACACAAGATATGGTAGCTGATGCAGAAGAGCAGCTCTTTTTTGACATTGTTACAGGCCCCAGCAAGAGCAGATCTGAATCGAATACGACGATAATCCTCGTTTGAGCTTCGACACAGCCAAAACCTGATTTTGCGGCCCTTCGCCCTACCAGAGGGGCCACTCGCCAATATTTCCTTAAAGTTCGTTTGCAGGTTTGTAACAGTATAAGCTCATTTACATCAGCTTATGTGATACATTGAGTGCCTAGGTCAGATTGTGAATCATTGTTCCAAACTACAGAGGCCTGATCATTGTTTGCAGATTCAGCATTGGTTATATGATGATCAGCAGCACACCTCCTCACACCTGTTACAGGCATGGTCCCAGTTACGACCAAAACCATCTCGAACAATCAATATACTTTGCGGATGCATCACTGGTTGTGCAATCCGTTCCGGGTGCCACAAAGCAGGCATACCCTGCTCGCTTGTGTGCAGCAATGGCCCTCCAATCGTCAGCTTCGACGGCGACGACGATGATAGGCATTACCTTCTAAGATGCATTTTATTTGAATCAACAGCTATCTGTATTTTCAAACTCATGTTGATGATATAATTTACTTCATCTCTGTATGAGACAAGCTTTTCTCTAGGATGCTCAGTTTTCGAGATAATGACGAAAAACCTTCGAAGCGGTCCTCTCCAACCCCCTCCTGCCTAACACACAAGGTTCACATAGGGACTTTCAATATGTTATTCCTAAGGGTCGACCCCGCAAGTTGAAACAATAATCTTCTTAGCACTATTCACTTCCGAATTCATGTTTTCGTATCCCGGTCTATTATTGCTGTAGAAGTAATTCTCCCTAGCGACACTGCACAGTAGACCCTCGCATACAAATTCGTTTTTGACAGGAGACCTAGCTTTTCGACATGGAAGGTGGCATCAAAGCTTATATATCTGGTAGTCGGTTGATCTGTGCTATGTCTAGAAGTATTTGTAGATGAAAATACTATATATATATAACTATAATGTCAATATAATATAACTTCAGTATTCTATATGCCTCCGATTGAAGATGCAGATAAAATGAGGCAATGTAGAACATCTACCGATGAATCCGGATAATCGGGAATCAGTAGAATGATGTCAGAGTACCATTACTGTACCATGTGGAAAGATAGATTCCGAACAAATCAAAAATTCGTACTCATTTCCATCTACCATAATATTCCAATTGAAAACCCAACTAGCATTTATAGTCGCGATTACGTATTTACGACTATTGGGTCGACTATTAAGTAATATTTACTAGTTGCGGTTACGTTATAATTACGTCGTTACTACGTATTTACGACCAAAATGGGGAACAAATCACGAGTAATTATTACGGTTTGCCGACGTAGCGGGAACTCACACAATTACGTAATGCTTACGACCCGTCGACGTCGAAATTACGTAAAGATGTAGTAAATTTTCCTACCTGACTTTCTATTTCTTTTCCACTTCATAAAAATATTATTTTCTCTCTTTATTATTCTTCATTTCATCCATGAAGTTCACATTCACGAAAAATGAACAAGTCCAATATGCCTAACCATTCAATAAATAATGCGAGGACAAACACGCGAAATAATTGATACTCGAACTTGAAAAATTCGAACAACATTCAGTTTTTCGATAAATGTGATGATTTTGCCTCGAAATTCAAGATGCGCCCACAAAATACGGCTCATTTCACCAAAAATATGGTTTTATTTCATTCGGCTATTTTTCAAAAATCATCGTAAATCATGTTAATTTCCATTATTATGCAATTTGTGATCGAACGAATGCTATTATTCTTCATAAAATGATGTTTATCAACAAGAAAAACCAAAATTATTTCCTGTTCAAATGGTTATCACATCAATCAATATGGCTTCCAATCGAAAATGAATCAGAAAGTTACTTTTGGAACTCGTCAGTTATGATAACCTATGTATTGGTAACTTCAACTGAATATAATTACCGAAAAGTTGTTTCAACTATGAAGGAATTGTTTTGAGTAGGAATTACCAATATGTTACTTGAAATATCACCAAGAATTGACTAAATTATTAGGTGATCGATCAAGTAACGACAACGTCGTAGAAACCTAATTGGTGACCATAGAGTAATTGCAACTGTGAAGCCTTCTTGGGGTGGTAAGCGTTACCGTAATAATATATCCAAAGTTCCGAAACCTTAAGAGTAGTTTTGAGGACTGACAGTTTCGAAATAGTTACTTCGTAATAAGCCATGAGAATTTCTCACTTTGAAGTTATTATCTAGTGTAAAAACTACGTAATTTTCACTCACTAAATAACTATCACTGACATTTATACTATGAAGTTCTGAAATAAGTGATAAATACGTTATTATCACTAAATATAGGTAATAGTTTCTTGAACCATGGTGCCTGTGACTGAAAATGCTAGTTGGGAATGCCATAGTGTGATATTATTTGGTAATTTGGAATAATTTCAGTCCGAAGGTTCTCCAGATTGAGAATAAAATGACTTCTCAGTCAGTTGAAATATCAACTATGGAGTTTCATTGGAATCAGAATAATCCGTAGATTCAAATGATTCGACAATATACAGCGTGTTTCATTTGTAATCAAGTGTATCTCATTTCTGGAAAACTGGAAGATGATTGAGCAAATATGGTGCCGTCTAGTGAGCATATTTAATATTTTAAAATTCATCGTACACGTATCAATTCTACATGGAAAAGCTTTAATGTCAACGAAACATTCATTCCAAGAATTCTCATTGAATATTATTGTTCATGAAGTTTGTCACATTCATCGTACAAGAATCCTGAATTCAGTAGAGCAATTCATCCAAAAACTGGACAATAGTCACTCCCGGTAAGACTTCATACAAGTTCAGTAGATTGTAGGTTGAAGGTGAATCGTATAGGCTAGGAAACCACTCGACTACTGCGACGCAGGAGATTTATTGTGATTAAAGAATAAAGATAGATGGATTCAACAATGAGTGAATAGAAAAGTCGAACAAACTCAGAGAGCAGACCTGTTTGGTTGAAAATAAACAGACAGACGAAGGAACATAAGACACTTATGTGGTAGATACTGATGGCCTAATGCTGGCTCAGAATATGCAGGCCACAATTGGCCAGAACTGCAGAAATTTTGTAAACATTGATGGTCCAGAAGCAGAAGGAGACTCTGGTTGTCAGCAGTGCCGATACATTCAAATAAAGAAAAGACCGCCATGGAATTCGAACCGCGGTCCTCCACTATCACTTGGTTACAAATCGAACATACTCCAACTAAGCTTCAACACCATTGTTCAATTTGATAACTTTCATGATAATATCACAAAGCGATGAATAAACATTAGTAGTAGTAGTAGTAGTAGTAGTAGTAGCAGTAGTTGATATGGATGTACATACCAACTGGCGATCGACCTTACGAGAGGTCCTTCAGCTCATGAGTGTGTTGTTTAGCCTTTGTCACCAACTCCATATGCCAACTCAGAAGCAACACTTTCAATTGAAACGCAATAGCAAATCGGGCGGAATCATCCATAGAAATGACAAAGTTTTGTCATTTCAATTCATCTAGTAGAATGGAATCAAATAATCTACCTGGGAGAATTCACTGATAAACATCCTGAAAGAGAAATTCAATCGATAGTAAGTAACGCCTCATTCGAAAAATGTTTGGAGAATGATAAATCTTATCTCATACTTATCTTCGGGCCTTCCGGAAAAAACAGTCTCTCTTTTCTAATACGAAAATTGAAATTTATTTTCGCCACAAATGTTTGCTTCGGTTTCGTCTATGGACACTTTCCAGTGACAATAATTGTGAAGGAGATTTGGGCCAGTGTTAATTGATCGTGAATTCAGTTATAATCAAAAATCAGTCAACTCAACAATGATTTCTTGCAACTTGTTCCGTCACACTGGAATTTATCATAGATAATTGTGCATACTGTCAGAAATCGAAGATAAGCCTACTCACAAGCAATTCTGATCCTTCGAACAGTATCACAACAATCTATTCTTCATTAGTGATCTTGATAACTTTGCAAGGCAAATTCACTTTTGGTTGATCCATTGTGCGAGTAATTTCCTCAAAGAAGCTACTGTATTAGAAGAACATGTCATGTTTTGAAAACTCCTGTTGAAGAATTATCGATTGGAAAGTTCTACTCCTCTAGATTGTTTTATTAATTTCTCTCTTTCTCTCCGAATGGAAATATAGGTGATGAGTATCATTCCTCTTTATCATCTTCAGAAGGGCTTCTACAGGCCTAACGAAGGAGTTGTCAAGCCTGCCATTGCAGCATAAGGAAGCGAGAACATTACTTGATCATAACACACAAGCGAAAAACTCCTGAGTTAGCTGGAATCAACCACATTACTCATTACATACTGAATTTTGCAAAAGGTCCATTTGGACAACCTAGTCTGATGATCAAACGTCGCCCACTTCCATCAGTACCAGTATCAGTACCATTATTTACAAATAAGGTGACTTGCGTTGAAATTTTACAATCGAAACCAAAAACAGAAATTATATCTTTAGTCTGTGAGACTCTACTTTGAAATATGTTCAATGAAGGTAAAAATATAGGTATGAATATATTTTAGAAATGACTGTGCTGTTGATTTCAAGATGAAAATGAAACATAATTGTCGTGGCTGACTTCAGAAGTTTTCGTCACTTTGACATTTCCTGATGATGAAAAATCAAATTGTGTGAGTTTCAGAGCGTTTTTATTGATATTGGGTTCACCATTTCCATATCCAGTATTCTTCAGGAGTTAATACCATTTATTTTATTTTCATCCATAGAATGAGAAGCAATGTTATTACGAGCAATGCGAGGATATTCTTTCATTATTTGTTTAGGTTATTTTCCCTTTCTGTGAATTCGATATAATTTCCGTCTATCGTAACTTTGTCGTCTCATCACAATGGAAATATGTTCAGCTAATTCAAATTTGTGTTGACTGCAATAATATTGATTTGTAGAGACGAAGAGACGAAGTCTAATATGAACATCGTGAAATGGATCAATATATGTCTGACTCTGGTATTTCCGACGATATTCTCACCTCATCTTCACGCAACTAATCTTGAATTCATTCTTCCGCGAGTCTTGATATGAATTCATTATTGGGACTTCATTCCATGACTGTTGTGTAATCTCACATACTTTGTTGAAAATATCCTGAATTTCGTGAAATATTCTTCACAAATATTTTCATTTTCGAGTACTGAAATGTGGACTGAACTGTATTGCTATCATTTTGTCTAACTATCCATCGAATGGTTATGTATTTTGATGATTGTGACAATATCGGGTTCCTGAAAGTTTGATAAACGTCGTTCTCGATCACATTCATTGTTATATTGAAAACAATTCGTTCTGGGCTGCTATCGCCTATAAAACTAATGAATATATTATGTGATGGTTCAGATGATATTTTCGTCAATATCAACAAGAAATCATTTGGAACCCATCAGAAAGAACAGTCTCATCATTTGTTATGACAGAATTTTTCAGTTGATGACAAAAATTTTCTTTCCTGCTTATACGCCTATGCTGAATTCTCGTTTCAATATGTTGTGCATACTCATTTGTGATCAAATCACATTTCGATCTTGTGAGTTGCACAAAAGGACGTCCTGATTGCCGAATCATGAAATTGGTATCGAACAGAAATTCGCTTTGTCAGCCTTTGGACTAACTATAATTCATTCAATACGGAAAACATTGCAAGCAATATGAAGGAAAAGATGAAATTACCCTCGATATGATTTTCTCGAATGCAACCCTATGGCCTTTGACCCCTCTGTGGAAAACTGGTGGAAAGAGGGATTCAGACTACTGATCGAATTCAAGATTGAAGTTGGTTTGAGGAAAGCAGAAAATCGAAATATAATCTTGAAATCCATTTTCATTCAACGTAACGATTCGTAAAAATGTGTGCTCAACTGATATCTGTTAATTTGTACTCACCAGTGTTTTTACACAGTCGAAATGAGAAATTCAGTTCGTATGTCGTATTTACAGGTTTAAACAAAGTTTTGTTGCAAACTGATGAAGTTTTTGATATAACCTGAAGTATCGAAATTCATCATAAATAGTCCTGGATTCTCCAGATTCTGAATAGGTCTGTCAATTAGGGTTTAGTAGAGAAATATTTCATGAATAAATCAGACGAATCGAAGAAGCTGGTTACTTAGGTTTTAATCAAAACCAGTCTAGTAATGAAGCTGGTCAAAAACACTTCATTACAAAGTTATGACCAGAAGATGCTTATGTCAAATCGCATGATTCACACTATATATTGGTGAAGAAGAGAAGAAGACACTTTCTGATGGTCATTAGCTAATAATGAAAATAAAAAACAACTCCATAACAAAAATAAAAATCAACTCTACAATGATAATATACAAAACAATTCTATAACGAAAATAAAAATCAATTCTATAATGAAAATGAAAGCCATTCTTTCAACAAAAATACTCCTGTGAACACGTCCAGGAATGTGGGTGGTATCAGGAACTAATCAGTAGCGCCACCTAGAAAAATTTCAGACTATAGTCCAGAGGCAAAAAATATGTCTCATTCAGAGTGTGAGCCCGAAACTGAGGAAAACTCGGGGACTCAAACCCTCATGTTTAAATCAAAATGTGGGGGCACTTTTTCCAAGTGATTGTATTTTTTTTTATAATCCTCTTAAAGGTCTTTCAGAGGAAGAATGTGATGCAGATCACATGGTTGAAGATAATCGTTGTCCCTTAATTTTAGGTAAACTTTATAATTATTATTATCTAGCACTTATTGACACTGGCAGTGAAGTTACTGCAATTTCAATGGAGGTGTGTACTCAACTCAATAACTTTGTAAATATTATCCCACATTTCGCTGTAACAGAAATTAGTGTTGTTGGAGCATTTGAATCTAAATTACAAAAGGTGTCTATTCAAGCTCAGTTGAAATTTGATATTGATCATAGCGAGCTCATGTTCAAATTTTTAGTGATAAATGATCTCTCTCATTCAATAATTATTGGTTGTAATTTTTTGCGGCTCTGTACTGCAAATATTTCGTTAGCTGAACAAGAGATTACTCTCAGAATAATCTTCTTGAAGGTCTTTTAGAGGAAGAATGTGATGCAGATCACATGGTTGAGGATAATCGTTGTCCCTTAATGTTAGTTAAACTTTATAATTATTATTATTATCTAGTTCTTATTGACACTGGCAGTGAAGTTAGTGCAATTTCAATTGAGGTGTGGACTCAACTTATTAACTTTGTAAATATCATTCCACATTTCGCTGTAACAGGAATTAGGGTTGTTGGAGCATTTAAATCTGAATTCCAAAATGTGTCTTTTCAAGCACAGTTGAAATTTAATATTGATGATAGCGAGCTCATGTTTGAATTTTAAGTGATAAATAATCTCTCTCATCCAGTAATTATTGGTTGTGATTTTTTGCGGCTCTGTACTGCAAATATTTCGTTAGCTGAACAAAAGATTACTCTCACATATGAAGGAAAAGGAATGACTATTTCAGAGATGAGATTTAATCACAATTTCGCAGCACCTGATACTTTAGCTATTCATGCAATTGTTAAAAAAAAAATGATCAGTGTTATAGTCCAGGAGATATAGGTGAAAATTTAGGCAAAAATTTTATTGATATTGTGAGTGCTTGTGCACTATTGAAGAGTGGAACTTCAAAGTTTAGTGAACTCCTGGAGCGAGTTTCTGTGTTTTTTTCAAATAGACCTGGTAGAACTACAGAGTTATTTCACGAAATTAGATTGAAAGATGATAAAGAGTTCTTCATAAAGCCTTACCCTATACTACCTGATTACGAGCTACCACGACCAATTCATGAAATCATCAAGCTCATGTCGGGAAAAAGGGTTATGAGTTCATTGGATATGACCAAGTTTTTTCAGTTTTCTCTACCTCGTATATATGTATTATGAAGATACCTAAAGTCATCTGTCAATCATGTCTCTCGTCCTTTCTTCAGCTCGTGTTACTGGTTGCATATGTTCTGCTGCCTGATTGCTACATATATATAAAGAATTTTGTTTCTTTCAAAATAGCTACTAGAGGTCAGGCAACCCACAATGCATTTATCGTCGCACGTTTTTTGCCGCGCTCCTTATCAAGTATAACTTTTTACACTCACGATGATTTTAAGCCTTGAGGCTCTTTTGGGCATAGGTATCAGAACTGGTGGGATAGATTTTGATTTGGGAGGAAATGAATTGATGATCCATTAACAAGTTTGCTAACAAATACATATACCTATATTTGCTAAATATATATTTTTGATTGGTGTTTGGTCACTTTTAGGCAAGTGGTGAAATGATAATTGTTGTTCTGAAAATTACTCAAATCACTGAAAATCAACACGTGCTTCTGAGTGGAAATTAATTTATAAAATCGATTATACCGTAATAACACAATTATGTCCTAAGAACGTCCTGTCGGGACATTCAGGACGTCCATAGGACGTTCA
Source organism: Phaedon cochleariae (assembly GCA_918026855.4). Classification (NCBI taxonomy): domain Eukaryota; kingdom Metazoa; phylum Arthropoda; class Insecta; order Coleoptera; family Chrysomelidae; genus Phaedon; species Phaedon cochleariae. The sequence continues at coordinate 33,617,332 of OU896710.1, forward strand.
AATTTGGTACCGTGGACGTCCATTGGACGTCTGTGGGACGCACAAATGTCCCCCTTGAGGACCGCTTAGGGACGTCCTTGAGGGATGTCCCTCGGACAACTATCGAGGACAACCTTTCAGCAACGCTGAGGGATATCAATTGGATGTCCATCGGATGTCCCAAGGACGTACGGATTATCCTTGAATTTGAAATTTTCTGAGTCCCTCTAGGACCAGATCTTGCATAACTGATGAGGACATCCAGTTGAGTTGATGGTCCGTAGAAGGACTCCAATAGATCCTGAAAAAGTTTCCCAAGGATGTCCAATGGACTTACGTGAACGACATTGATGGGGAGTATATATAGCCTGCGAGCAATCATTCGTCGGCGAGGTGTGAAGGTATTGAAAGTACTGACTGGGACGTCCATAGGACGTTATTTCTAGGACATTGGATAAGTAAAGTTCATGTACCAATTGGGACATTCGAAGGATGTCCCTAAGGGACATTTTGATTTTTATACGATCCTGGAGTCAAGCCAGAATATGTACTACTCGGGACATCAGATGGATGTCCCTAAAAGAACGTTTAAAATAATATTCCATCAGGGATATACCAAGGACGTCCTTGCATGGACATTCTACAATAAGTACCACGTGGGACGTCTAAGGGATGCTATTTCTAGGACATTCGAAATGATGTACCAGCTGGGACATTCCGTGGACGTCCTTACTCGGACATTGCATGAGATGTACGGGATGGGACGTCCCAGGGACACTTATTTTTGGTCCAGGACATTCGGACTTGAATAGTACCAAATTGGGACGTCCCTAGGACGTTGTGTGTTATCAGGGTATGACATGCCGGAAAGTTGACACCCTTTCCTAATATATGTGAACTTTTAGTTTCTCACACTCAACATCACGTTCGTATCTGCATATCTTGCTGCCGACGAAATAAATCTTGCTCTCGGGACTTCATGATTTTTTCCTACTGGCTAACCCTCAACCCCTCAATCAGTACACCCTCAAGGGACTCTATTCGTGGTAAGAGTATGTACAGTTCCTCATGACTCACCCTGTATGATTATGATTCTGAGTTAGATGACACCTACTGGTTGAAATCATTCCATGTATCTTTCTTGACAAAAAACGGCCCCTATGCGCATAGGGATCTTTCGGAACCTCATTGTCAAAAGATGGGAACCTTGTAGACAAAGCATCTGTGCCGCATATACAGAGCGCACCAAAAAAATCTAGATAGTCGGAAGAGAAGCATCTCGCGATACCCAATTTCCACGATGCCCAATTCCCACGATGTCCAATTCCTACGATGCCCACCCTCATGTCGAGGATAACGAAGATTGCTGGAGATCGAAACGTTGCCAGGTTGAGAGAAATATTCATTCAGGAAACACAAGACTCCCACCATGCCCACTTTTCATAAATTTCCACGATGCCCAATTCCTACTATACCCAATTTTCACTATATATGCCCACTTTTCATACGATACCACGATGCCCAATTCCACCATGATGAAGGTGGGCATGGTGAGAATTGGGAATCGAAGGAATTGTGCATCATGGGAATGTAAGAAAACTGGGCATGGTGGGAATGTATGAAAAGTGGGGGTGTTGGGGAATCCGTGGCAGATAGGCATGATATGAATTGGGCATCGAAAGAATTGGGCATTGTGAGAATCTATCAAGATTTGGCGTGGTGGGAATCTTGGGTTTTCTGAATTTTTCTCATAACCTGGCACCGTCGCGCTCTTTGGCGATCTTCGTGATAATTGTAGACATGAAGGTGAGCTTGGTGGGAATTTTTCAACTCATGGACAAATAATAGGTTATAGTCTGATTCCCAATGATTATTCTTCTGTGGGTTAGAATAAATTATGTATGTACATAGGAAAATTTGCAAAAATTAATATCACCCTTGTGACTATGCACATTATGTAATTATATTAAGGGATTATATTGTTCGATACTATCGAGAAATCATATATGAATGTATGTATATGAATATCGAATTTATGATTGTTTTGGTCGAAATAATGATCATCTGCAGATGCATACCGAAAAAATCACTGTCGTTGCAATTATGAAAATTAAGAGGTGATTACCATCATCATCTGGAGACAGATATGCAAAATATTTTCGAAGAATTCTCATGCCCACAAATCATACAGGGTGTAAATTATTTTTCAATTCGGAATTGCCTGAATAATGAGCAGATATAAATGGTATTCCATTTGAATAAAGTGCCATCGACTATCTAGGTTTTTATGATGCGCCCTCTATATGCGGCAAGAATTTCTAGTTATGGACTTTATTGTCCCATTACAACTTCGTCTTCGAATCATGTTTCATGACGACGGTCTCTCTCATTCATTCAGCTCTCAAATGAAAAATTCAATGAATAAAGTGAACAGAACCTGTCGTGGATCTTATATTCTCATTTCCTCATATTATTTGGATCTGTTCAATCGGTTCAATAAGCCACATACTACATATTTATCAAAATGTGACTATTATTTTTCTTTCTAGGAACAAGACTAGAAAATCCTGGAAAATCCTGACAATGAGCAAGTCTTCGATTTGCGCGCATTCATGAACAAATTTTACAGGAATACTTACTCCTCGAATATGAGATAAATTGAAAGATGCAAATTTGGAAAAGAATTTCAGATATTCTTGACAGAATCTCCCAAAGCAATAAGAACATCGAAGTTCAGAACTGGGTAAATATTCATTGAATCGAATATTTCATTATTGCTGATGAGATCATAAAGATGTTCAAACATGGACGATAGACATCATACAGACATAAATAACCGAGAACAAAGTCATTCACTTGAACGATTTCATGTTGATGCATAATGATGGATGGATGCAATAATAATTAAGAATCTACTCTGTAACAGTTTACATGCACCTTTTATTTACAAATGTAAAAAATATAAAATAACAATTTCATTGTTTCTATAAAAATCGACAGAGAAAGGGAAATCCATGATTACATCTTAATTTAACTTTGCCTGCCAATCCATCTAAAAATAAATTAGTTATGAATGTATTAAATAAATATTCTACACATGAACTTGGTTCATTATTATACACTTCACTGAAAATTGTTCATTATATCACTCATATATTCAAGATCGTACACGATAATAGGGAATATGACTGTTGAGAGTCACGCACAATCATTTAACTATAACGTACTTATTCTATATGCATTCGTTCAACATGTTCAGATAGTTTCTTTCAGGTATTATCTCCTGACATATCTTAGACACATCGAAATATTTTTTATTGATGAACAGCCGTTGAGATGCATTACTTTTTCTCTGTTATTGTCATCATAATTGTGAAAACACTGCCTTTTCACATTATATGTTTAAAAATCTGCTCTAAATGAATTCAAGATGTATTGAGTAATAATATTCGAGTATTCACCTATTTTGATAACAGTTGTATATGGAAAAATTCGGAATCGGATGAATCTTGATGAAAATGCATAGTTTTTCCATCTATTTCTGTGATCATTATATTCATCAAATTTGATGATCATTCAAATACTTAGATTATTGAGATCGCAGTCACATAGGACAATAGTTGTAGTTACTGGGTCTATCAATAGGATCAAAAAGTTTTCAACAGAACACATTGGAAAAACTATGAATCCCTGAACATTTTCCTCACTTGCACTGAAATAGTACCTGAAAATTCCAATTTGAATTTCGTATATGAACGTGAGATAATCGAAATTTTATAGTAGAGTAAAAAATGAGGAAAAAAGTCACTACAACCCTTTGTAGTGCATCACTTTCCTGGTCAAACAAATATCCATTGAATGATGAAATCATATACCGAATTTAAATGCGAAATATTTCAACCATTCATGATTTCTTGCGAATGAACTATTATTATTTCTTCACTACGTCGAATTTCGAAACAGCCTGTGAAGCTTCAATTTCATTATTCAGTAGAAAATTCTTGGTAATTAATTGAAATATTGACTTCAGAATGGATGGGTATTTGACAGTTCCCAGAAGCTATTTGAAACAATTCAGCCCTATAAATGATACATTTCTCGAATTCACAATTATTATACTTGTCCATTCAATTCAATTCGCTCTGTCAGGTTGTATCAACAAAAGTGAACACGGGAGCAACATTTTTTCATCGTTCTTTGATCAGTCAAAATGTGCTCTTCAGAACCCGAATAGTCACTGTTGTCTGCAATATGAATAAAAAGTTGTTGGAAGAGCACTTTGTAAAGAAAATGAATCTATTCGAGATGATTGCCACTCTGATTAAAATATTATACAGTTCTGGAAAATAATAACGATGATGGTATTTATGATTAGTGGCGATGAATGAAGATTTTTTAACCGACGGTTTCGTATTCAAAAATACAATTATGATGATTTTCAATGAGTATACCAGTTCAAAATTCAAAATATCACAATCAATTCTCCAGAAGATAACTTCGGCTAGCAGGACTGTATATATACTTGTTCCACCTAGGAATCTTGTTTTTGTATCGCCCAGCAGGTGATCTCTACACCAACTTACCTTACCGACAGAACATGATATAATATTATCATGAGGATGATGATTACTTCGACATGTCTGGTCATATTAATAGATAATTGGAAGTGAAAGCAGAGCATTTCCTTCTTTTCTGATCACTATGCATCAGATTCGATGATAACCTACTCAAGATATTGAACAGAAATCGAAAATAAATGAGCTCTTCAGAATCATTATCGTACCATGTTCCTGTAATAGGATCAAACATTGTTGGAAGATTACTGAAGTAACGGTGAATGTTGTTATTGAAACGTCAATCAACATATTGAACTCATATTCCTGGGATTCGATGGGTAACAATATTCATGTTGAGTAGCAGTAAATATACAGAGTTTCCCAAGGAAGCCGTTCGTTAGAAGATTTTGTGGATTGAAATAACTTAAAATGTTTGAACTTAAGAGTTATTTATCATCCTCTTTATATTTGAAATATTTTCAAAGTCATACATCTTTCGGTTTTTCCGGAAGTCGCCATAAGCTTTCTTATTCAAAATGATATACCCTGTGAGTATATTATTTCATTTTTGAGTTCACAAGCAAACGCATCGATGAGTTCCATCAGGTTTCGTTATACCTATTTTCAAGTACTCCTCAGATATCTTGTTTTTTTGGAAAATTATAGAAGATGTAATTTTTTTTTTTCAAAACTGCATCTTTTACCCATTTTCGTCTAATGAAGCACGAGTATGATACTTAAGAGATTCATATTGATGATAGATTCATCGCATACAGGGTATCCAAAGTCCGATGCAAAATTACATCATTTTCATCGTTGAAAAAGTTCGTTTTTCCAAATGTGACACCCTGTGTTTATTGAATGAACGAATTCAGGATCTGATGCTGCATCGATTCTCTATAACCTCTTCTCTACCTACCTCCAACATTTTTCTTGATCTTCTATATTTTCCATCTTTTTCTTCAAAAGCCGATGAAATGCCAAAGCTCTACCATAGCATGGAAGTGTACTTTCAGATCCAGTAGTCGAAGTCAATGTCGACACCATTGATGTTTGTATGCCTCGCGCACCAGCGCAACAGGTTGTTTTTTATCAGGATTTTGACACTGAGCCACAAAATATCTAACAAGCAGACATCAAACTCAAATACCATGGATATGAAATATTAGAATCCATCTCTCGGGAGTCGTGTGTGTCTCGGATTATCAACGAACAACTTACCTAACATCAGCTGCGGTGACGCAACTTTATCACAGCAGTCTTCTGCGCAACCAGATTAACGAATCCCGAAAGATGGATTCTAGTAATTGATATTCAACGTACCGACATATCGGAGTGTTTTCTCTGGTTGTCGGTTATTTGTTGTCTCAGTGTTGAAATCATGATAAAATAGGCAATCTCATGCGCGTGGCATGGAATTGTGGATGAGCAGTAAACAAAATGAGGTTATGAACATATTCAGAATTCGATCCTTCAATTAATTCAGGTTGTCTGTCACATTTGAGAGTACACCGTTCGGGAACCTATAGGAGAATCATAATAAGAGAGTTTCTTATGATTCCAAATATGAAATATATCATACAGGGTCTTTCATTCAGAATATGTCAGTCAATGACGAATTCAGATATATCTGAAGTTGGTATGACCTTGAAAATATTCAGAATATTAAGTTCCACCCATCCGCGAGAACTCTTTACGAACGGCTACCATGAGACACCTTATACAATATATCTTGATGAATTGTTGTCGATCAGACTGCACAGCTTTGGTGATTCATCGTGAGTAGTAGTTGTTTCAAATATTTTCACAATAATCTTCAGAGAGTTGGTCAACTGTATCGATGTACCCTGCATGAATAGATATCATCATTTCCGTCTAGAATTGCAATATTTGATTGATCCAGTCCCTGAATTCGCTGATGCGCGTATACACTCCCGGCTGGTTGGGCTCCGCGCAACCGATGCCCCAAGAAATAACCCCAGCCAGCAGGAATCTATTGTCGTCCCGCTGGATGACCATCGGCCCGCCGGAGTCGCCCTCGCAGGAATCGAAGCCACCGCGCCGCCATCCTGCGCATATGAATATGTGGGGGATGTGCTCGATGTATCCGGCAGCGCGGTACATCGACTCGCACACCGTGTTGTTGATGACGGGAACGGAGACTTCCTGAAGGACGCTGGGCAGGGGACCGTCTGTAAAAAGGGATACATATTAGGAACTGTTTCTCACCATTTCTGATGTAATCAGTTATCCTCTCGAGTTCATTCATTATGGGTTCAAGGTATGGACCTGAACTTTCAAGAAATATTTGGAATTATTTTGATCTCATGGAAAATCTGTTGAAAATGTAGATACTATGCGCAGCAGGCAAGAGTTTTCTTAAGAATCAAGGTTGAATGCCTTTGAATCGAAAAGAAGATATGCCAGAGCAACAACAATTCCACCACATTATTGAATTATAAAATATTCAGTTTCTTGTTTCCAATTTGTTGTGATTGGAATAAAATAATCTGAGAATAAGGACGACTAGAAGAGCAAGTGGAAAGTATTTTGATAGGTACTGTTTGTAAGTTTACCGTGCCGTCGGAGATTCTCCAAATTGTTTGTTATTTTCTCTCGAATGAAAATATCCCAATGACGTTGAAAATTTAGTCAACTTCAAATACCTACTGGTTGAGTGGTGATAATTATCTCCATCGAGCTAGGTAAACTGACTTTTTTTTCATCCGGTATAATGATTCAGAGATTTCCTAATTCTCTCAAATTCTTTCATCTGATCTAAATCAACAACTATCATAACAGTGAATATGTAACTCATCAGTATATATCGTGAATGATTTATAATTTCCTTGATATTGTCAAATTGCTGAATGCGCCAATTTGGATACTATAGGAAAATGGGTCATTTTATTTCTTATTCAGGTTTATATTCTGGATGATATCAAAAAATAAACTGAATAATGCTTCAAAATTCAATTACAAGTTCCCTGCTTCTTCGAGTACTGGTGCAATATTATTTCTATGTGAATCCTCATGTGGTTACAGGAAGGTAGTGTGTGAGATAATTTTCTTGTAGAATATCAGGGGAAGCTATTGCCCTCTCCTGTTCCCCCTTAATGAAGCCCTCGCAGGATTTTTGAAGAGAGACGACGCCAGAGTGAGGTTTTCATAATATTATTGATACTCTATACCTTCTCAAGTTCAAATTGAGACTTATCAATTTCAAATTGGGATTAATCACATCCAAATTGGTAAACAAATTCAAAATGAGAATAAACACAATCAAATTGAGAATAATCATTTTCAAATTTAGAATTAACAGTTTCAAATTGGGAATTAACACTATCAAGTTGATTAACACAATCAACATAAGAATAAACTCATTCAATTTGGGACCAAACAACTTCAAATTGGGAAACGACAACTGCAAATTCGAATTGTCAAAATTGTGTCAAAATCGAGATTAATTATCAGCGATCATTCATCTTACCTGATATTTTATATAATTGATATGCCTTACATAAAGAAAAAGGATGCAGACAATATTAGAAAACAAATTTGTGCAGTGTATAATAATAATGGTGATTGGAGGGGACTGGCAGATACACTCGGCGTAAAAAAGCAACGGCTTATCGATGGGTAAAGAATCGGGACGAAATAGAAAAACAACGGGGAGGAAGAAGGAGGAACAAAATTACTGAAGAACATCACGACATTATTTTTCAGTATATTGAAGAAAACCCCAGGCTCACATTGAAAGAACTGAAACACAAATTCGAGGAAATCCATCAAATTATTGTTTCAACTGAATGTTTACGAAAACATTTAGATTTTTTGTTGTATACACTGAAAGATATTCGTAAAGAACCCGAGAGAACCAATTGCGGAGAAAATAAAATAAGACGACGTGATTATGTACAGCAGCTTTTGGATTATCAAGGGGATACCATTCCAATTATATACATGGATGAAACCAACTTCAATTTATTTATTTCCCGAAGACAAGGACGCTCTAAAAAAGGAACCCGTTGCAATTACATTTCAGCTGGTAGCCGTGGGGCAAATATCCATGTCATAGGTTGCATAGGTAATATGGAATTGATTCACCACGAAGTAAAAAGAGGTGCTTTCAGAAAGCAAGATGCTCAAGAATTCATTCGCAATTGCTTGCGTACTGCTCGAGATATGTACCAGACGCCTGTAGTGCTGGTGGTGGATAATGCTCCTTGCCATACTGACTCAGAAGAGATATTTCGAGAGGAAGAGTTTACAGATCACCGATTATTGAGGCTGAGTCCGTATAGTCCAATGTTCAATCCCATTGAACTAGCATGGTCCAGTTTGAAAGCTGCTGTTGAGCGAGATTTATCTGTGCAGTTGCCGCAAATTTTAGTTGGAGAAGATAGGGCAAATATAACTCAAACTGAGTATCGTCTTCGTCAACTGGAAAACATCATACATGAAAACATTAATTCAATTAATATTAATAATTGCGCTAGATATGTGGCCCATGTTCAAAGATTCATTCCTGATGCTTTGAATTTAATCGATATGATAATGTGAATTTTTTTTCTATGAAAATGCATTCTTTAGAGTCGTTTGTTAATTAATATCATGTAAGCTATAATATTATTATTCAATATAAGTAAAAATACAAATTCGACAACTCTGTTTTTATTGAATTTCGTGTTTGGTATCATCAACAGGTTCGCTATCGAATTGAACAATTCCATATTGTTCAGTTCCGATTTGAAATTGATTAGTTTCAATTTGAATTTGTTTAGTTTCAATTTGGATTTATTAAATCCGTGCCTAATCATCTCGTCCCAATTTGAATTTGATTATTCCCATTTTGAAAGTGATTAGTCTCAATTTGAATTTGTTTATTTTCAATTTGGATGTGTTAAATCCTCGCCGAATCATTTTGTCTCAATTTGAATATGACTATTCCCATTTTGAAAATGATTAGTCTCAATTTGAAGTTGAAAAGGTATAGTACGGCAGATTGAGTTCTAAGGGAGCGTAGTTGTTCCTCCTGCTTCTCGCTGAGTACGCCCTTGGGTGTTTTTAATTGACTGATCAAATTATTGTGATGACATTTCCTCGAGAGAAAAGGCTGAAACATCATTGGGTAGAAAAGACTACACTGATCTACCTGTATCACCCGTTAGAGATTTATGTTCAATATTCCATTGAACATTCCAACATGTATGTACCAGCGTATTGCAGAACAATAATGTATCGTGGCAACGGCAAATTCCCGAATCTCTGATGGAACCATGCATTAGAGAGAGAGGTGATATTCTGAGTACAATAGGAAGGTATGGAAGACGATAAAATCACTGAGAAACGAAGGCAACCAATAAATAGTCAATCAGTCACTGCCAGAGAGAGACAGTTGTATACCGCAAAAAATGAATAGTTAAAATAAGATGATAATGAGGTATTTCTCAGAGTTCAATTAATCTAAATCACTTCGAGCGTATGAATGGAAATTCTTATAATGTTCTAAGAACATCGTGCGCACCCAAGGAGGATATTGAGAGGAGGTAGGTATTAAAATATGTATTTTTTGAACTTTTGGAGGTTATAAATTCTGGAAAATACTTCCATTTGCGAAGAAGTCCAATGCTTTGCGGTTCTGATGCTCTTAGATTCCATCCCCAGAAGACCCTAGTGAGTGATTTCACACTCACTAGTTCTTTGGCATCATTAAAATACCGTAGAAAAATTGGTGACCACTGACTCATCTATAGATACTTCCACGGGAAGGGAAATATTCCTTACAAATATCTGCTATCATGCCATCACCAGTCAGGCGGACTGTCGAAAACACTTTCCAACATCCATTCGTTTGTAGATCAGTTCATAGATAAATAGTGTCGTTGTTTCCCTCTCTCCACGAAATACGTAACGATATCAAAGTTTTAGTTTTGAAACAATAATTGCTACACTATTTTCCATCATTCATCAATGAATTTCAGCTGATCTGTTATTGATATCAACTACAACATTTCAAATAATCATAGAATATGACAATCCATCACAAACGTGTTTCAAACTGGAATCAACAAAGAATTCATCAGGACTTACTCATTTATCAATCGACGTGGAACCAGAATAAAACTCGGGAAGGATATTGTCATCATACTCAACTATATGTAGTGGATTTGAAAACAACGAGACCATCTTCGTCATTTCAGGACTAATACATTTCATACGAACTTTTCCTCTCATTTTGACGTCAGCAAAATGTTTCTCAATTTTGTGCGCGTACTGAAATTACACAATATATAAGATAAAAGGGATGGGTTTGATTTTGGGGCTATTTTCTACAAGAAAATTGGGATCAGGAAGATGAGAAACTTCTTTCTCCTTGAATCCGCGAAGATATTTCCGATTACGATTGCTTCATTCAGATAGAGTCATCATATTTGCAAAATGACCTCTTTAATACTTATCGTGAATCATGTTCCTTTATTACCAAGTTGATAGAGGACACAAAGTTGAAACCAACTATCGCTGATGTCATTGAGAAAATGAGAAACAAATTACATCTCTGGACAGCTTTTGATGTTTCATCTCAGTGCTAACCTAATGACTGAGAGTTTTCTAGGTATTTGCTGAAACTCCCCCTATATGAATATTAAATTAACTGACGTAAACGAGCTTGATTGGTAATGTCTGGGGCATTTCAACATCGTTTCTACTCAGTTATGCATGAGATCTGCTTCTTGCGGTATCTCTCATGTGTATTTCTTGGATTCTTCTACAATGAAAATGAACAAACATATTTTGAAACAACATCGAAGGTATCGTTATGATAACTACTTTCAATTTCTGAATTTCTGAATGTTATAATTTCAAAGAGTATTGTTTCTCAAACAACATGAACATATTTTAAATATTATTCATCATCTACTTCTACTATATCATTCATTCATTCTGTTCAAGTCTCAGAAAGTTGAATCTTTTGGCATACAAAAATAGATCGATGAGTACAACTAATTCAAATCCATACATTCTGGACTCCGGAACGAGAATAAATATTTGAAGAAGCTTTCTAATTTCTTCCATGAGTGACTATATATATATATATACAAGGTGATTCTGAAATAGTCGGTCAACTTTTGGGAGTATATAGAGTGAGTGAAATAATTACGGAAACCTCGGTAACATTTTTTTCTGAAGTGCCCCCCAAGAAAGATACAGCCCCTCAAAGGGGGGCCTCGGAAAATGATTTTGTATAATTATCTCCAACACCTTGTGAAAATCTGAAATTTTGTTTATCCAGTAACTATTCAGTGCCGGTTCGAATGGAGTTGCAAACACCTCAAAATCAAATACAGGGGTGTGTCAAAATAGGGAGGTAGGGGGTAAAAATAACCTCAACTTTTTTGTTCATCGCAATTTCAGTTTTTTTACATGAAATTATGAAATCTCAGGGCTATTAACATGGAAAAGGAGCTCTTGTTGAATCTCGATAAAATGAACCATTAGCGAATTAAATTGATTTTTCCAAGATTTCATTTAAATTGCAATTTTTTATTTCAATAGTTAATGTAATGAAAGCTTGTTTTCAACAATATTTTTTATTTTATTTTCAATAGGATCAGTCCATAATAACAAAACTCGTCGGCTATTTTGATTTCATGAATTCCCACAACGAATTCTAAATTTCCAACCCCAAAAACCCTCACATACCAATTTTGAATCGAATCGAACCATAATCACAAATCTGGTCAGCCACATTGGAGCCGCCATAACGCATTGTCAACTGTCATCTGCCAGATTCTAAGTTGATCAGACGATTAGAAGTAGACGAGATTTTACCTAGATAATTGAACTAAAGTACATACCAAAATCGCAATTTAAATGAAATCTTGAAAACATAAATTTTATTCGCTAATAGTTCATTTTATCGAGATGCAACAAGAGCACGGAGGTTCTCGTAACTATTTCACCCACTCTATATGCTCCCAAAGTTTGACCACCCTTTTTTAGAATCACCTTGTATATATAAAGTAAATGAAACTTAGTAGTGGGGAAGCAGCAAAGTAAAAGTGAAACTCATGCAAGTTCGTCCAAGCTTTCGGAAAGTTATATTTCTATCATCAGGGCCAGACTACAAAATGTTATAAAAATTATAAGCAAAGCTAGTTAACTAAGGAGTGCAGTACTTACAACTCATTGAGGTTGGTGACATTGATGTTACCAACACGGTATATAAAAATGAACAAATGTTTGTATAACATATTATCTGGAACATGACAAATTCGAAAAATTAAGGTATTTGGTCAATATCAAAAACGTTTTGATATAGAATCATGAGGAACTTTTCTCGTCACAACGTGTGTCAGAATAATAATCTTAGGTTAGGAAAACTGAACTTTATTCTTCCAATTCAATGGTGACATGGAAACTAAACATGTGATGACCTTGGTCTTATGATACCTAGTACTATTTTGTGTTAATCCCAAGAGTATTGGACGGAGAAAGTATGTAGATTTTTAAGTTAATGGCAAAATTCTTGAAGGCAAAATGTGCATCATATTAAGATTAATAGAGAGTTGTTTTTATTGGTTATTATTTAATTCAACACGCAAAGAAAAAGCCTGTAAGAAATACTAGCATAAAAGTGAATTTCACTGGTAAAAACAGTTGATATATGGACAGACAGTCCTCCCAGTAAACTTTACTATTCAGTTCAAGTGAAACTATTCAAGGCACTGGCTACACGATGTGATAGTACCCTTAATTAGAAACGGAGGAAATTCATTACCCTTCGAATTTTATGAATACTCACTATGAGGAACAGTAAATCAAACGATGCACAAATACTGCGGCTGAACATAATGCAGCTGTAATATTCGCTCTTCCGTACACTGTAATGAACTTCATACAATGTAATCAAACTTACCATGAGAAGAAGTTATGATTCACATCCACTACTTCACTATCGGAAATAGTATACTCGGATCAATATTGGATAGTATTTTTTACTATACTGACTTAGTATTTATTATTATCGTGGATATTATAACCACTCATGCTGATTTCAGTAGTATTTACTATAGGACATATTAATAGAAACTAGGAATCAGCATAAAATATTACTATTTTTGTTATAGTATAGTTAACTGCACGTACATTTCGTAGTATATGAGGTACAGTCAGATGCAATGAACATGTGTAGCACTTGGGTAATGATTAGCCACTTCTATAATAAGAGCGCATACATCATCCAACCGCGACTTGTTTTTTGCATCTGTCTGTAATGGATATAAATGAATACGGAATTAGTAAAAAGAATGAAATCACTATATACCTATAGAGTTCCTTATGAAGAGCCAATAAAGATCCGAAAGCTCGAACAGAAACAAGAGTACACTTTGTTTTACTTTGACTGCATACCCGAAAGGATTTACAGTTTCATCCATTTCACTAACTGTATGATGAATATCAATTTGTCATGGATTTAAACAAACCTTGTCTTGAAAAATTAGAATAAGACTCCACAATTTTTTACACGACGGTATATCTAAGAAAATAATACCTATGTTCTCCTGCTGCTTTCGAGAAAATATCCTAACGAAAATCATCCAGTGAATCTATGACCATTGATTTCTTTCAAGGATATGTTTCTCTTCGTAAGCTATATAAGAAAAATATTCTCTTTTAGAAACCGTTATCTTGTTGGGACATCTGGTATACAATATTTCAATATATATATATGAATAGAGTAATAAGCAGTTCAGTGTATCTCTGAAATAACATAAAATCAGTTGGAATTACTGTCTAGGACATTCAATTGGATTTGTATCTTTCATCAATTATTCATAGATGCAAATAGTTCACTGATGGCAAGAATAAGATTGATGAAGCAGGTATAGGTACACAAAATTAAATTCTGTACTTTTCTTTCGAACACTTCACATGATGTTTATTTGGAATTAAAAAAAATGGAACATAACAATAAAACATAACAGAACATATACTCCTTTCTTAAACATATAAATATTATGTTTGTACTATGTAATAGGGTGGCCACTTTTCTAATGGGATTTTATTGGTAATTTCCAAACCATATACTAGTTAGAAGGTCGGTTAGATGGAGAAAAAGTTGCGTATCAGAAAGCATCATCTAGCGGTGAAAACTATAATCGTTATATATCTCAAGAACTGGCACTGATATTTTCAATTCGTTTTCACCGCCGCTGGATGATGTTTCTTGATACGCAACATTTTCTTCATGTAACCGACCTTCTTACTAGTACGGTTTGGAAGTTACCAATACAATCCCAATTAACAATGTGGACACACTGTATACCTACATATCAAATATATACATATACATAATATATATATATCAACAAAATGATAAGAATAAAACGACAAACATTTTGTTTCACAAAATACTTGAACAGACTAGTATCAAGTTTGATACCTAATTAATTATTCAACTCCTGTTGTAATGACTTGACAGATATAAACTCACCATCATAATCAGTAAAAATTTCATAAAATGATTTTTGCACAAATGTCCAGACCATTTCACTCTCGGCAGGATATTTGGCATTGAATGCATCAAAACATTAAAGCACAAATCGATAGCCTTCAAAGGTGACTCCATTTCCCAGAGAATATCATTCACACTGACGAATGACTTTTCTATGTTGAGAATGTTTTGACCTACTAAAATAGGTATTGGCTGCATGGTAAGTTTGAGCTGACTGTATTTATTCCTTCTATACACCAAATTAGGTTGAATGTCCGCAATACTCTGAAAAAAAAGATGGGTAAGTGAATAATTAAATCCTCTACTATACATTCTACTACGGCATCTGATAGCTGTTCAAAAGTATCCACTCCTTTCGCTGTAAATCGTAATATCAATAATTATTTGAATAACTATTTTCGTACACGAAAAAAAAAAGGATTCGTTGAATCAAGCAACATTTTATTGAATAAAGCAGATGTAAGTGTCATAATTATATGCGCGACAAAAAATTAATCTTGAAATGAGTTTAAAAATATATCTTGTTTAGATATTTTGTGACACCTGGTATTTTGTTTCGATTCGATATCATATTGTTAATTCGATCGAACTACATTCTTGTTTTTAACAAGCTGCTTTCATGAAATGATCATGTATGTTTGATTTAAAAAGCATAAATAATATTTCGTTGATGCAACAATTCCTTTTTTTTTGTCTGCAATCGACTCGAAAGTCGTCCATTTTTGTACCAAAATTAGCTCTTAAAGTTGATGTTTCCCTTACTGACATAATATAATGATTAGTGTCTAGGAGGTGAAGTTGAAGTTTAACTCCTAGGAACTAAAACTGTGTCGTATGACAGCTGATTTGATAGCTGCTGTTACACTGACAAGTGAGTCAATATAGTGGCAACTTCAATTATTATATTTTATGAATTAGATATCAATTATTTCGATTGCAGAAAAAATAGCATGTTTCATTCGGATCAAAAGTGACCTTGTTTGACTCGCAAAATTATTTGCGTGCTCGGCTTCGCGGTTGCTCCGTCTCGCAAACGCAAAATTCGCTTGTCAAAAAAAGTGTCACATTTTATCCTAATATAACAATCTACTATTGTATGTGTACGCGCAACATGCCATGATTATACAAATAGTTTTTTGTGTTTATATTTTTATAATAAGTTATTTGAAAAACGTATTGTGAATTTCACATTTCGGTAGATGAGTTTTATATATGGGTATAATATATGAAGTTGCACACGAGAGAATAGTAAATTTTACCTTCCTAGGAGACGGGTCCACAGTATGTAATAACGCCTAAACACGATGAGGCATGTTTAAAGTTGATTCTTATAATATGAAATATCAAAAATACTCATTATATCAATTGATAGATATGATTTCATCACTAGATCATTATAAAATGAAATATGCTTACCTGCAAACAGTGGATACAGATGACCAATTCCATTAGATTGAAGGGATTTCTGAAAATCAACTTTCTATCCTTCAGACATGATTCCCATTCGGTAGATATAGCACAACCAAACGTATTCAACAAACAGTGTCTATACGTGTACTGATAACTGAAGGAAATTGGGAAAATACAATATGGAATTTGTATTACGGAGGAGAGAGTTGAAGGAAGCTGCGAGGTTCGAAGGGTTCATTTTCACTGGCAAGCACTGACAATCTGATTTCTGTAGATCATGCACAGCACAACATACTGCGAGAATGAACAACCAACGAATAACTGAAGTTGACTGAAGTCAAACCATAATGGAAAAAATCCATGGAATGTTTTCTTAATCAGATACGCGGGTATATTTTCAAATTAACTGAATAGTTCATGATGTTGTATTAGAAGAGTGAAATTGTTTTGGGTTTCCAGTTATAAGTTACCTTGCAAAACCTTGTATTCAAATCATGTTAACAAATAACGAATTTGATATAGTTGTTCAATTCTGATTGGAATAGTAAACTTCAACATTTTCTAGAATCCTCTTCACCGCGATGATAGTGAATATTTTTCAATACATTTCAATAACTGTTGATAGAAAATTTCATTCTTCTTCTGAATGGATTATACCAGAGTTCGTGAGTTGCATTCACAATGGGGAATAGTGAATAACACAGCTGCGATTTCGTATTAGTAAATTGATAATGATTACTCCGAAACACAGTACTCCTCCCTATGATTCAAATGTGATTTTCATACTGGTATAATTTACTAATGGCTTATTGAAGCTAAGTGTTTTGGCAGTTGGAAAGTCTAGGATTCTCATTACAATGTACTAGAAATATTTCACAACCAAGAATTGTGATTCCTTAAATGAATATTTTTTAGCGTGAATTGATAACCACCATCGAATTGGAAGAATAAGGTTCAGTTTTCCTAACCTAACATTGTTATTCTGACACACGTTGTGACAAGAAAAGTTCATCATGATTTTAAATCAACAACGTTTTTGATATTGACCAAATATTTTAATTTTTAGAATATATCATGTTCCAGATATGTTATACAGAATTTTTTTTATTTTCATATACCGTGTTGGTGACATCAATGTAACCAACCTCAATGAGTTGTAAGTACTGCACTCCTTAGTCAACTAGCTCTGTTTATAATTCTCATAACATTTTGTAGTCTGTCCCTGATGATGGAAATATAACTTTCCGAGAGCTTGGACGAACTTGCATGAGTTTAACTTCTACTTTGCTGCTTCCCCACTACTAACTTTCATCTCTAACTTGTCAGCAACGATATATATGAGATTCCGATCAGTAAATTCAGAAAATCGCGAGATATAAGGTTAAATCTTATGGATTCGACTGGAAATTCATCTGTTAGCATTTTTTTGCTACATGAATCAATAATTTTCATAACTTTTTGTCCCCTCTAGAGCTTGTGGTTACGAAAATGTTTGATACAAGGTAACGTAGTCGCGGATATTCGAGAAACTTCATATTGTCTTCAATGATATTCTCTTTCATTTCATTTTTGAATCTTTACGATCGTTCAGCTCTCACCAAATTTCATTTTTCTCTTCTTCTCTAGAGCCCAATCACACAATGAAGTTGTCCGGGGAGGACAGGCAGCGACCGCTGAGAATGTGAATTATTTTGTAGGCATCTGTGTAGTAACATAGAAGATGTAACATGTGAATATCTTTATGGGGTGATCAAGGAATGATAAACAAGGTTTTTGCAACCTAATTCAAGTGATGAAAACCCGTGACGATGGATAAATGACACCTATATGGTATCGTTGAGGAGGTCTGGGAGAACAGCCGACATCTCAGTATAAACAGCATTAGCCTCTAGCATAGGGTACCACACGGCTAGATCAACTTGTTTCACACTAATTAAAGAAATGCAGAATAAAAATATATTTCAGGGATCGAGAGAGTAGAAAAAAGGCCGCTCGATTCGTTAATTAATGCTCGGAGCAGCTCTTGAGGTAGACTACAATGGGCCAGTGTACTCAGGCTGGCGACCATCGAATGAGGTTCAGGAAATAGAAGAATGATATGTAGATTTGTGGAGGCAGGGGATTTCGATAGATTGATTGATTGACATCAATATATATCTATGAATTTCGAAAACATAGTGTCAAACATTCACACACACAAAAATACTAATGATCATCACATATTATGATAGGTACGAAATCCAAATGTTATTTTGAAATATAAATGAAGAAAAGATCATCATCAATATCACAGTTCTTTAACACATGAAGAAATTGAACACAATCCAGTTCTTGCAGACTATAGTACGGTCTTTCACTTAGAAATAATTATTCACGACTTTTCTGAAACGAGTGATATCCGCGGTTTTCAAATAATTTGTAGAGTGGTTATACATTTTGGGACCATTGTATAATACTCAGTATTCAACGAGGGTTGAGGGTAAAGGCAGTCTGAGGTGATTTGTTCGGCAAGTATCATGATGAGAATTTGAACTAGACAGTTTCATTCAATGTTCATCGATAAGGCAAACCGTTTCTGATATGAAAATGAGCGTTGCAATGTTGTCTCCGAATTCCAATTAATCGTCTATAGATACCTCAATAAATTTCGTGCATATTCGTACCTGAAGGTACCTATATACGTCGATACTACGACAAAAATATACTACATTGGCTTTTGAAATATTGAATGATTCAGAAATAAACCCACATCACTGTTTGGTAATCTTCATCATTCCCAAGGAACATATATGTTTATACCAGGAAAAATCATGACAGAGCAAATAAAAAATGTGAAATAAGATAATTAGATAATCATTTCTGAATCATATACATAATCTCGTTTCTTCTGAGGACTGTTGAATAAGAGTTTTTGAATTGATTCAGTATGATATAAGAGAATCAAAGACACGAGTTTTCATTTATTTTTCTTTTGAATTTCTCAACACCTAATTTTTTCCTCAGCCTGACAGGTGATTCTTGATAGGAAATTGTTCCACTGGATAAAATAGATCTTTTACCCATATCTCATTTGATTTTGATCAGAGTTGACATATCTTTTTGTCTGGTTATGTGTTCGTGTTTATGTATATTGACTTCAAACTTCACATTTGAATGTTTATAATTATATCTGACGGAATGGATAAAATTCAATATTTTGAATTCGTAAATGGGGTTTGAATCTAACGATCGCCTAGGTTTATAAGGATTACTTGTTGGTTCCAAGTAATCTAGTTTGTATATACATTCAATAACTTTGTTTTGAAGGATTTTGGCTTTATAATTGATAATCTAGCTGTACCCCAAACTGAAATCAAGTATTGAAATTCTGAATGAACCAAGGAAAAATATATATATATATTTCAAGTATTTCGAAGTGATTTGGTGTCTGATCCTGTAGAGTTCTCCGATTTCTGGAGATATTTTCTTTTTGATCGATTCGATATATTCGATTCTTTATTTGTCCCAACAAATAGAATAATGAGGATCAGACGCATTATTTGCACGCCATAGTATTGTACTATCGTCTGCAAATGAAGTGAATCATCATTTTATATCGATAGAGGTCAGCGGCTACCGTCCGATATCGCTGCTCAGCATGATAGCTATGGTGGTGGATAAGACCCTTCTTTATATGATCATCACCCTTGCCTGAAAACCTGAGTGTGATCCCTCCTGAGCAATTCGGGTTTCGAAAGGGGCAAAACACAATGTCCCAAGTTGCCTGGATTGCTCACGGGATAAAAGAAGCCTTTGATCAGGATGAAAACACGGTTATGGTACTGATGGATATCGAGAAAGCCTTCGATACGGTATGGCATGAAGGTTTAATATCCAAGATGGTTAGGGCAGAGCTGCCGATATTTATTGTGAAGATCGTGGACTCGTATTTAGCCCATAGGAAAATCAAAATCAATAATTCAATTTCAACAAGTCAGCCACTCAAGGCAGGTGTTCCACAGGGGTCGTGTTTGTCACCCTTGTTGTACTCTTTATATACTCATGATTTTCCTGTGTTTGAACGTACGAGTACTGCACTGTACGCCGATGACACGGCAGTATACGTACATTCGTACAGTTCAGACTGTTCCGTCTTCACCTACTTTTTTTGTGTTTGTCTGATTACTATTAATCATATTGAGTTTATTATACGCGATATTACTGTGGTTTCTGAAAGCGTCAATTTCGAACGCCCCTCGTAATAACGAGTTTGTCGAAAAGTTCCATCGACAAACCCAAGAATCAAGCATTCTGATTTGATCGCTCGCTCGAATAGATACTTTATGTATGTAAAAGTGACACTGATTTCGATTCGTGACTTCCGCGCTGGAAAGATATAACTCCACTTAACTCCCAACATCACATGCAGCCACAAGATTTCAAAGGTAGGAAACCACAGTCTCGATTAGATTTCAAGTTCTCAAGTTGACAAGAAAGTTCCTATTCCAAATTTACTATTGACAATTTCATTTCGAATTATTATTTATACAGTCCACTTGAACAGCAACATAGACGTCGCCAGGACTCAGATCCAGATCCATCAGGACAGGAGAATCATACCGTATTTTGACAATGCAAAGATCCGTGTCAATCATGAGAAGACTGAGTAGATGAATTTCACTAAAAAATATACCAACAGTACTATACACGGGCCTTTACTCATCAAAGACTCGAGGGTGATGGTCAACACCTCAGTGAAATACCTGGGAGTAGTTCTGGACAAGCGTATGTGCTTCAGAGATAACATCACCAAATTAATTGGTAAAGGCCATGCAGCCATAAGACAATGGTATCCATTGTTGGTTAGGAATTCCAGACTAACAATGGATAACAAACTGCTCTTGCATATGCATGTGATAAGACCTATGATTACATACGCTTGTCCGGTGTTCTGTAGCGCCTCTGCCACTGAACTGAATAGGCTACAGGTGCTACAGAACAAGGTACTCCGAATCATTACTAACGGTAAAAGATACACTCGAATGGCTGACATGCATGCTCAATGCCATGATCCGCCCCCTGATTAAAGATTACATCATCAACGTATCAAATAAATTTTATAAACACCACATTCAGAATAGCGAACTCACAAGAGATATAACGAGAATAAGGGCAGATCATGGCATCCGTAGGAAACATGGGCTGATATATGAGGCCAGCGATGTATTCAAGGAACCCCCTGAATAACTCTTCCTCCCTCCACTCAACTCTAGATCACAAACAGCTGAAAAGCTGAATTGAACGAGAACGATAGTCGTTTGGCCGAGCCGTATAGACGAAACGCTATGTGGCTTGGCTGAACGACTATCGGAGCATTACCATGGAGCAGGACCCGAACAACTTAGCTGCCTATCGGCTAACAAATCTAGTCTATTTGCCGATACGAAATTAGTCTTTAGGATCCCAATCACTCTCCATCATCTATCCCACCCCTCATTCCTCATAGGAGTCAGCTTTCTCATGACTGTCATCAGGGTTGCTAGACAAAAATCGTCGGCGAGGCTCAAATTGGCTGCCTTGGAGGGTAATTCTGTGGCGTATCTGAGTGTTTTCATTGTATGTTTTACATTTTCATCATGTCCAATTTCCCTTTTAGAAGATTTTTGTTTATACACCTTGTATTGTGAAAATGTTTTCATTGAATAAATGGAATTGAAACGGGTCATATCATTTATATATAATGAAAAAAGCATTGGTCCTAGTACTGATCCTTGTGGTACTTCGGTATTGATTTCAGCTTTAGCTGACTGAGTTGGCCTTTTAACAATTTGGCTTCTATACCTGTTATGTATAATCTAAACCATTTGTGAAAGGTGGTAGAAAGGATTGATGAGAGTTTACTCACCTGATAGTAGCCATTTTACAATATTACTATCACTACTACTACTAACAGTGTTATATTATTGATGCGCTATACGAAGTTTGTGATATTTCAATATCTATGAAGAAGTGTCGAGAATTCAAGAGTATTACAAAACAAGCGTGAATATTTTCTTATCTGAAACTCGAGACGAAAAACTCTCGATCTTACCTTCATACAACCTTCCCCATCCGGTCACCCAGGCCGTCCTGCCGACAAAGTTCTCGTCGGTTTGCGGCACGCACACCGGCAGGATATTGGGCTGGAAGACGACCGGCTCGTAAAATCTGAGCAGCGCCAGGTCGTATTCGAAGGTGCGGGGGTCGAATTGGGGATGCGACGCCACGATTTGCACCCTGCGCTCCTGGTGGAGGTACGGCTCAGACTCGGTGGAGAGGTCGTGTTCGCCCAAACGCAGAAGTAGGTCACTGGGTGGGACGCTGCAATCGATAACCGGCAGAGATGAATGGAAATGTACGAGACGGTTGATAGGAGAGACGAAATAATATTCTATGAATGTAGTTAGAAATGATGAGTCAACATTTCGGAAAGTGGTTTCAACCTAGAGTCACTGAATGGTATTAGTTAGATAAGAGTTCGGACAGAGAAATTACAACTGTTAGTGTTTTTGAATGTTTAGATTTTGTAAGTGCACACCTTGGCTTGTGGCAACAGCATCAAAGGCGTTTCCTGTTGGAAATTATTCGAATTTGACAATGAATTTTATGAACGTCAGAATTGAAATATAATTTCATAAACTATTAAGAAAAATGCACAAATCAAAATGTCCTGCTGTGTAATGAATTGCAGGAATTCCGAAGGAAATGACGATTCAATTCCTTCAATTTTCCAAAGGAGATATCAACCATTCTCCTATATAGGAGGAATGTATGAAACGGCTATGATTAAAAATTGATTCGGAGACAAGCAAAATTTGTATATTAAATGTTACTCCTTATAACAGCAGATTGAAATGAAACATCATTTTTGGCCCATTTTCAAACAGAAGATTTACAAAACAGAATATTGAAAAAAAATCCAATATTATCATCAGATAAAATGCAAAAAAAATATCAAAGAAAAAGAGGAATTGATTGCTAAACTACTTCATGATATTAAACTCTTGGGAAGGAAACTGAGGAAATCAAGTGAATTGCAACGTGATACAATATCATTGAATGGCGTTTTCATTATTGACCAAATTCAAAATTCATTAGTAAGAAGTGAATGCAGCAAAATGTGGTAGAGCAAAACAATCTTCATGTTTTATCATCCATATATGTGTCTATTTTGTCATATTGAATTGTTGTTACATGAATTCTTTTCATTTTTATAACTATTTTTCTGCGAAAAAGCTATCACTCTTTATATTGAAGTAGGTGTTGCAAAACTACTTCATGAAATTAAACTCTTGGAAAGAAAACTGAGGAAATCAAGTGAATTGCAACGTGATACAATATCATTGAATGGCGTTTTCATTATTGACCAAATTCAAAATTCATTAGTAAGAAGTGAATGCAGCAAAATGTGGTAGAGCAAAACAATCTTTATGTTTTATCATCCATATATGTGTCTATTTTGTCATATTAAATTGTTGTTACATGAATTCTTTTCATTTTTATGACTATTTTTCTGCGAAAAGACTATCACTTTTTATATTGAAGTGGGTGTTCATACCCTATTTCTATTTTCTATCTACGACAATGATTGATCTGAGAGAAAATCTAACCTCTGGAAGCTTATCTGACAATCAGGCCCTACTGATGAAATTGAAAAAACGAAGAACAGAATATATGTGTTATTCTTTCATTCACTTAAACCATTGTAATATAGAAAATAGAAAAGGACAAAATTTCAGCGGTGTCGGAACTCTTATCAAACTGATACCATCCAGTGACTCTAGTTTCAACTGGCAAATCTTGAAAGCATTCGTGGTATTGCAAATGTATTCAGGGTGTCCCTGAAATGTGTGTACAACCTGTTAGCATTTATTCATGAGGTCAAAATGAGCCGATTCAAAGCAACTCACCTCATTCAGAAATCGCTCATTTCAGATACAGGGTAGCAAAGTTGAAGGATGAAAATCAAAATTAGAGGGTGCATACCAATGCACTTCTTATGGTTCAGAAGGGTCATAACTGTTTTCTCAGTGTGGTTTTTCACTTTCTTGTTGTGGAAATGACTTTCTGAACATCCTCAAGCAAGAAAGATACACATGTAAAAATCCTCTATTAGAGTAAGCTGATTCTAGGATATTTCGTTTTTAGTGGTCGATGATGTTGCATCAGAGAATACAATTATTTTGAATGAGTAATGTTTGCTTTTATCTTCGTGAATGTTATTATGTCAGTGACCCAGCAGTGTAAAGATTCATTTTTGAATACACTCGGAGTTTTCTTGTCATTTCTTAAATTTATCACCCTGTATCTCGAAATCGGAGCAACTTCGGACTGACGTGGATTGCTTTGAATTGGCTCATTGTGACCTAAGGAGAACGTGCTAAGATGTTGTACATACCTTTTAGGAACCCTATAGGCGTCGATATTGGCAAACCAAATTCAGCAAATCATTCAATCGGAGATATCAAATGCCATGATGCGGGATGAATTGGTTTTTTGATGTATCATGATGTGGATCAGTATATGTAAAGTGTGTTCCACTTGTGTGATGGAAGCATCCCTGTATCTTATGTAATTGTTGAGTTAGGCTCCTCAAATTCGCAGGACCAAGATATACATATACCTGAAATATACTCTCTGATCGAGTGATGTTATTTTGAGTGATATACATTGCAGGGGGAAGCAACGGAGGTCTCGCCTCCCTCCCTTAGAGGGCAAAGTAGGTCACGCATCCCTGTCCTGAGAGACGTCATTATGCATTTTTTGAGAATCTCTCTGTAGGTGTCAATGAAACACTAAAAGATATACATCATCACTGCCATTGAGATACCGTTTGATTCATAATCACATGGAATTTCTTCATGATCGATATTTCTTTATCAAAATGATTTTCTCTCCTAGATTTATTGGGATTTCCTCTTCTCCTTTCTACGAATTGAAATTTGATTAATATCTGAATATAATTTTGGAGGGGACAAATCAGATTGATCGTCAAAAAATAGTGTTGAAATGAATTCACTTCCAGAAATCTATAAAAAAGAGTAATCTCAGATACTGACTCTCTAGATAGCCTTGAGCAATGGCATCTTGTGTGTCCTTACTACAAATATAAAAGGATCATACTTATATATTCATTAGAAGAAACATTTCGTTTTTAGTGGTCGATGTTGCACCAGAAAAATAAAATTATTTTGAATGACTACTGTCTGCTTTTATCTTCATGGATGTTATTTTGTCAGTGCGAAAATTGATTTTCCAAAATACTTTCTCGGATTTTTCTTGCCATTTTTTGAATTCATCACCCTGTATCGGAGCCATTTCGGACTGAGATTGATTGCTTTGAATCGGCTCATTTTGACCTCAAGAAAATGTACTGGGATGTTGTACAGACCTTTTAGGAACACCCTATAAGCGTCGATATTGGCGAATCAAATTCAGCTAATCATTCAATCGAATATATCAAATGCAATGATACAGGTTGAATTGGTTTGATGATGTATCATGATGGGGATTGGTATATGTACAGTGTGTCTCATTTGTGATGGAAGCATCCCTCTGTATCTTACCTAATTTATGAATTAGGATTCTGAAATTCGCAGGACCAAGATAAATATCGAAAATACACTGTATGATCATGTGATGTCATTTTGAGTGATATACATTGCAGTGGGAAGCGGAGGAGGTCTTGCCTTCCTCTTCTGGGGGGCGAAGATGCATTTTTTGTCTATGAAACACTCAACGATATACATCATTACTATCATTGTGATACTCTTTGATTCATACTCATGTAGATTTCCTTAATTATACGTATTTCTCTATCGAAATGATTTTCTCTCTCCAAGATTTCTTGGAATTTCTTCTCCTATACTTTCTATGAATTGAAATTTGGATAATCCCAATATAATTGTAGTGAGGACAAATCAGGTTGATGGTCGAAATATGGCACTGCGTCTAAAAAACATCATTTTCAGAAATCTAAAAATAAATCTCAGATATTAATTCCCTAGATAGACATGAGCAGTGACACCCTGTGTGTCCTCACTTCAAATATAAAAGGATAATACCAATATTTCCATTGAAAGACATGGGACTGAAAATCGCAAAAACATCTCGAGCAATGAATATTCACCTATTGGGTACACCTATAGGTAATTCTATTTGCTTGCTCTTTATATAGTTTTCATTCTGAGATATTCTTCATCAATCAAAACAAAATGAGGAATTTGTAAGAGATCTAATTTCAAATTCGAAGGCATTTTTGACCTTTAACTCCGAACGAATTTTGCAAAACTGTTTTCTGGGTCCCTTGCCCTTCTTTGGTTCACACTCAAATGATTTCGGAATCGCCTCCACTTCTCAGAAAATTTCTAGATCCGCCTCTGCAATTCACCTGTGAAACTTCATCGCGTTGTCTCTCACGTTATTCAGATCTTTGATGGTATGATGATAGTGAAATCGCTGAAACGTATATAAATTACGTGCGGTTCTGTTAACCACTTTGCATTTCACACCATAGAGAAAATAATCATTATCATTGTTCCAGCTTTGTGAGATTGTCTGAGAGTGCTGAAGATGATTTATGTAATCTGAGAATTTAATGACAAAGGTCACAAATGTATATGCACCTACCCTGGATAGGCTTACCACCTATGATAAGTTTGAATAATTATTTTGTTTTCGAAAGATTCCTGGTAAGAAAATGTCTCATTTTCACAGGAGAATTTGATCAGATTCAAGGAAGTTCATCTGAGCAATTTTTATTTCCATTCTTCGTATTTCTCATCAAGTCATGTCGTACATTTTCGATCAACCGATTGAAATGAAACATTGTTGAGTTCCAATAGAAGAATGTTCCTCCCAAACAAGGCAGCTTTATACATTGTCGATAACAACGAACCGCATAGTTCATCAATGTCATTTTTATTGTTTGCATGATTATTGGAGTTCTGCCGAAAACTTTTGATTCATCGACAAATTGAAGGATTAATCCATAGCAGCAAGATATGCTTCCCGGTTGCAAATGATGGAAAACAGTATCAATCTTTCGGGCAAGATTAACCTAACTTTCGCCCTAACTGTACGAAATTTATATGCTCAAAATATAGTTTCTTCATGAAATAAGTATAATTCGGACTTTAACCCATTCAAACCACCAAACCTAACCATGAAACTTTTCATGTTAGTAGATATCCTGGTGATGAATATCAGAGTATTTTGGTATCAGTTGTATCAACTGAACTCGACCATTCAGTATAGATTCAAATAACCTACTGCAGAAGTATATGTTGTCTCAGAGTGGAGTGAAGTAGTTCATAAAGTGATAATACTCCACAACCTTAAATATCATCAAATCATAAATGGAAAGGGGACATGTTTCGGATCTATATACAGTATTCATCATCAGCCGATTGAGAAATAATTCGACAAAGAACAAAAGACAATGATAGTGATCAACATAGAAGTACTCACGTGGAGAAGAAAACATTTTGTCACACGAAGTTACAGAATTATTTTATAAGAATTTGAAACAGAAGAAATTCCTGTGCTATAACATGTTTCCTAAACAGAAGCCCTGTGCTTTGATAAACCAATGGAATTGCCACATTAGGGGGCCGAAAGACAACCGCAAATGAAAAAACGTTTTCATCTTGATATTGCTGAATCAAACTGATAACATGTGACTAAGATGTCAATGTCAAACCCATCTCTAACACAACTATAACTTCAGCTGTCAACAATGATGCAAGACAAGAGACAAAAGGTCTCATGAAAATCATGAAAAACTTGTGGATGGAGACGTTAGAATATAAAGATAGCAGAGGGACAACCTGAGGTTAACAATGCTATGAGAATTTTGAGAAGGAAAACTTACCCTGGAGACCAAAGCAAGAAGAAACAATAACTCAAACATTAGAGACTTAAGGCATTGAGTTTTTAGCAATCGAAATGGATTTGTTCATTGAGTGAAAGAATATTTTTGTCCTTTGAAGATGAGTTGATCTGAAAAATTTCCAACAGCCTCAGCAAGCTACCCTTCTGAAGAATGTGTGAAATTTCTAAATCAGTATTGATGTTGAATGAGTGTTGAGTTAATAAGCACATGGTCAGCAAATGTATACTTGGGGTATCGGAATTTTCGTCAATAATAGTATTTCTGAATTTTTCTATTAACACTACATGTTTATTCACTCTCGTAAAAAATCTTCTACCAGTTTGACCAATATATTGTGGATGGCCATTGGCTGATGATTTGAAAATTCTACACATTTGCCAGAAGGGAAATTTTTGAGATTAAATCATCTTTCGATTTCGATCGCCAAAAACTCTTCAATACCTTGAGTTTTTAATTTTTGTCTCATTGCTCCTTCTTGCTTTGGTCTCCAGCGTGAGTTCATCGCAATTCTTATAGTATTATTGATCTTAGGTTGTCCCTCCACTAACTTTATATCCTAACTTCCCCATCCACAAGTTTGTCATGACTTTCATTGAACCAATTGTCTCTTGACTTGCATCAACGTTGACAGCTGAAGGTACAGTTGTCTGTCAGAGATGGGTTTGACATTGACATTTGGTCACGTTTTTCGGCCTCCTGATTTGGCGATTCCACTAGCTCATCGAGGCACAGGGCTCCTGTTGAGAAACCTTGTCCGAAAAAACGTATTTTCTCTGTTTTGAATTGTGATAAAATAATTTTGAAACTCCATTTGATTCCAAAAATGTTTTCTTCTCCACGTTGTTCCACCATTGATACCCTTGTATTAATGCTTTGTTCGTTGTTGTAGAATGATTCTTCAATCGGCTGATGATGGATCCTTTATAGATCCGAAACATGCTCCCTTTCCATTCATGATTTGATGATATCGAACTAAAAGTGATGACAACTTGGAGTATTATCACTATATGATAAACACAAATATTGAAAGTATTCCCAAAGTGCAATAATGCATGATTCCTGTTAGAAGTGTGAAACTATTAGAGCACAACTTCCATTTTTGCATTTTCATATAAAGAACAGGAGCAGAT
The DNA here is from genome assembly GCA_918026855.4 of Phaedon cochleariae. Taxonomy (NCBI): domain Eukaryota; kingdom Metazoa; phylum Arthropoda; class Insecta; order Coleoptera; family Chrysomelidae; genus Phaedon; species Phaedon cochleariae. Next base: position 33,646,837 of record OU896710.1, read on the forward strand.
TCATTTCCAAATCATCCATAGATAAGTAAAAATTGTTTCAATATATTTCTTTTCTTCAAACATAATTCCTAACAAAGTGTCACTGACAAACTATTGGATTTTTTGATTCGAGCTCCCTAATTGAAAAAAAATGGTGAACGCAGAATCATTATGGGGAAAAACATCTGATTGAAATAGTACTCATATTTTCATCACATGGAAAGGAGGAGAGAAAATCCCAAATGATCGAGTAAAATGAAAGATAGCCTGAGTTTATAAGGATCCGTGTAGAATACCCGACTTCGCCGATTCTAGACCACAGTTAATGACGTTATTGAAGAAATTGTTTGGTAAAACTATCATGATAGTTATTATCTCTGAATCATCAAATCTATGCTTCTATTCATTGTTCATTCAACAAAGAAAAGACCCTATGAAATTGAAATATCGTTATGCAGAATCAGTGAATCTACCTTTCTCTCAGTGTACCTCTACCTCAATTATTAATTGAAAATAATTACTTGTCAACACAATGGGCAGCTGTGATAGCCCAATTTTCGTTGAGCAGTGCTGCTCCGCACTTGTGTAGGTACGTCGATGTCCTCCACTGCCTCAAAGAGATCTGCCAGGGCCATTTTCCGAAGGAAGATTTCTCACCGCCTACTATCCTTGCTTCGGGAAACATCCGTCTTCCGCACACTATCATAACAAAAAGGGTTGAGTTTACGTTGATCATATTTTATTTCAATGAATATCAGGTGGAATTGATGGATATCGATGTGTCATCAATTGTTATAAGGCAATCATCGTCGAAGAGGGATCTCTGGAACTGAGAGCAGGCATGGATTATATCCTGAACATGAACTGTATTGATGATTATTTAAACATGTGTTTTTCGTCCGGAATTTGTATCAAAACGATGTCATGCAACTTAACATGGATTCTCAACATGAGCTACTCTATACTAGAGGAATATTTCATGAATGGTTTGTGGGTACCCAATTTTTCAATAGAACTTTGGCGTTACGCCGCCATTCCATTTTCAAATCATTTCTGGCAAGTACAACATCATCTTTATATTCGAATATTCAATAGTTTACAGAGGAATTATTCTTCAGATGGGCACTGTAACGACAACGTTACACATGAACATGGAATTTTTTGTTATCGAAGAATGCTACTGATATAATAATATCATGTAGCGACTGTTCTCATTGAATAGTGGCAGTATACCCGTCGTTAATAACTCAAAATTATTCACTTCATAACTGAACACAGAATATCCGACACTTCCATAAAAACGACTGAATACGACTATTCATTTGAAACACCACTAGTTGCAGTCAAGAATAAATGCAAACTCGTTTCAAATTGTTTTATTTTCAAGTTGATGTCGAGACCATTCGATGTCGAGGATTTACCTTGAAAGTTCAAGAACCATCCGACTGAGCATCTTTTAATTTCATTTGCCTTTCGTTGATGGTTATCAGAGTCCATTGTTTCTCCTGTTCAAGTATGTTTCATCATTTCATGAGTTGTGGTAGTAACAATGAGTTCTAGATTCGCTTTTCATCATGAGCTGAATAATTCATATTTTAAGAATTAATTTTTTTTTTCAGGTAGTTTTCAAAATTGTATGGAATATGGTCAGGAATGAAGTCCTCAGCCCTCAAACCAAATATGTACTTTTTATATATATACCAGGTAGTTCAAAAATTAGTAGGGGGCAACATAATATCTAGATCATAAATTTCATTAATGCAAGTTATCGACGAGTTTGTAGGTTTATGGTCTTTATTTTTTTTAAGCGGTTTGGTGATGGAATTGGTCAATTTGTAACTCACCATGAGTGAAATCGCTCATATTGACTGGAATGTTACTCATATCTGACGTCGTTGCTGTACTCACGGGAGGACTCTCTGTCGATGGTAACTCAGAACTAGGCAACTCTGTCTCAGAGACTTCTGTTGGTGCAGAAACCGCCGTCGTATTCAGAATACTCGGGAAAATAGTAGTGAATGCATGCTCGGTTGGTCTTTCTGGCAACTCCGTTGATGGTTCTTGCATAGAAGATGCAGTTGATGATGATGATTGTAGTACGGTTTGTACTTCTAGAGGAATAATTGTTGTCGAATGTGAATCTGTTTTGTTTCCATCAGGAGAATTCACTGGTGCTACACTAGGAAGTAGTACCCAGCCATCTGGTGTTGTTATTGGTACCCATTCTGTAACGAAAAAAAAACCATTTTTGATCAAAGCTCCAACAGGCCTACTCTATCGTTAAAATACAAAAACATGAAATATATGTCTATGTAAAAATATATGTGAGAGTGAAAACAATCCATGCAAAGAGAATTGATGATAAATAATTTCGAGCGCTATGTGCATTCAAATGTGAAATACGCGATATACTAATCGTAAACCAGTTCATTCGTATATACAGCGTGCACCCGTTCAATGTACTTCGTTTCGTTTGTATGTATGATAAACTGGCCATCGACATTACGAGAGATCATTCAGCACATGTGTGATCTGTGCAGGCTATGTAACTAACTTCATAAGCCACCTTAGGAGTAGCACTGTTAATTGAAACGCAATAGCGAATCGTGCAAAATCATCTCCAGTCGAGGCTACGAAGATTGGAATTTATAACTCGTTTCATTAATAAAAATTCTCTACTATGCCGGGGATTGAAACCTAACAACCTCGCGATGTTCTGATTACTAGTAGATCGCCTCAGCAACTGCGCGATACTGCCGTTCAACAGTTTCAATTTCAACAGGACTTCGATAGTTTGATGAACACAAATTTCCATAACGAACATATTTCGTGTACATATATGAATGGAAGCGTCTTTTCCAATACACAGGATAACGAAATATGATATTTTTTGTGATTTTCAAATCACTTTCACAATTTTCAAAATAATGAAATCGTATCCAGTACAATTTAACTGTGGGGGTAATTCTTCAGCTGGAAGTGCTTATTTTTATTCAATAAAAAATGCGATTATAATATTGGGTAATGTAGGATATTGAGCTTCCTGTATATAATTATTCAATACATTCAAAATTAGGACTCATTCGGCTCTATATATTTACAATTTACTTCTGGAAATCCATGAAATATCGTCCAATATCACTACATAGGCTGATATTCACCATCATAGCACTAAGAATTCTCGATATATCGAAAACTGGAACCTTTGGCACGATAATACAATACACTGTTTTTATCTTTTCCTGAAGATGCTAACATAGTTAGCAAAACGCGGGTCTAGGCGTTCAATGAATCGGTTTGGTGAGTGGTAAAACAGTGTGGTGTACTGAGAATTCAGATCTGAATTCCTAGATATAGGCTATCAATACCACAAATAATCTTCAGATTCCAATATTCATGATGCACTGCCATATCGAGTTGAAATAACAAAGATGAATGAGTTCAAACGAACAATGAAATCGTATCTGTCAAATATGAGTTTTTATTCTATCAAAGTGGAGGCCAAGAAGAAAATTGTTATTTGTTTTATAGTAGTGATGGTGACACTGATGAAGTATTTGGAAAGCATCACAGATCTTATATGTATATCTCTACCAAAGGAGCAAGCTGAAGTCAATTCATTTAACCTCCCGCGGAAGATGTTTTTCTCCTTCCGTGGGAAGAAATTGACAAGTTTGTGACAATAAATGAGGCAGCAGACGATCAATTTGGATGCAGTGGATAGATGAATTTACTTGACGATACGAATTCATTGCAATATCATACCTACTACTAATAACTAGAATTACTATCGGTAGATACGTTTTATCTGTTCAGAATGGATAATTATTCATCACCTGTTTCTATCTCGTGGTAGAGCTCTTCATACTATTCGATTGAGAAATCTGAGTGGATATTCTACGAATATTTACTTCACCCTATCGCACTAGTATGACAGTAATTACAGCACAGATCTGGTGAGATAATTCATCATGAAATTCAAATCATTGTCATAATATCCGAGATTACATATCGGTATTAGGTTGAAAAACATATTGGTAATAAGTACTCACCACTAGTTATATTAGACTCAACCTCCGGTTGTGGCGTTGGTGGTGTGATTTTTTCTCCTGTCATAGTCCACGTTACTATTCCAGGTTTATCAGTGGGTTCGCTGTTAACAGGGGGTCCTACTGGTTCGACTGGTCGACCTCCTTCAATTTCATTAGTTGCTGGATTACCATTAACCGTTTCCAGAACTTGTGACGCATTTGATTTCTCGATGGTCACTTCATTTGACAAAGTTGTGACCAAGTCAGGTTGCCTGGTCGTTGTTTCATTTTGTATTCTGGTAGTCTGCTCTATTGGCGCCAATGTGGTTGAATCATTCGTGCTACCATCAATTGGAGAGGGTGACATTGTTGTCACCTTTGGTTCTGTTATAGTTGAAAATGTTGTTGTCTTCGTTGTAGATTTTGAAGATTTCACTGTTGTAACTGTAGGTGGTTTTGTGGTTGTTGAGGTTGTTATAGGTTTAACAGTTTTGCGTTTGGTAGTAGCTGCTGTCCGTTTGGTGGGTTTAGTGAGGAAAGTGGGTTTCTTCGTCACTTTCACAGTTGAAGATGCCGGTTTATTCGTTGTTACCGAATATTTTGTGGGTTTGTTGGTTGCCTTCGTCGGTCTAGTAGCTGGGGCTTTGGTCGATACAGAACCTTCAAAATACATAATTAGTTCAATGAATCTGTTTCCTCAGGAAAGTTGGAATAGTAAAAACTCATTATTCTGAAAATTAGCTCCAGCCTTCAGTTTCTTCAAATTGAAGAATGTCCCATTTGAACGTGACCTCTATTCATATTATTGAATACATTTCAGGATTGAATAGATCATTCTATAACAAAAAACAATTAATGTTCCAAATTCAGTCGACCACGCAAAAATTATTTGATATAGGTAGTGTAACTTGTTTCGGCCACAGGCCATCATCAGACACAAACATGATGTATTCAGAAGTACCTAGAAGATAATCATATACATTGTTAAGGAGTTGAAAGGAAGTCCTTGATAATGTCTATAATTATTCCTCATGTACTTCTGAATACATCCTTTCTGTGTCTGATGATGGCTTGTGGCCGAAACTAGTTACAGTTCATATACAGGGTGTTTCCTAATTGAATGTCAATATTTGAGGAGGCGATTCTTGGGCCCATTTTAAGAAGAAAATTTCATATGAACGTATGACCTAAACGTCTTAACTTTTGAGATACAGGGTGGTAAAGTTCTCAAAAATAAATAGTTTTTTATTAATATCTGTAATACCACTTTAAATATTCTAATGAAATTTGGTATACGTGTACTAGGTATCAAGAGGCATCAGTTAGTGTACCACATTTTTTCTTGTTGCCACCAGTGGCGTTCGTATGGAATTTCACATACCTATTTTGGCAGACATTGATGGTACGCCACTGATTAATCTCGAAATTGAAATAATTCTTGAGATTCTCAATCATTTCTAAGCAAATTTGATCTCTACAATTTTTTCAATCTGATGCAGGGTTTTCGCTTAAAAAAAATAAAAACCTTTTCACTGCATGATCATAACAATATCCTTAATATGACAATATCACAATGCAGAGAAATAGATTTTATTTTTTAGGTCAAATTTCAGAAATACAATTCATAGTTTATGAACTTCGTATTCGTACTTGGTATTTTGAAATTATTACTTTTCATTGTAGTAGGCTGTGTCTGTAAGAATTATTAATTCTATGGTCAAGACAGTTGTCATTATTTTGTATGACAGTTCGTCAATTTTCAAATTCAGTTTTTCGCGTCTTATTAATTTAGTGTTTAAAATATTCGAGCATTGTTATTTTGAAAAATAATGGTCGAGTTTACAAATGAGGAGTTGGCAGATATGCATTACATGTATGGTTTGGCTGATGGCAGATCGCCGGAAGCTAAGCGATTGTATCGAGAGCGGTTCCCTAATAGAGTAATACCAGATAGGCGAACATTTGCAAATGTACATAGGAGGTTGACTGAAACAGGTACTTTGCAGGCGAATAATCAATTAAAAGGAGCCCATTGCACTGTAAGAACTCCAGAAATTGAAGAAGCAGTTTTAAATTCCATTGAAGAAAATCCTGAACTGAGTACTAGAAAAATTGGAAATAATCTGAATATCTCGCACGTCCTAGTTTGGAGAATTTTGCACGATTTTCTATTATACCCATACCATATTCAACGGGTCCAAGCGTTACTTCCCCGAGACTTTCCCTTGCGTGTTAATTTTTGTCAATGGTTTCTGGAGAAAATTGCTCATAATCCCTTGTTTGACCGTGAAATAATGTTTACAGATGAAGCTAACTTTTCCAGAAACGCAATCAGAAATTTTCACAATAACCATATTTGGGCAGACGAAAACCCTCACGCAGTTGTAGAATTCAACCATCAAGAACAATTTTCGGTGAATGTCTGGGCTGCAATTGTTGGAAATTACTTAATTGGACCTTTTTTCTTGCCAGAAAGGCTAAACGGCCATAATTATCGCCGGTTTCTAGAGGAGGAATTGTTCATATTGCTAGAAGAAGTACCAGTTTTAATTAGAAACAGAATGTGGTTCATGCATGACGGCGCGCCCGCTCACTTCAGTGTTGCAGCAAGGGAATATTTAAATCACACATTTGAAAATCGATGGGTAGGTCGTGGCGGACCTCAACCATGGCCCCCTAGGTCCCCAGATTTGAATAGTTTGGACTTTTTCTTATGGGGGCATCTTAAAAGTCTGGTTTATCGCAACCCAGTGAACACTCTAGAAGAGCTGAAGGATCGTATAAGAGCTGCATTCGATTTAATAAGAAATACTGGAGGTATACTTCAAAGAGTGCGTGACAATATGAGGAAAAGAGCTGAAGCGTGTATCCTTCAAGGTGGAGGCCATTTTCAACAACTCATCTAGTTTCTATGTTCTATAATTCTGTTAAAATTATTAATAGTAGGTATTGTTTTTAAATAAGAATCGTTTATTAGTTATCTTTTGTTGTTGAAGAATGTTATGTTATTCCATTAAATGTGTAAAAGAAAAGAACAGTCTTCTAACAAAATCATTTAGGTACATAGTGTGGTTGTGGTCACTAATTGGTGACTAAAGACTAGATATTTTCTTGACATCTTTCACAAAAACAAATTATTGAAATTAACCAGTGGCCACCCAATTAACCTATTATCTGTACTTAGACAGTAAGTGGCATGCCATCGACTTTTCTTAAAATAATGAGCAGATTTGATCTCTTGAATTGTTTCGGTCCGAATCACGGTTTTCACCTAAAAAATAAAATCTATTTCTCTGCATTGTGGTATTGTCATATTAACGATATTGTTATGATCATGCAGTGAAGAGGTTTTTATTTTTTTTAAGCGAAAACCCTGCATCAGATTGAAAAAATTGTAGAGATCAAATTTGCTTAGAAATGATTGAGAATCTCAAGAATTATTTCAATTTCGAGATTAATCAGTGGCGTACCATCAATGTCTGCCAAAATAGGTATGTGAAATTCCATACGAACGCCACTGGTGGCAACAAAAAAAAATGTGGTACACTAACTGATGCCTCTTGATACCTAGTACACGTATACCAAATTTCATTAGAATATTCAAAGTGGTATTACAGATATTAATAAAAAACTATTTATTTTTGAGAACTTTACCACCCTGTATCTCAAAAGTTAAGACGTTTAGGTCATACGTTCATATGAAATTTCCTTCTTAAAATGGGCCCAAGAATCGCCTCCTCAAATATTGACATTCAATTAGGAAACACCCTGTATATTATCGACAGACTTTGAGACTTGCATTGTTATTTCTTTATAAAAATCAATTGTTCCACTTCGAGAAATATGGACGGTTTTCATGATTTGAATAGATTTTCTTCACTTTATTTATACAACAGAATAATACCAAAGTCATCAGTGAACATATTATCAGACTTTCGTGCGTATCTAACCAATATTTATGGCATCCTACAGTAGCAATTAATTTCAAATTTGATTTGCTTGGAAACATTAGAAGTAGCTATGAAATGTTTTTTTCTCCAAATATTCTCGAATTCGACGAACCATTAACTAACTATTCCTCCAATGGAATGTATTCCTGACAGAAAACGGAAGTCACATGACCTCGTAAATAGTGACCTTTCTCGATATTTCCCGAATTAGAACTCAAATTCAAGAATATAGTATTATTGATAATATTCCTTATCAAAGTTATATGTAGACATCATTTGTCATTTCAGGAAGTAAACAAAATTTTCAACTTGGTTTGTATGAATGAATTACATATAATAGTATCATAAAGCAGATGCAAGAAGATCACTGATGCAGTTTCTTTTCGTGACACACTCTGCAGAGCCTACTACCCTCACTCACTCATTGAAACCATACAATCATTCTAGCCCACTGAAAGAGCATCAGTTCAGTTATAACAAAGCAGGAGAAACCAAGTGAGGACGAGCTAGTTGAAAACGTCTAACGGTAATTTTTTAACTTGAATCCATATGGCAACTTTTACACCCTGGCCAATTATTACTTCATCATCGTTCCAATTGAAGGCAATAATCACATTTTCACAAACCGAGCAAAAGTGGCCAAAGATATTCACTTTTTCAATGAGATATGTGAGCTGAAAATGCTGAAATGAACCAGCATAAATTCGTTACTTTTTCGCGGATAGATGATGTACTTAATGAAAAAATTCGTTAAGAGATATTTCTTTTTTGAAAATTGTATGTTCTCATAGAAATATCTGCAAAGCATTGAGTTTGTGATAACAATCATTCCTGGGGCACTAAAATCGGCCTTCCTTTATCTTGCTCAAAGATATAACTTGTTCTTCTTGAAGGAAAAGTTTTGTTTCGAAACTAGGTATATGCTGACTGATTTCAGTGCCTGAGGATCAATTTTTATGACAAACACAATGCTTTGAAATTTTTTTTCTTGGAAACGAAGAATTGTCGACGAAAAATAGTTTCAGCTACTTTTCAAAAATTCATATTTTTGAAAAACATCGTGTAACTCTGACTCTAACCATTGAGTTTGTCATGTAAATTGATCAACAGGCACCGACATCAGTTTCGTTCTATCTAGTACGAAAATAGGACTTGCCCTTCAAAAGTGTCCAATTTGGCCCACCCTGTACAAAATTATAATATAATTGCGTATGTCATTCTATCAGGCGATAGATTCGATTATAGCGAATTATACCATTGTGTTTGCATATAAATGTATTGTGAACACACGTTGATTTTGCTGAAGTGAGTTCAATTCTTCAGAATAAGCTAATAGTGAAAACTAGAAATTCCTGGAAAATCGAGTGTGATTGGCTTGTTTGTCATCGTCATCGTTCTCGGATTCGGAACCTCAGTTCTTGGAATTGAATAGACCTCGCGAAAATGTTTTCGAATATGTTTTCTTTGGTAACAAATTGCAAACATTCTGAGGATGATAATCAAAGACGAGAAGACATTTCAAGTGTTTGTTGAAGCATGGAATTTCAATATTCATTACATGGAAATACTTTTCATGAAGAAATTTTCATATTACTACGATGTGAGCATTATGTGCCTTTGGTGTGGTTCCAAATAATAATGAGTCTGCACCCATTGAATGAGGTGGTACAGAATAATGACATTATATCTCTCGTGGAATATACTTGTGTCTCATGATTTTTCTTTAGCTGTTTTACAACATGAAAAGTGTGCCTACACAAGGCACTCTAGTACTAACTAGTTCCGATGATGATCTGAAGTGGTTTTATTGAGATGGAAAGTGGTAAATTAGACCAAGAAATTGAAAAATCCGAGAAATCGAGCCGGAAGGACTTCCCAAGGGGCTATCGAGGTCGGTAATCTCAAGAAATGGCACTAATTGTTGCCGAAAATGACAGGAGTATTAGGGGGTATGAAGGCGTGCTACCAAAGATAGGTAAGTAGATTCGGAGTGTCGAGTTCAAAGGGCTTCATCATACCCTTCTTCGTGTTGCCCAGTTGTTTCTGGAAAAAATGAATGAATACTGTTTGTCAGTTTTCAAATCTTGTTCACGAAAAAATAACCTCCTTAGGTTATACGCAGCTCTTTGTTGCATTGCTTTGTCGTCTTTGTGGAAAAGGAAGAGGTCAATTTGATGCAGGAATTTCTGTAGTATCTGAAGGTAAATGTAATCATTATTTCATTGAGAAAGCGGGCAAGTTAATGTTCGAGATCATTAATTGCCTTTCACTATACGAGTTGGTGACAAAACTCTTTGGTCAACTTTATTCCTAATTCCTCCCGCAATGAAGAAAACTTGGTTCGCGAATTAATCATTCATCCGGAAAATACTGGAAATCACCCAGTAGCTTCTCACTGGCATCAGGGACATTTGACATTTGTCGGAATAATCAACATAACAGATAAATTTCTCGTGTTAGAAAACAGTGAATGAACGCGGTGTATGTATTGATAGGGCTGGCTCATTGATGATCAATTTCATGAACATTGATCTTACTCGTTAGCACGAGGTCGACGAAGAACCAACTTTCAGCAGCTTTGGAATTTTGCCGCCCTCAAAATCATATTCGGTTATTTGACTGGGTATAAATCCAACAAACCTCTTTATTTTTCAATAATCCAACTTAATTGAAGTGAATAAACCACCGTGTCAGAGAATCTTGCTCAAAAGTTCTGGGAAAATATGATATCTATTTTAAGTTCATCAAGTAACTCATTTCATTGAACATACGTACTAATCCATCAATAAATGAATATCTTGAACTTGAAAATAAAATTGATACCATTACTTCTTACTATTAAGTGGATGATATCGATGATACTTCAGTTTCTCCTCTATTAAGGGGTAGAAGACGAGGTAAATATTTGAAATTCCAGAACGGACTCCGTCTTTCTCACTAAATATCTCCGCCTCGCTCGTTCGATAGGCGCATCTTATTACCGCGAAGAAGACATACGAGGGAATGTCCAAGATTATTCGAGAGCGAAATGTAGAAAAGTGAAGGGTTTTTAGATGCTGTGAGATAAGTTGCCGTGAATTTTTAAAGCTGCTTTTCTGTATGATAGTTATAAGGGTCATTTTATAGCATGAATGCGAAACTGCTGTTTTTTTTTCTCACGATGATTTCATCGAAATTCTCTTGATCAATTCACCATATTTCTCGACTTTTGAGTGAAATTGGAATTTCCACAAGGATACAAGGATTATATTGTTATTGAATATATTCATCAGTTTGTTGTATATTGACCCATATGGGGAAGATGCTATTAGAAACTATAGGACGAATTCGATATACAGGGCGATTCATGAAGAGACTCACATAGCCAAATGGTGAATAGGGTAAAACCGGGAAGAAAACAAAACAAGTTGAGATTCCATATATGAAAGATTCTGTTGGCCTTCAATAACGAAGATATTATGTGAAATTGCCATATTATAATTCCAATGGCCGACATTTCAGATATGATTCGTCCCAATTAGGCAGCGACGTTTCTTCATTCAAGATGGCATATTATAGAATAATCAGATCCGAAAAATTCATGTTCTCTTGTTATATGGAAAAAGCTCATTTTGTGATCATTTTTCTAGAAGAATTTCATCAGATTAAGAAAGATCAGACATAATGCCATAAGAACTGCTCTTCAATTTGCACGACACACTTTGATCGGTTCATTAAAAAATATGAAACAAAAACGTTCGAATGAATTTTCAATTTGAACCTAGCTGATAACTCTCTCATTTCAACTGGATTCATGTGAATTTACGATAGGAATCGACAGATATAAGTAGTTGATAAGAAACCACAGAACTGCTTTTTTGGTGATTTGAAATGTTCGTTCTTGATCGACATCGTGACTTGTTTCTTTTTAAAAATATCAATGAAGTAATAATGAAATAGTATAGGCGGTGTTTTTCATCATTTGACGTGACGTGACATCTGTTGATAATCCGAAAAGATGGGTACTGGTGAAATTATGGGATGAAGATTTCATGAAAGTGTGCTGCTGGGCAACACCACGACGAGTGGTATTTCAACACAATTGAGTTAACAATGGAAGACAGAATCATGAGAACATATTCAGAACGAAGTTTTGTTATTTGCTAGAGAGAGAGAATTTCTTATGAATGAGCGATTCGTATTCTGACGACAGATATAATTATTTTATGCCAAACTGACAGAAAACACCAATGCTGATAGACCAATCAGAATTGAAAGACCGCTTGTGTTTTCGCGATTACACACGTTGTGATGTGATTGATCAGATTATGTAATAAATGAAATTAGTATATTGTTCAACGAGCACGGAAAGATAGTGATTTCCTACGAGAATAAAGTTTGCAGCATGAGCCAAATTGGCGAATGCTGCCATAATTTTTCTACGGCTATAATAGATAACAGCGACATATTCGATTTCTTCGTCTTGTAGCCATTTGATTTCCGGTCAAGTAATGCTCATCTATCAGACAGCGATGTCATTGCTTCACATTTGACATTCCATGAGCGATGAGATTTTTTAGTAATAATAACACGGTGGAGTCATTGTGATATAAGATACGGAAATAATTTTGATATGAATATTGACGTTTCGAACACAGGAAAACAAGAGCAATTGTGTGTTATAGCCGTAGAAAGGTTTTACTCCTATACATATTCTTGGGTCTGTAAATCTTCTATGGTATTGAACATTGCAAAAATTTGAACTTTTTCCATGTTCAACATTCGAAAAATAAAGTGACATCTTGAGTGCAAGAATCACACGTCACATCATGAAATAAAAAATAGGACATGACTACTAATATCTATCTAGAATTTCGATCAAGAACTAACATTTCAAATCATCAAATAAATCAGTGTTAGTGGTACTGTGCTTTTTCTCGTTTGCTCTTTTCTGTCAATTTTTACCCAACAAAAATGGACAAAAAATCTATTTACATGAATCCAGTTGGAAGTACTGTGCACTTCATCAGTCAGGTCGAAATTGAAAATTCATTCGAACGTTTTTGTTTCATATTTCTTCATTGAACCGGTCAAAGTGTCGTGTCCTGAAAATGAAGAGCAGTCCTTATGATGGCATTTCGTCAGATTTTTCTGATTCTGATAAAAATTCTCGCGAACAGTGATCACAAAGTGAACTCTTTAGAAATCAGTAAAACATGAACTTTTTCTATGTCCGGATCTGTATTTTTTCCACAAGGTGCCATCTGGAATAGTTTCGATATAGAACCGTAGCTGCAAAATTTCAGCAAATTACGATGAGTCATTTCTGAAATGGCAATTTCACATCGTAGTAGATGGAATTTTTTTTCCATATACAGCGTTCCACACTTGAAAAAACGCTTTTCTCTTTCTATATCTTAGTTATTAGTCGTGCGATTTTCACCAAATTTGGAGTGGTATTCTGTATCTGGGGTTCTATTAAAATAAAACGGGGTCGATTTTTTCATGAAAAGGCATCTTTCAACAAGAAAACGAACCTTATAATATTGTTCTTCATCGTTATAAGAATTTTCACATGAATTTTATGGAGGGTATCAGCATCAGCATTTTTGCGAACGTAAATTAGTATTCTATGCAACGATCACGAGGAAACCATGAATATAGGAGTGTATTGATAGTTCAATATCATGATAGTTTCATACACTATTTTTTGTAGGACCACAAGTCGGAAGTGACAACTTCGATGGCCCGTATTGTATTTCCAATTTTTTTCAGACAATACGGGGAAATCTGAATGAAGTTATATCAATATGAAAATATTGATAGAGAAATTTGACATTTGCGACTAAGAACTTCCAAATTGCATCTCATCAAAAGTATTCATTACTCACCCTGTGTATTATAAATGATGTGAATGATTTTCGTAATCCGTAATCAGATCGACTATCGGTGACTTCGATGCATAATGTATTACGCTATTCAAGACTCGAGAACATATATAACCGCCATCGCATATCAACATAAATAGATATTTTGAATTGACTCGGCCGTACCAGTATACCACATGACGAAGATACTGTATTAGCGAAACATGTCGTGTGTTTGAGAATTTTGTGGAAATCTTATCGTTTGTGGAGTTTTTACATAAATAGATATACCTACACTCTCGCCTACACTGGTACGCGTGCTTCCATGACGCGAGTCTGCCGGTTTACTTCAATCCCAGAAAGTGCCTAACTGGCCTATAGAAATTATCGCTCAAAAAATCAATCAATTTCTCACTATTTATATTTCAGCATTCTCCAACATCATAAGTACATAAATTGCATGAACTTTTGACGCATTCGCGTTGTCATTATGATTTTCATTTGGAATTAAATGTCAAACAACTCAAGCAAGTGATATAAAAACATAGACCCACTTGATTATACCCAAGTACTACGTGTTTTTATGGGCCAAAAATTTGTTATCATAATGAAAAGAACGTTTCTTCATTGGTTAAGATCTGTATCATGATAGAAATCCGAGATAATAAATTCGCTTCTTATAAAGTGGGAGTAGGAAAAATTATTCATTCGGAAAAGATGAGTTCAACAAAAAAAGTGTGCCTTGTTTTTTTATGTAAACCATAATTTTCTATCTACTGGTGCTATTGAACGTTCCAGAATTTGCGGTTAATTAGAATTCATTATTTATTCGGGGCTGATAATGAAAAGAGAAATTTTACCCATTCTATAGTATTTTAAAATTATTGATATTTTGCACATGGAGGTTCGAAAACATCAATCCTGATTCATGAAACCCATTTCAATTTCAATAAAAACGCACGGCACTGTCCATAATGATGTTTCTTATCCTAAAAACTGATCATATCAATGGTAATTCATACTAGTCGAAATTTGGTAAGAATCGCACAATTGATAGCAATAATAGCTGAGATATAGAGGGAGGGGGGGGGAGGCGTTTGAAGAGAGACATCCTGTATATAATTATATATATACACACACACACACACACCACGCCCCCCGAAAGGTTGAATGCCCAGGATCAAGTGCCGCCATATAACTAGCTTACGTTATATGATAGCTCCTCATCCCCATGTCCATCCACCCCCACTCACTAACGAGTGGACTTCAACCTTATGCATTTGGCAATCTGCATATGTTTTATATAACCCCTTACTTGGTTTCAGTCTTCCGACTTTTAAACCTTTTTGTCTAATGTGTGTTTCCTAGCCTGACTTTGCGTGGTGGTTCCCTACCCTAATGGGAAGCAAAAATTGTGTTTATGTCTTATTATTATTGGTTAACTTTTTATAGGGTATCAAAGGAGAGACTCTTTTGTTTATTTATCTGATGATTATTATGCAACTTTTATTGATATTGATTTAATTCCGTTCTTTTATCTTATATTTGGTGAATTGGGCGCTTGTACTTTATTCTTCCGAAGCGCGGGTCTTGATTTAATTGTCTGTTGGTCAGGTCGTGCAGTAGCGGGTTCTCGTGGGTTTCCGTTCTTCCGAATGTAGTCTCCGCGTGTTGTCTTATGTAGTTGTCTATGTAGTCTGGGTTTATGTTCAGGTCCCTATAGATAAATCTATTTGGGATATACCATGGGGCATTTACTGCCATTCTTATTGAGACATTTAGAAATGCCTGTATTCGCTTTTTGTATGTTTCTGCGCATTGGCCCCATGCACTTGATGCATACAAAATTATTGGAAGTAGAATGGTTCTTATTAGGCGCAGCTTCAACTCTAGAGCCATGTTGCTTCTGCGACCTATTAGAGGCTGTAGGTTTTGCCTTGCGGCTTTACCCAAGTTTAGTCGTGTTGTGATGTGTTGTCTGAAGGTGAGTTTGTTATCTAGGGTTACCCCTAGATATTTAGCCTCGTCTGCCCATGGTATCTGTATGTCGTTTAGTATTACGTGTCCTGTAGGTTTTGTGCGTCGTCTAGTGAAGAGAACAGCTTGGCTTTTCTCTGCGTTGATTTCTATCTTCCAGTTATTGAACCAGGTTTCTAGTGTGTCGATTTGTTCTTGTAGGTATCGTACTGTCATGTTTGCGTTACTGGATCTGGCAAGTATGGCTGTGTCGTCGGCGTATAGTGCGAGTTTGTTGAAGTTGTTCGCGGGTTTAGGAATATCTGCGGTAAAAATGGAGAAAAGTAGTGGTGAAAGGACCGCGCCTTGCGGTACTCCTGCTTCTAGCTCCCTCTCTGCAGAGATTTCGTTGCCAACTTTACATTGGCATCGCCTTCCCCGCAGAAAGGAGGCTATTAGCTTTACCATAGATATCGGGTACCCGTAGTCTGTCATTTTGGTCAGTAGTCCGTCGTGCCAGACCCTGTCGAATGCTTTCGAAACGTCAAGGAAGATTGCTCCAGTATAATGTCCTTTTCCGAGATTGAATCCTGTAATCGCGTAATCTACTATTCTGAGAACTTGGAGTTCTGTGCAATGGTTTCTCCTGAAACCGAATTGTTCGTTTGGGATCACGTTTAATACAAATATCAATTCGTCTTTACCCTGTTCTGCTGTTTACCATTTGGCTATCTGAGTCTCCCCATAAATCACAAAAACCTGAACTTCGAAGTAAACACTCGAAACACTCGTAAAGTCTACCGCTACCGCAATTGGTCAAAAAGTTCATTTCACGAATCCCATTATAGGCGATATTTTCTATATAATACAAAATATCTTCTCTACCCTTGAAAGTCTCTACTTACGTGGAATTCGCCGCTTCAAAAAAAGTCCCTATACCTATCGTCGACCGAAATGCGGCTTTTCGGCGGTTCGCCCTTCTGCCGACAAACGTTTTACCTCGCACCTATGACATCATCTGATGTTTTTATTTATCATTTCAGAGAGGAGGATTCACGGACATCGTGCTATACTTCCTTACTGGAATGCTAAAATTATCTCATAATTCCCATTCGATAATATAAAATAATGTATGGATATTGTGGACAGTATAAAAGTTCCCAAGGAATAGGATGAAGAAACAGAAATGATGAAAAATGAAATAGATAGCTGACGTACAAACGTAAATGTGTCCTACTTTTTGAATCACACTGGTAAAATCTCAAAAACGCAAAATAATCCTGTATTCCAATATTGAAACACAGTTTTCAGCATTCTCCGGTGAGGACGCTAGGAATCGGTGTCGAAATGTTGGAAAACATGGGATCGCGCGCCCCCACTTTTCCCCCTCTAAACATTTTTTTTAATGAAACAAAAAATACTGGGCTTTCCACAAAGGATGAACGGATGTTTCTCTGGAAGCGGATTTTGAGTTTTTGTCTTAGTTTTTTCGAAAAAAAATTCTGAATATACTCGAAAAATGCAATGTTCATGATTTTTTTGCAGAACATCGGTGAATTTTTTCAAAATTCTACTCCCAGAGAAACCTAGATATTTCAATTCTCTATCTCACCATATTTTTCGTTTTCCGAAAAAATCAATATTGAACAATGAAAAGTGGGGGCGGAGAAATCCTGTTTTCATTGCACTGATGCATGGTGTATCCTCCTCTTAACATAATTATGTTGTGTCAAAAAGATTCATGAAAGCCTTCCACATGAAACATAGGAGAGGATACGGCATTATCCTCATGAACGAGCTACTTTAATACAGTAGTGCAGATTGAATAATAATGAAAAACTAGCTCAGGAGGATATAATCAGAAGTTTCGATACCATCTTTATTATAGGTGTCCGCAATCATAAATTTTCCTCATATTTTTTAATAAATTCTAAATCAGTTCATGGAACTGGACAAGGAGATTGGCAACTTCAATCATTTGACACTGATTTTTCCTGATAGCATAATGCAATTGTATGCAAGTTATTCCACTATGGATTTTACTCACTCGGAATTGTAGGTTTGGGTCGGGATGTGCTCTTCGTTCCAGGTTTAGTCGGAGGTCTCAGGGTAGGTTTTGCTGATGGTCTCGAAGTGACAGCTGGAGGACTTGTGGTCACTTCATCTTGCATCGGCTTTCCAGTAACTGGCGCTGAAGATGAAGAAGAAACCATTGTTGTAGTCATAGGACTCTTCGTACTGGAACCTTCGAATGTATTTCCATCTACTACTTGGAAAGTCTGTAGTTTCTGTGACAGTGTAGAACTTTCTGGTGATTTTGTTGTCAGTGAAGGAGAAGAGCTCGTCGTTAATTTCTTCGTAGTTGTTTGAGGTTTGACAGTAGTTATTCTTTGGCCAAATGCAGCTGAAGTTAATGTGGAAGGCGGTTTCCCAGTACTTGTTGATCTCGTAGTTGCCACTGTAGTAGTAACAGCATTTTCAACTGTAGTTGATGATACCAGAGAAAATGACTCATTCTTCACCGGCGAAGAAGTACTTGTGGTTCTGTGAGTTGTGTTCGGTATCCTCATAGGAGGTTCCCTGTGAGGAATAATATCTGTGTCTATCGAATTATCGTATATTTCGTGTACCGGTTCTATGTGACAACAAGATCCAAAGTAGAACCTATCTATACAAGTACCCAGATGAGTACCATTGGCTTTCAAACAGTCGATTGCAAACATACATACACCGTTCTGGTTCATGTTCCTTCTGGATATACAGGGCAAGTTTCGGATATTCCTACCAGTTGTGACACCTGAAACAAAAACGGTACGGTATTAACTGGTTCAACAAACGATGATTTCATGTATTAGGCATAAACAAAAAGTTGAGAATTATTATATTCGAGTCGATATATATATAATATAATAAAATATATGAGTATAACCTATTATACAATGACTGTAATGAATGAACAATTATCATGAGTGTCATATTGTCATAATCAGATTGATAACCACTGTTTTGTTGGCCAAATGTATATCCAGCATCATACAGTGTCTTTCAAAAGTATCGGAACGGTCTCATATTTCAGGAACGGCTGGAGAAAAATTCACGAAATTTTCTACAGGGTGATTATTGATGATGCCCGATTCAATGGTGGCATCGGCAATGTTGCCAAGTTTACAGTTTTTCAGATATTAGGAGTAACTTTATTTTTTCAAATGGAATACCCCATTTATTTTTATTGCAAATAATTAAGCGCCTCCTAATTACTTGGGTCCCTGAATATCAGATTCGTGATTAACGTGATTTTCGAAATATGACAACATAGCATTTTCGTTAAAAAGTTCTGGAACGGTCCCATATTTCAAGAACGGCTCAGAGAAAATTTATGAAAACTTCGACAGGATGGTTGTTGATGATGCCCGATTCAATGGTGATATCGGCAATGCTGCCAAATCAACAGTTTTTCAGATATTCAGGGTAACTCAATTTTTTCAAATGGAATACCCTATTTGTTTTCATTGCGATACATTCAGCGACGCCTCATTACTTATGTCTCCAAATATCAGATTTTCAATTGAAGTGGTTTTCGAAATATGACAACATGGCATTTTCGTTCAAAAGTCTGGGAACCTTCTAATATTTTCAATACGGTTCAAGGAAAACTCTGATGATGCCCGATTCAATGGTGATATCGGCAATGTTGCCCAATCAACAGTTTTTCAGATATTGAAGGTAACTCAATTTTATATAACATTTCATGATATTTTCTCGAGCCCTTATGAAAATATTGGACCGTTTGCAGACATTTCAACGGAGCATGTTCTCATATTTAAAAAACACACTCATTTAAAATGTGATATTTGAAGACATAAGTAATGAGGCGTCGCTGAATGTATTGCAATGAAAACAAATAGGGTATTCCATTTGAAAAAATTGAGTTACCCTAAATATCTAAAAAACTGTTGATTTGGCAACATTGCCGATATCACCATTGAATCGGGCATCATCAAACCATCCTGTCGAAGTTTTCATAAATTTTCTCTGAGCCGTTTCTGAAATATGGGACCGTTCCAGAACTTTTTAACGAAAATGCTATGTTGTCATATTTCGAAAATCACGAATCTGATATTCAGGGACTCAAGTAATTAGGAGGCGCTTAATTAATTGCAATTAAAATAAATGGGGTATTCCATTTGAAAAAATAAAGTTACTCCTAATATCTGAAAAACTGTAAACTTGGCAACATTGCCGATGCCACCATCGAATCGGACATCATCAATAATCACTCTGTAGAAAATTTCGTGAATTTCTCTCAAGCCGTTCCTGAAATATGAGACCGTTCCGATACTTTTGAAAGACACTGTAGAATGAATATGCGAACGATATTTTGGATCATGTTTCCTGATTCATGTCTGTATACTGATATCTCGCAATAATCAGAACTTTACCATCATTCCAACCAGTGAAAGAAGCATTCTCATGGTTTCAATGATACTGTCCAGTTAGCCTCTAGCAAGAAACTATCAGAAGAAGACAATCACAGGATCATAATCACAGGAAAATATATATTTACGTAACTCTGTGTTTTGCGGGATCTCGATTTTTAGTTATGATCAAAATTTTCACTAGTTTCAACGAAACATTCTTCCTGAACAGCAATAATAACCAGTTATACATGAGGTTCACCAATTATGTATAATGCTCAGTAGACGAGTTGAAGAAAAATATTCGTTCGTTTGATAGTGATGTAATTACCTAGTGAGAAATGTCGTATTCGAGTTCAAATTTCTCAAGTGATATCAAAAAAGCAGCACAAAATGCGATATTATCTTCGTCCATTCATATTCTTATCTCGTAACTAGTATTAGAATGAACTTTAGAAAAGATTCGTCATATTGAAAAAGCTCTCCTCACAACTTTTAGAGCATGATCTCTTCCAGATTCTGAATCGAATGAACAGAAAAACAAAAAATATTGAATGAATTTACTGAAATATTGGTAATTTGAGGGAATGGATAAAATGTTTCATAAAATGGGAATCAATAAATATTGAATTTTTAACAAACCGTCTGACCAGTGTTTGAGTAATCGAAAATATGTTATCGTTCTTATTATTTTTATTGTAATGATAATTGTGAATCACTTATTGGGGAATTGATGAGAATAAGTATGCCAATTTATTCCTCCGAAATTACCTATTGTTTTCACAATTGAAAATTTTTATATCGATATCTCAATGAAATGGAATATTTCAATTATGATATGAAACGAAACTATAAAAACACAGTCATACACATTTTAGTATCATAATATCCTTCACAATGAATAACATACAAATAATGAAGACTTTATTTTTTTGTTGTACTGTAACAATAATAGTTATTGGTGTGGTGAGTATTCCTTTTGCATCCCATAATTGAATACCTGAAAATACCAGAAACACAGTTCTTCTCATTCTGTTGGGATAGTACTAGTTGTCTTCACGAATATAATAATATATCCTAGAGCATTTATTCTATACGTAATAGTAGAAGTAGTAATATTTTATTGAAGTTTATCCTACTACAATGCTTTCTGCTTTTTGAGGAAAATTCGTTCAACACAAAGCAAATAGGCTGATATATCGCATAAGAATTTTCTGTCCATACTCAAATTTCATACCATTGGCTGGATGCTGGATGAGTACTCATATCATATCGCAACAAAAATGAAACTCAGGGATATACACATTACTTCAAAGGGGCCAAGTCCACTGCGAACATAGTTTCATCTAGTTTATATTGTGTTGAAATTGCTTTTTGATTCAACATTCTAATATTGTTCAATTCAATGTTTTAGCTATCTGAAAATGAAGAGTCGATCGAAGCAAAGTACCACAAGGCTCGTGCAGAATGTCAGGCAGACCCAGAAACTGGTGTGACGAATGAAACCTTATTGCGATCATTCAAAAGTCAAGAGATCTCTCCTGCAGTTGGTAATCACTCTCTTTGTATTTACAAAAAACTCGATGCTGTAAATGAAAAGGGAGTTGTAAACAAAAGCGTTGTGGAAGAAATGCTCCAAGCTATCGTGGAAGACAAAAACAAACTCGATGAAGCTGTCAATGAATGTGAAGAGAGAAGCAAAGGAACTCCTCTAGAAGTTGCTATCGAGTTATCGAAATGCATGTGGGATACATGGAAGAAGTACTCTGAGTCTGATGAAGAATAAGAATCATGAAGAGTATCATAGTCTTGTTTGAAATATTGCATTAAATAATCATGATATTATCAAGCAGTTTTCAGTTTCAATTATCGCAGAGGTGATCAGAACTTAGGAGAATGAATTGTTTGCAATATGATGTCCCTCTATTCAAGATGGTTTTTTGTATCTCTTAGAGCGCACGGAAGGAAATTCCTATATTATGCGTGAAACATCGTGCGTACCTAGGAAGGATAGGGAGAGGAGGTTGGCTTCCTTCTTGAACTTTTGAAGGTTATAAGTTCTTGAGAATACTTCCATCGGCAAAGAAGCTCCGAAGCTTCGCCGTTCTCCAGACGAACGAGTTATGGTAGAAAGCTATTCGACATATTCCAATATTGACGACAAAAAGATGTTCTGACTGGTCCTGTCGAGTTCGTCAACTGGTTTTGCATGTGATGGTGATGATTATAGCAGAGATTTCCGAGGAATATTTGCCGTAGTAGTGTCTATAGAAAAGTGGAACGTCACCGACTTTTCTACGGTGAGTGTAGAGTTAGTGAGTGTGGTATCATTCACCAGTCGAATGGCTTTTCTCTTGATGTATTCTAAGAGCATTGGTGTATGTTTGGGTGCTGAACCTCATACATGAGAACAGTATTCTGAGAATGCCTGTATCTATGATTTGTAGATCATGAGGAGCTGTCGAGGTGTGGAGATGATTTCCGCACGAAACAAGAATCCGAGTTTTTGTGAAGTAGCTTCTGCGATGGATCGGACCTGATTTTTTCACGAGATACTATTGCTGATGGTGAAACCGATCATAGATATAGTGGTCTTGGTGGAAATGGTTGAGACATCATTCAATCAGGCCTATTGCGTTCCGAATTTCTAGACAAAATACAGGCTTGAGTTTTGGAGCCGTTGAATTCATCTAGTTTGTTGGTTCTTCAGACTCAAATTCCCGCAAGGTCTTCATTGGCAGCGTTGGCCTGCGTTCGTCGTGGATTCTAAGTTTCCTAGGAGGAACTGGGAATTTCAGGAGGAAACGCAGAATGGAGGGTACTATCGTCGGCAAAGCTAGGGCAAAATGTTGCTCTCAATAGATTGTTGTTATAAAGTAGGAACAATGTTGGTGTCAGAATTGATCCTTGTGAAACGCCGAAATTGATGGCAATGATATCAGACGATACTCCGTTCACCACCACAAGGATAAATCTGCCTGGAAGTAAACTTGATGAAATATGACTTAGCTGAGGTGGTGAGGAATGCTTTCCATATATCTAACGCCACAGCTAGAGATTCCTCATGTTCTTCTGATGGAGCTCACCATATATGGGTGACGTAGGCAGGTAAATCTCCAGTTGTTTTCCGGTGGCGAAAGCCATATTGTGTTATCATCAGTGTTTCCTGAGCATTCTAGATGATTTCATGAGCCCAATGTTAATGACTTTCTCCATCACTTTGGAGATAACTGATAACAGGGCAATTGGCCTAAGGTGTTTGGGCAGGTTTCTGTTTCTTCCTTAAGGGATTGATTGGACTCAAGTTATTGTTCAACAAGATGGAAAATTACCAGACGTATAGGATATGGTAAATACCTTGCAAAGATTCGTTGTCTATGCTGGTGCATACTTGTTTCAGACCGGGCAGAATGAGTCAGGTTAAATGTTGGCAGCACTCTTTCTTGGAAATCCAAGGTATAGTTTGATGTAGTGTATCTACTACTCATACAGGAATATATTATATCAATATGAAATTTCGACCAGTCTCGATAACTCACTTCGGTATTTTTTGTTCATCTGAGATTGAAATAATGCATTGAGAAAAAATCGGATAAAGGGGATGAGAATTGAATAATCTTCATAGAAAGAGATTATTGGATATTGTAATGACCACTCAAGAACAGTATCTAGATAATTTGATACAGCATGCATGACATAAAGGCTTCACCATGAACGAATTACGGCCATTTATCAGTGTATGTTACTATAATTGAAGAGTACATTTGCTGTTATTCTCCAGAACCCATAACAGGAATGAAACCTTCCTAATGAAATAATTATTAAATCTAGTTATTTTGAGTTGATAATCGAATAATTGTTCTCCAAATAATTGTCCAATATAGAGAAAAAATATTTGACACATTCAATTCTGGAAGCTCTCAGTGGAGATTCCATCGATATAAAACATTTTAGGGAACGGAGTATCAAGAAAATAGTACATTGAAAATACACTTTTCTTCACATATTCCAACGGTATTGAAAGTTTTTGATTTCCACATGATGAACTCTCCACTCCATTTGAATTTCGAAAAATAAATGTGCCAAATGGAATTTTTCTATTCTGCAAAAAAATTATTCGGCGAAAAATCATTCGATTATCAACTTGAAATATCTGAAGTTATTATTCATTACTATACAAAGATTTTATGCTAGGATGATGCTTCATTTTTATTAGTTTCATGAAATTATCGGATCATCAATCTGACCTTCATACTTAACGTGTTGATAACGATGAATTCCTGCAACCAGAATATGAATGCTGTCATGAGGTCGGAGAAGAACGGAACTGAATTGAACCGTGTGGATAGAAAGAAATGAAAAAATTGAACCTCAGAAAAAACAAGTTTAATGAAAAAATTCAAATATACCCTATATTCAGGGTACTTATTGTTCGAAAATGAAATAACTCCAACATTCCAAATCATAATATCACTCCTGAATGTCTCGGTCAATCCCAGCTTTTGCACACTTTAACTTTGATTTCAACTAACCATTAGTTTTTCAAAACCCCACTCGAGCACATCTCAGAATCGAAACTCATAACCGTATTTAAATTAGGAAATGCAAGACGCACGAGTTAACAGACCGACTGGACCGACTCAATTCTGATAACTGTCACGAGGTGCACGTGGAGTGTGCCAATTTGTAGAAAGAATTTTTGCTCGTTTGTACTCGAGATACATATTCGTCAACGATCGTTATTTATTCCTCCTATAAGAGTAAATCTATAACAAGTTACGGTAACATGATGAATATGTCCAATGGAGTTAATTGATATACTCCCAATAACACGTCTCTAGTTGGTGTAACTAGTAGTTGGCGCTATTTATATACGTGAGATAAGTGAATATCATCAGAAATTGAATAACAGTCATCTACTCAGACAAAACTAAAAAATTTCATTAGTGCTTTCTCCCCGGTGTGCGATACTTTGTGAACGCAAAATATAAATTCCCATTGACCTATTATCAATGATTCTTAGTCACAATAGATGTTTCCAATTATTGTATTCCTTATAATCATCCTCAGACTGAATAACAAAGGATAGATAGCTCAAAATCCATAGTATTGAGAGAATCTACTATAAACATTCAGATTTCTTAAAAGTGGTGAATTTTCCCATGTTTCACTTCTTTCACTGCGAAAAGATCTTCTTTGTTAGTTTGAAGTTTATACCAAAGTATCATGAGCTCACTTGCGAAATTCCTACAGTTATATTATCTTTCATGATTTTTCCACAAAAATGTTTCGAGCTATGACAGTTCTGCATCCTCATATCCCAAAAATTTTTGATATGTCACTTCAAACAAAAACATATATTATGAAATAAATCTTGAAAATATGCTTTGGAACTTTTGGCCGATGGAAATATTCCCAAAAACTTATAACAATAAAAAAAAATTAAATAAAAACAACAACTACCTCCTCTCCCTATTATCCCAAGGTACACACGATGTTTTTCGAACATTGAAGCAATTTTCTTACGTGCTCTCCAAGAGATGAAAACAGAAATGTATTAGGTATCATTCTCCTCTGAAGCCCCATTGAAGAACCCAAACAGAACAATTAAGTATTCTGAAATATGTCGAACAGCACTATATCAAAACTCATATCTCTATATAAAGAACGGGAAAGCTCTGGACTTTATTGTATAGGAAAGTATTTTCGAGTACTATAACCTCCGAATGTTCGAAAAAATCCAACACCTACCTCCTCTCCCTATCCTCCCTAGGTACGCACGATGTTCCACGAACATCATAAGGATTTCCTCTCGTGCGCACCAAGCGGTGAAAAAAATTATTTTGATGGAGCAAGTTCTGAGCTGAATAGTTCATCATATTGTGGAAAGAGTGGTGACATTAAAAAAATAATTTTATTCTTGAGAATGTCAGAACAAAACGTCCACATGTTTACAAATGTGTAATCGAAAGGAACTAAGCTGAATTTTTCGAAAATAGAATTCAAACATAATTGGGAATTATAGTTGAAGCATAAGCATGCATATACATATACATGCAGAAGTAAATATAAGTTAAAGAGTTAATAGAAGTAGATATTCGAATCAGATCTAAACGAGCATTTCATTCTAGTTGTATATCTCATCATTATATCTGAGGGCTCTTCTCAGAAAATATCGAAATATTTGTTTTGCCTCCATCATTCTATCAACTGCAGCGCATGTGACGACTAGAAATATTTCATATTAACTTAACAGAACAAAAAATCGTCGCATCTTAATCACCATTCCATTTACTGATAAACAAGCAATTACGTAATATCTCAAAAAATTTCAAATTGTGTTCAAACACTTGGGTGACTTCAAGACTCGTCACAGTTTCCACCATAAAAGTTTTTGCAATGTATAGATAAGACATATTATCCTGCAGTGTGTGCGATCCCAACCCGCAACACCCTCTCAATTTGAAATTTGTCGACCGATTTCCAAAAACAAGAATTTCACAAAATAGTACTCAACGTGCTCCATTCGAAAATGTGAAACAATCTGAAATGAGAATATTCATGTTCTCAAGGCCTACTTTTGTTTGTTGAAGATGTCAAATTCCGAAAACGACTTATAGGCATTATTTCAACGAAACAGTGACTAGTCTATCCGATTCAAGCATAGCTGAAATAAAGGGTGTTAGTTATTTGATGGCAAATTTCAGAATTCTGGCTCTCTCGATTCACCCCGTAAGGAAACTTGAGTAATTGATATGAACAGTGGAATGGTCATTCATTGAATAATCACATGGAATATATAGATACAAAGTTTCATCATTGTAAGTTCTACAGGAAGATTTATCTAGCTAGGTCAATCAAAAATCAATGAAACTGAAGTTGAGGTTCACTATTTTGAAAACTCAACTTAACCATTTTTCACATGCTTCACCACACAGAAACTTTGAGAATTGTCTCGATTGATAATGAGCTTTCGAATATGACAAGAATAGAATGACAGACAAACAGTTTCCAAACACTGCGAGGAGAATACCGATTTTGGCGAAATTGAAGGATTATTTCAGATGACAATGAAGAATTTCATGTATGGAGAATATTTCCACGAATAAGTTACTATCATTCATATTTTCAGAAAATGAGAAATGGATCATGATAAAAACACCTTCAACTTCAATTTTATTAATTTTTGTTTGACCTTTTATAGCGTTTGCTGTCATATTATTAGGTATTGATAACGTATGAGTACTCGTTCAGAACGAAAGTTATTTTTATTAATCAATCATAGACAACCCATTAACAACGTCAACAACGTCAGAGCTACCTACGATATATAACACTTCCTCCCCTAGTTGAGAATAATATAACAAAATCTTGTAATCTAGCTGGAAGATTTCGCGTCCTTCTTGGATGACTGGATATTTCCTGGTACACTGGTAATTCCGTTCCATTTCGTGATTCTGTGTCGTTCGACTCGGTAGATTAATTCTCTCCAACATCACCTAGACGACTCTCTCACTCAAGTAGACTCATGGCATTCCTTCGACTTCCTGCAGGAACTACTGTAACCGAAATAGAAGCATGAGCCTTTTCCGGCATGTCACCCTGCCTTCCTCGTATTTGACCACATGCCTGTGCAACAAGTGTCCTTCCGGGGTTTCTAATGCATACGAAACCGGGCCGAGTGACTTACTAACCACGGCGGGACTCCATTTCGGGCCAGTTGCATGATCACGAGCAAAAACTGTCCAATCTGGAACCGTTGGCATGGTAATTCATCGGAATGGATACCATGACTATGATTTTCCATTTCTTGCGAATCTGGATGAAGATGATCCAGTCTAGTCCTTAGTTTTCGGTAATTTCAGAAAGACTGCGCCCAGTAGTTGCATGCGGTGTAACATGTTGCTGCAACAACAATCGAGATACTTTGGTTTTGATATCTCCAATTAGTTTTTTCAGAGTTTGTTTTGTAGTTTGTACCATTCTCTCTGCCTGGCCTTTTGATGCTGGGTGATATGGTAAAATTCTTGCATGACGTATCAAATCAGTGTCCATAAATGCCTGAAATTCGATTGAGGTGAAGGGCGCCCCGGTTATCTGATACTAGTAGTATTTCATACACCATACGGACTTGCATCACATGTCAATATAATTCGTTTCTGTTCATCATAGTGTGTCAAGTATGAATCAGATGTAAGCATTTTCTGGAGTTTTCCAAATGATTCCTCTTCATCTGATCCACATGTCCATGGGGTATTCTTATGTAACAAACGGTGTAACAGATCTGCAATAGTAGCTTTATCTTTCAAGAAGAAGTGGAAAAGATTCAGCAAACCAAGAAATGCCTGACCCAGCAAATATCTTGATATGGGGCATCAATGGCCTAGTATATTTTTCCCATACCTGACATCAGCGGCCCAGTAAATGGTCCCATATGCGGGACTCTATATATCAGTACACTGCGGCCGGCAGCTGGTTCCAGTGCTGGGTACCCAGCAATCATATTCAGTTCCCCGGCAAAAGGCCAGTACAACATAATCGACACATTGAGTTTCCCATAGCAAGCCCAGCATATACATGAATGATGGGACTGTAATGGCCAATTAACGACATTGGTTACATACTATCGAGGTAGGGGAGGGGTAGGGGTAGGGGTTTTAGGGGTCCAATGGATCTGAAAGTTCTAGTGCCTCTTTATTTTACAACATAACCCTCTCATCATAAATCAGACACATACCAGATTTCAAGAAAACAATTTTATGAATGACACAATGATATCTTCTTAACCTCTCTGTTCTTCAACGATGAAACTTCTCGGAGTGACTGCTTACTGGTTGTTGTGTGGTATGTACATCTTATTGGGTAGCATTCCTTCGAAGTTGATTCTTCGTTGTGAGGTACTTCTGGAATATAAAATGCATCATTTGTTTTATATTAGTGGCTTATGAGTTGCATGAGTTTTTCAATTCTCATTATGGTGTTGGCACAGGTAATTCTGTAGCTGAAATCTTATTGTTATTCAGTTATTCAATATAGAGATAGGTTCACATAACCTGAGATTTCTTTTGATAGCAACATACGAGTTAAAAATGATGGTTGCTTTTAGAGAAGTATATAGTTAACTCCAATTATCATAATCATTAGGTATATGAGGTTACGAGATATCAAACACATGCATCAAATAATGACATTCAAAACACTATGTAGGTACATTGATACTTACGCAATATTATTATAATTGAAGAATCCGTCTTCTATTGTTATCAATTGAGAATACTCCTGCCATCATAAATAACCACCACGGAAAGGGAGGACCACATTGGTTCGACATAAACAAACTAGTACGCGATCACCACTCACGAGAGTCAGCCATCTTAGTCACATATGATATTGATCAGCTGATTGTTGATGTAGACGTTCCCAAAACATCCGCCAGGGGGACGGGTAGTGAATATGAAATTGGCCAGCAAAGGGCCAGATCTCGTTAGTATTCAATTAGTTCCAGACATCTTACCATCACAAGGCCATCATCGTATTTTCAACTGATGGTTACTTGGCATGGGAAAATTATCGGCCCATCACCTATACCCCGGCATCGTCACTTTCCCAGACTAACCTGTACTAGGCCGGACTTCTGCCGCTAGTTCAATGTTTGCTGGGGAAGTTCCTGCTTCAATGGCGACACAGAAGCGTCTTGAATTGCCTTGATTTTGTCGTCAGTTGGACTGATTTATTTTTCAGATATGTTGAATCCTAAAAATTGTATTTGATGTATGTAGAATTGACATTTCTCTTTTTCAGATTCATTCCATCTTTTGTGAACCTTTCTAACACATACTTTAGCCGACTTTCTAGCTGTTGTATTGATTTTCTCACAATGAATACATCATCAAGATATGGCAACACCCCAGGAATTCCTGTTAGTCTGGTATCCATAAAACGTTAGAAAATCTGAGGGCCGACTTTGAACACTCCTTAGTAGGTGATGAGCGATTGATCATCAGTGCTAGCCTCGTCGAGTCTCAGTTGTTGATATGCTCGCCTCAGATCCAGTCCAGCAAGAATCTTTCTTTATGACAGTATTCCTAAAATTTGTTAAACCGACGTAACAGGATGAACATCCTCCAACAGTGTCTTATTCAAGGTCACCCTATAATCCCCACATATGCGGATGGTGTTGTCGGATTTGATGACTGTAACTATTGGTGTGGTCCATTCTGTATGTTCCACTGGTTCTAGTATTCCTTGTGCAACCAATTAATCTAGCTGTTCCTCCACTCCAATATAGTATGGGTTTCACCTTCGGATCTAAATTCAGCAGAATCGGCGGTTCCTTGAAATGACCCAACTGGACATAAAAAACCTCTTGAAATTCCAATAATGATCTGGTTTCTTGGTCTTGTATTTAAAATTGTTTTTTTTTTGTATTGTTTCATCAACAGCGTTGATTCCGATCAGCAATATATTTAACGATGACAAGCAATTCCTGCTCAATAGATTCTCGTATTTTTACTGGCGATGATCAATGATAGCTCTCGCGTCAAACTACCAAACACAACTTGCACCTTGCAGCATCCCAGAGTTTCGATAACATTTCGCTGATAATCTCGCAAACTGAAATCTGTTTTCCGAAGTTCAGGTTTTTTGTCAGGAAATGTGTCATGAAATGTGTCATGAAAGGACTCTGCACCTATCATAGAATAAGCTGCACCACTATCTACATACTCTTTCAATGTGACCCAATTTCTCACAAAAATTGCAAACGGCATTTTTGAATGAACAATCCTGCGCGATGTTGATTGCCACAACGGTAATACGAAAACTTTTCTGCTTGATGAGTGATACTGCTGGCCTCGCTTCTATCTATTTCGTAACATTTTCTCTGCGTTGACGCCTGAATGACTTCTCTGATCAGATTTACATTCAGCGCAGCTGCTTCAAAAGCTGAAGAAATGTCTCCTGCTTTTTTAAATTTCAATACTGTTTCGGCTGATAAACGATGTTGTATATTCTGATCACGTACGCCACAAACTAGTCTGTCTCTCAACATTTCTTTGAGTATGTCTTCATTGAATGAACAGTCTTCAGCCAGGCGTCTGAGCTGACCATTGAAGTTAGGGATTGATTCATTCAGGCCGTTGGAATCGACGGTGAGAATTGCATCTACCGACTACTGTTGATTTCTTTGGCGTGAAGTATTCCGACAATTTCCTGATGATATCATCGAAACGTATCACTTGAACTGACCGTGGTGCGAATCCCGAATGGACGATGTCATAAGTGGAAGGTCCACATAGCGTTAAAAATACTGCTCTCTTCTTCTCATTATCCGTTACATTATCCGCTTGAAGAAACAAGTTCAATCTTTCAACATAATTCACCCATTTGTTAGCCTCCAGCGGGTTGAAGGATTCCAAAGAACCAATGGTTGTCATCTCAATGTGTCCTCGGAAGGTAGATTCAGACCTTTAGACTGCGCGAATATAGCGTTTTCTATTATATTAGGTATTGCTAACGTATGGATACTCGTTCAGATCAGAGATTATTTTTATCAATGAATTATAGACAACTCATTAACAATGTCAACAACGTGAGAGCTACCTACGATATATAACACCTATAGAAAGATCTTCATGTAGAAGTAACAACATCAAAACTCCTTTTCCAAGTATTCGATGTTCTCCTCCGCTGAATGACTACTTCACCTGATATATCAACTGCTCAGATTTTGTAACTGGATGACTCGACACATCGAAAATATTCAAATTTGCCATCCAATAACTGACCCCTCAAAGGAGATATTGCGTTCAAATGTTGTATGGAGGTATTTCAGCCATGCCTCAATCGAAAAGGCTAGTCACTGTTGCGGGAAGAAATTGCCTAATAGTCGTTTTTGAAATTTCGACCATATCAAAAAACAAAAATATGCCTCGAATATCTTTTGGTTGAGATAGCATACAATGTATATACATATATACGGATATTTTATTGGGAATGGTCAAAATTTGAATTGTGGTTAGGTGTCGTTGAGTTGATTTCAACAAAAAACAATGTTGATAGGTCTGCAACATATTATAACCGATTCACGACGGTTGTTTTATTAGTTTTGCCCATATCTCTATTGTCCCATAATTTCCTGATCAACCTGTATATTTTTTCAAAATAAGCACACTCACTCGATATATCTTGTCGAATTGTATGATTCATCAACCTCAAATAAAATTCAGGTTCGACTTCAAATAAAATAAGCAAATTCTTTCTGCTCGAGGCAACACCCTAATATACATCCGGATTCATTAATTCTTTTGTTGTTCCTGAAGAGAGCAAGAGATGTACTATTCATTCGTTTACAGACGATTTTCAATACTCATATATTATGGGCTAAGAAATTAATATTTGCTCATTTCTGGAGCTAACAAAAACAATGAATATAGCTTAATTGAAAATAGACAATACACAACACAAAATTCAAGATACAAGATACCTATCCTGTACGTTACAATTCAATAAATGATGAAATTAACAAAAAACACCCTCTTTTATTCCCTTTCTACATACTCACTCTCATAAAAAAGACCACGACAATACAATAGTTAGGATTTTTTTCCGTTTCTTGGAGCGCACGAATGGATATTCCCATAATACATATTCCTGAAGGAATAATTCCTCTACCAATGAAAATGTGGTTCACAGATTATATAATGACATCTGGGTTATTGTTCATATCTCGATAGGCGTTTTCCAAAGCGTTTTCTATCCTCCCAATCAGGTCTTCTCCACTATCGATAAAAGTTGAATGAAATCAGGACTTCAAATCGCCCCAAATATATCAACAAACAGGATTCGAGTCAGGTGATCTTGACGGCCAATTGATAGGACCACCTATGCCTGTTCACGTTTCAGGATGATTTGAATTCAAAAATTCCCTCACAATAATTCTGGAATGCAGGGAAGCACCATCATACTGCAAATACATACAAGCCACGTCTACATCTACATCGTCTGAAAAAACTGGTGAGATGGTCTGTAGAACATCCAAGTAAACTTCGCCACTCAGTGTGAGAATAATTATGTGGTCCGAATAATTCACTGTCATGAATGCCGCACTACATATTCATTGAAAATTCATACTGTGAATGTGCTCCTTTAATTGTAGTATATGGATTTTCTACTGACCACATATACGCGAGATTCTTAGGTTGAACCCACAATCTCTGGTAATCCACCTGCTCGAATTCATTCTCTGAATTCCATTTCCTGCCTCTAGACTTTGTAGTTCCTGCACGATACAGGTGTAGGCACATTACAGGATTATTGTGAGGGATTTCTCTTATACGTGGATAGGCATAGGTGTTTTTAATAATTGGCCTGCCAGATCAGAGGACTTCAATAATTATTGTGGATCACTATATTTGGTGAAATGATGAAATCGTGAGTTAAGTATAAATTAAAAGAAAGCGTCTATACAGATTTGAAGAATAACCCAGATGTCATCAGAGAATCTGTGAACCACATTGCTATGAGGGGAAATATGTGTAAGTTGAACCCAATTATTATAGTGTTGTTGTGTTTTTTCATGGTATTGAGTATGTAGAGAGTGCAGTAGACATACTTTTTCCTCTTTTTACATAATCCATTGTATTGTTATATAGTGGATAGATATGTTGTATTTCGAATTTGGTGTTCTGTATTTTCTATTTTCAGTTCACTTGTAATCATTGTTCTCGCTAGCTTCAAAAATGATCAAACATTATATTTTGAGCACATGATATGAGTATCAAGAATCCTTTGTGCACAAATAAAGAGTACATCGTTGCAAAGACATTTTGGTGCTCTTTTCAGACATTGGCAAAAGAAATAACAGACTCAAATTTATAGTGTCTTGTTTTCGAGCAGAAAGAAGTTGTGAATTTGATGTGAAGTCGGACCTGGATGCAAACTCTTATTGATGTCTCATTTTATTTGACAGGATAGATTGAGTGAGGCATATCTCGATCTACTTTAGAAATAAAAATATCTGGTGAAATGAAGAATAATGAATCTGGTTGAATTTCAGAATCAGATCTGCATCAAACAACTGAAAAAACTGACCAAGTAGAGCTACACAGAGCATGTCACTTTGTGTAGAAAGTATTTTGGAAGTGAAGAATATACCAGAATTTTGACACAGTGAGTCATCAACTAAGAAAACATGAAGTAGATGAAATTGAAGTTTTCATTTCGATACATGTATTTCAAATCACAAGGAATGTAGAGGTATCTAAATAACACCGACAATATTCATAACCCTTCTGTATAAGCATTTAAGGTGCCAAAATTCAGTATGGATGGCGACTGAGGAAGCCCCAAAATTTCAAAATGATTCTAATTGGGGTTATTGAGTAATCTCAATAGAAGTCTTGAAAACACCTAGATGGAAATGTGGGGTCAAATCAAATTTTTATTGTTGCCTCAAAAAATTTTATTTCAATAGTTCAATCTAATGAGAATATGAAACTCAGAAAAACCGGTGGTGTACAATGACTTCACCATGAATATCGATAAATTCACCCACTGTGACGCCATTGGAAATAATATTACGAATCTGATTGCACTAGAAGAAGCTCCATATCACTATTGACAGAACCATAACGTTTTATTGATGAAAAGACAATTGAGAAACAATTTTTTATGAAAAATATATTACCCTGTATTTCGGAAACAAAGCAAGCTAGCAAAGCACACATGTTTATATGAAATTTATTTCCCTATATATCACAAGGAATCACTCGTTGGATTTTTTTCGTTGTTATTCACATACACCTTGCTGTATACTATAATACTAGAATATAAAACAGTTATGACAAATCAAGAGAATATGGGTTGCGTGCAAGAACTGTCAGATGACCGACACTGGAGGCAAAACATTGAAACACAACGTCACTTTTC
Source organism: Phaedon cochleariae (assembly GCA_918026855.4). Classification (NCBI taxonomy): domain Eukaryota; kingdom Metazoa; phylum Arthropoda; class Insecta; order Coleoptera; family Chrysomelidae; genus Phaedon; species Phaedon cochleariae. The sequence continues at coordinate 33,681,942 of OU896710.1, forward strand.
ACTTGTTTACAAGTGATCGAAATAGTTTTCCACAATCATTTTGGCATATGAATCGTATTTTTCCGCTATTCATTAATTCGCCCATGCCATCACATTGTGCTGTTGTTAAATGCACACAATCTGCAGCGGAAGATGAAGGCATCCGGATGATACATTATGATTTAAAAGTAAGTACCTACTATAGTCACTCACATATAGTTTTCATTTTTGAAATTTGGTTATTTCTCTGACTCTGATTCCTCATCGGAATTCCTTCTGCAATAAGAGCTAATAGAAATATACCTGAAATTTTTAGAATAATGCAAGAATATTGAATTCATGCAATCAATCGGGAGGACTGGTCTGACATGCTGACGATCGTGTGTGTTGTAGACATTTTCAAACTATTAGCAGTATTAGCTTGTATTGCAGAAGTGGCAGAAGGCTGGAGGAATTTTAATAAGGAATGACAACATTTCATAATGATAACTATGTGAGATTACTATTTACCTGAAAAATCATATTCCCTAGTCTCTTGCTGCATTTTTTGTGCATTATACAACAGCACAATGCGAAGGCATGCTTGAATTAATGAATAACGCAAGAAACACGATTCGTATGCCAAAATATTGTGAAAAACTATTTAAACCTTTTGATTCCTCTGTAAACAAATGAAAAAGTGAGGTTGTGTTTCAATAATTCACAGAAGAGTGAGGTTGTGTTTCAATATTTTGCCTCCAGGGTCGGTCATCGTGCACGCGACCTATTCGATTGTTTACAGTATAAGATAATGTTGAATCCCCGGGAGGAAGGGTGACCCATCCTACATCCACGAAACTGGCGCTTGACAAAGGACTCTCAAAATGTTTAATGGTGATTATAATGATACGCCGCTGACCTAAAACCGTGCCAGGATTCGCGGTCCTCCAACCGCATCAATAACAAAACGTTCGTCCATCTCTGTTCATAAGAGACTACGTCACGATCCCGTTACCTTGGCCCAGAGGAAGTTTAGCTGTTATTGACCACCAGCCACTATTTCATTCTCCTGTCAAAGTATGGAATCCGGTAGCCTGCAGAATGTGATTTATATTGCGAGATGAAATGGATATCTTGGTGTGCTGCTGTGGTGGGTCAGGCTCACACGTCACACATTGATAGTTCAATAACACTAAGATTAACGCACAGACAGACATCACTTTCATACAGTGTAGTCATTGCCATTTCGACGTGGTCCACAGTTTCAAGATTCCTTCGACTTAAATCAATATGATATTATCGCGTGAGAAAAAAAGGTTCTATTCAATTTGATATGAAATCAAATGTTGGCAATTCACTTCGAATTCTCTTTGCCACGGTCAATCAAGAAATGATAGAGATCGTTCAGACTATCAGGAGATGTCAAAATGTTTCGAAAGCTAATAAATGGTCTATCTAATTTCCAAATCTATTGCAATTCATCTCACTCTGGCTACTACGGCTTACAATATTCCGATGTGGAGGAACTAATTTGTCTACTACTGCTATTAAAAGTAGCGCATTTCTCATAGCTAACTCAGTTTCAAAACAATATAATGCTCATACTGTGAGAAATATTGTTTCTTACGGCACTTTGCCAATACCACATACATTTCCATGAAGAATCAACAAGAATCGACGAAGACTTGGCTGCTGTTCAGATTTGAATAGTTGTCACAACTGTCAGAAGAAGTTTTTTGAATTCTTCAGGGTAGTCCTCATTAATGCTTCTGATGAAAATCGCATTTTCCATCAAATATTATTCCAACAATTCATAATGAATAATATTATGTATGTACATACCGAGATGTGACGATTTTGATAAATACACTACCAGAGACAGAGATAATGAAAGAAGCTGCGAAAGTTGGATTTGTTTCCGGAAATTTCAAGAAAAAAGTATGCATTGACATATACCAAAAATTTATGGATTTTGTAAAAATACAAAAATAAAATCTTTTCGGGAAAGTATACTTTTTTCAAATACTTCGAGGAACTAGGAAAGGCGTCTACTCTTTGGTAACAATATTCAATGTGGCATAGTGCCACATTATTGAATGGCTACCAATAAGCTACATTACTCGGATTCTTTGAATAAGTGCAGTTGTAGAAGAAGTATAGTGTGCTACATGTGAGGAAAAGCACTTTTCCCACTTGTCACACCCTCATTTTCTTAAGCTCACGATTTCTCAACGTTTCATAATCAGTCTTTCCTCAAATTCATCATTTATCCGACTTTCCTCCTCCTTAAGAATCACGCAATTCTATTATAGATTAACGAATTTTCCACATGAAAATTTTCTTGTTGGTTGTTCATCATATACAGATTGTGTTCTACAAGCGTTCGTGATTCACCCTATACTCGCACGCAATTTTGTTTGGGAAGTATCAATTTCTGCTACAGTGGTGCGGAACAAACAATGGTAGGGTATTATCGCAAAATATGAGAGGTTGGTGATGGTATATGGAAGTTTGAGCATATTTGTAGCAGTATTGAGTATGCTAGTTCAGAATCATCCAACAAATTGCACTTTTTATTGTAGAAATGAAGGGACATTGATATATTGAAATATAGACTTGAATTGATCTGATGTGGGAAATAATCATTGTTGTTATGCCAACTAAACCACAAATCAGTTTGTTATTGTCGGAGTGACAGACACAGCGTTGCTGTCATTTTCGATTCAGAGTAACAAGAGTGTTATTTCAAAAATGGATCATTTATATAATGATAATGTTATCAAGGACATCCAGATACAGATACGATACAAATGTGTGCAGTGGATAATTATGATACTTTTTTAATTAACGGAGATGTCTCTATGGCATCCCGGTACAACCCTTTTGTATATGTAAAAGTGCCACAAAGAAACCAAGCTCATATCTGCTGTTGAAGTTACCTTCACAAATTACTCGCACTCTTGCCCAGTTACGATTGGCCAATAATTTTCAAATCGAGTTCACATTGAATGGAATTGTCAATTCGATCGATCCAGATGTGATATACACTGTTCGCAATAGTAATAACCCGAAACCTTATTTCATATCTTCTTCGAATGTCCGATTCACACTGTTATGAAGCGAAATGAACAATGCCTTCAGAATCTCGATAAACCTATCTATGCTCTAGAGAACATACCTATTCTGGTAGTTCTTTTCTTCTTTCATTTTCACACACATACTTCTTGCAATTAACTAGGTCCGAAAGCATTAAAATCATTATTATTATATTAATATATTGCAGATGTGTTATTATTACCAACGAAGGCTTAAGGAAGGTATGAGAATAAGCAATGCACGCGTTTCATTGAATGGTGCAACAATGGAAAAATGATAAACCTTGGATGAAGAAGGAGTATTTTAGACAAATTTTCTATAAATATCTGGATCCTAGGTGCCAAACACCTCATGGGCATGTTGGCTCCTACTGGCTTGCTGCATTTCCGAACTCCGATTCGCCTCGTTTGGGTGAACGGCAGTCGCGTGCAAGAAAATATCACTTTCTGCACTTGTTAGGAAAATCACTCTTGCAAGTTTTATTATTATATTATTATATTGGAGATGTGTTATTATTAAGAACGAAGCCTTAAGGAAGGTATGAAAAACAATGCATGCGTTTCATTGAATGGTGCAACAATGAAAAAATGATGAACCTTGGATAAAGAAAAAGTATTTCTGACATATTTCCTAGAAATGTCTGGAACCTAGGTGCCAAACACCTCATGGGCATGTTGGCTCCTACTGGCTTGCTGCATTTCCGAACTCCGATTCGCCTCGTTTGGGTGAACGGCAGTCGCGTGCAAGAAAATATCACTTTCTGCACTTGTTAGGAAAATCACTCTCGCAAGTTTTATTATTATATTATCATATTGGAGATGTGTTATTATTAAGAACGAAGCCTTGAGGAAGGTATGAAAAACAATGCATGCGTTTCATTGAATGGTGCAACAATGAAAAAAATGATGAACCTTGGATAAAGAAAAAGTATTTTTGACATATTTCCTAGAAATGTCTGGAACCTAGGTGCCAAACACCTCATGGGCATGTTGGCTCCTACTGGCTTGCTGCATGCCCGAACTCCGATTCGCCTCGTTTGAGTGCTGCCGTTGCCGGTGAACGGCAGTCGCGTGCGGGAAAGGATCACTTTCTGCACTTGTTAGGAAAATTATTTTTGCGAGTTTCATCGCTGTGAGAAGTTTGTTTTCATGATAGATAGAATACTTTTTGTTGAAGAATGCACCGAATTTCATTAGGAAAAAAACTTCGGTGTTTCTTGAAAGAGACGTTCAACACCTTGTGGTTGTACACACTAGTCGAATTAACGCCACATACCTATTTTATATTGATTATTTCGTGTATAAATAATATTTGATGGAATCATTTCGTTATTTTAAATTCTGGCATCAGATATCATTTTTCAAAAATAATATTCGGCACCATCGAAAAACGCACCAGAATATTTATATTAGATTGTGAGAGTATTCTGAGATTATTCAAATATTCTCTGAGAATATCCCATGAAAGTTCTATGAATGGCTATATGGTTATGGTGCTAAGGGGTGGTTCATCGTAGGATTGAGTAATTTTACATCGGTCGTCTGATTCCGCATTCAGATTCATTATAATTTTGGGAAAAATTCCTCATGTGATACAGTATACAGTTGTTGATTCAACATTATCGATTGCGATTCCATAGAGGATGAAATGGATTCATCATTGTTTTGGCGAAGTAATAAGCTACTCAAACCCACCACAATGATATGAAGGGGTGTAATTTGAAGAAAACAGTGGTATGTGCTAAGGGGTGGTTTGTCAAGAGGAAGTTTTACCATATTTGGTGCAACTCACTTTCTCATTAGAGCCAGTTGTTTCAAAACATTGATAGTGTCACTCGTTTTCGAGAAAATGCGTGTAAATAAATAGAATCGGGACAGCCAGTATATTCACGATCAACTTTATCTATTATTGATGTATTTCAGATACTTGATAAAAACCACTGTATATTTTCAAATTTTTAATCTGAAGACAGAGACACGTACGTTCAGATCTATCTACCGGAAATGAATGAGTTGGAAGCACCTGATTATCACGAAAGAAATGTAATAAAGCCGTATTTGTTAGTTATTTCAGAAAGTTTTCATACAATTCTAAAGTAGGTCATTGGAGATCCGTTACACTGGAAATGAATGCTCCTCTTCGGAATGTGAACGAAAATAAAAACAAAGATAAACGTTAGTCAAGCGGCATAGATAATGATATAACCAAGACATAAAGTCATTTCATAGGCATAATGGTTATTTGGGAATATAATTCCATAATTGTTGAAAAGATTCTTGAAAAACGCATTGTAGATTTCATAAATAGAAAATATAGCTTCGACATAAATCAATTTGGTTTTCAAGAAAATGGTGGCACACAAGCGGCAATATTACAAGTAATACAAGCAATACAAAAAGGACTTGATACCGGCAATTATTTAATAGCAATTTTTGTTGATCTTAAGAAAGCTTTCGATATAGTAGACCACATAACACTTTTGGAAAATTTAGAAACAATGGGACTCAGAGGCATGATAAAGAACCTTTTAGATTCATATCTTCAAAATAGGACAATCAGTACCAAATCTACCAACTCAGAGTCTCATAGACTACCGATAACTTAAGGTGTCCCTCAAGAAACTGTTTTAGGACCAATTTTATATTTATTATATATTCAAAATATCACGAAAATTGATACAGAATGTGATGATACTATTTATGCAGACGATACGATACTTTTATATGAAAATAATAATACTATCATTTTAGAAAATAAAATAAACAGAGACTTGAGGAAATTTGAAAATTGGCTGCATTCAAACCTCCTATCAATAAATACTGATAAAACTGAATATATGATTTTTCAACAGAAAAATAAACAAAATATGAATTCAAATCTCAGAATTAAAAATGAATCTTGGAAACAAACTAATGGGAAAATAAGTATCTTGAGATTTGGTTTGATGATAAATTAAAGTGGGACAAACATATAAATGTTTTGAAGAAAAAAATATCTCCTATTATTGGAGCCCTGAGAAGATGTCCCAAGCTGAATAAAATAGTTGCAGATATGATTCTATATTCTCATATACTCAGTCGTATTAACTATTTGATGAATGTTTGGGGATACTGTTCGAAAACAATTTCAATAAAATATCTGCATTATATAAAAAGGCATTGAAAGTACTGTATCGTTTACCATATGATACACCAACAAATCAATTATATAAAATAACTGAATCATCCTCATTAGAAGAAATGTTCAGAATTGAAAGACTGAAAATTACATACAATATCATAGATAAAAGATTGAAATCTAATTTTATTTCAACACGAAGCAATGAAATTCATAATTACCGAACTAGACAACATGGTTTATTTCATCTTGATATGGCTAATTCGTCTATAGGCCAAAAAAGATTCACCCACGCTGCTCTCTTGGAATATAACAAATTGCCAGATAATATAAAAAATTGCAGAAATACAATAAAATTCAAATACCAACTTAAAAAATTTATCATTTCTGAACGAAATAGATGATTTTTTTTCTCTACTTTTGATTCATATTCAAATCGATTTTTGCTCACCAATATAAAATGATTTGTCAAAATCTAATACTTAATGTTTTCAAATATTATATTATTTATTAGTTTATCATAATTGTATAGTTTTAGGTATTATTGCGTTAACTATACTTTCTCATACCATAACTTGATTCTGACTGGAAGTAACATTTTCAATAAATGAAAGAATGAATGAATAACGAGTGAGTGCTTGATAGAAACATATTCCCGAAGAAAACAGATACAGGGTGATCAAAATTCTGAATCTTGGACCATCCTGTATTTTTTCCAATTAAATGTCAAAAGTTAATATAGGGACATGTAAGCCGTTTTGACCAATCATGAATAGTTTCGACACAAAAAATCCTAAAGTTGAAAAATCTCGATTTCGAACACCCTATATCTCTGTAATAATTCCTGCTAGACCCCAAGTGTGATGCATTGATGAAATCAGCTCTTCGAGAAGAATCTAAAAATGCAATAAAATACAGGGTGTTCCATTTGAAATAACAATAAAGATGATCCTACTTTTTGGTAAAAGTGGCAACGCTGCTTCGCTGGAAATATTTTGAATCGTTAGATCACAAACGCTTATTAGAGTAACCTAATTTTCAGGATAATCCAATGTACCGTTTTCCGTATACGTCTAAGGTACCATCGACCGTGGGCCACCCTGTATAGAATCATAGAAAGTTCTACTAGGCCAAAAACAAAGAATGCAAGATATCATGTTCTTTCAGTTCTATGCAAGATGAATATGATTTCATTCTCGAAAACATATTTGAGAGTGACATTCAGGTGGTATACCTCTCAATCCAAATCAATATGCGAAGGTTGAGTATGCCATCATGGAAAACTGACATAATTTGGAACCGAACAAAAAATCAATTTGATACTTCGATTTTTATGAATCTATACATCGTGGAATTGCATTTCATTATTTCGATTGGGTATGTTCGGAATGCTAGTGGGTGTATATGAGTATCATTGAAATCAAAAACACATCGCACAGATCTCATAGGTATATTATAGCCCAGGATACAGGCATATGCCAATTAATTTCAATTTTCACGGGTGATAATATTTTTTTCCTTCCGTGGGAATCATTCGACATCTTTGTTTCCTCAAATGAGAAGGCATACGCGTACTATCAGTATGGGTATGCAGTAATCCAGTAAGTAAAAATATTCAATCATCTGTTTAACGGCTAACGCCAAATATAAACGAAGTATCTGCTGTTTGCTGACTGAAGTATTTGTTTTCAATATTGTGAACAGGCACGTGTTCCCAAAGTGACAAATTCTACCGACAGAATACCAACATTTAGCAAACAATTGATGGTAATTTTGTTTGTCTGAAACTCGTACGATATGTGTTATTGTAATGGTCCATTGGTACCGTGAATGAAAAAAATCAAGGAAAGAATGTGATTTGGCAAAGAATTTCTAAGATAAATGCTATTAGGCGAAGAATAGGAATTACCCCATTTTTTCATTGAAAATATATCAGTGTGCTTCGTTTATTTGCTATATTATCAGGTTGCTTCGCAAAAATACGATCGATGACGTCACAGTGTCGACGCATTCATTTGAAAAAAAATTTCCCTGCGCCACCATCATGCAAAACTAATATTCATTCGTGATATCGTTGAGAAGGGTACTCTCCACTTTATCGAATGACGTGAATATGTATATCAACAGGTTTTGATTAACGATTCCCGACCTTGGTCGACTTTCAGTGAAACCGATAGTGTTATTCATTGTTTTTTCGTGAAAAATATGGGTAACCAAAAACTATATCTCCAATGCAGAGTCCAAAATTCCAACATTGAAAACAACTGAATGAAGCCATTTCCATCGAATTGGTTGACAGCCGGTTTATCTCAATTATCGATTTTAATCATGAAATTGATATTCCCTTTCAAGAGTTGCATCTCGTTTCTCATCCATTCTTGAGGAAACTTCTATAAATTAGATCATTTCGTGTTGTTCTTCTTCACTAGCTCCGAGAATCCTGTGTAAATGTTTCAGGTCTCATTTATCTCAAATCTCCATTATTTCTGATAACAATCAGCCAGTCGCCACGTTGAGTATAACTATATGATTATTTGAGAATGTAATGTCGAATTGCGACTCAGAAACCACACTAATTCAATTTTTCGTTTCCATTTGAAATTATGTACACATAACCCACTGAATAGCACATATTTCGTGAATAACAGCAAAATTATAACAGACATATTTGATTTCGAGAGCAGATAGAATCATAAATCGGCATTACAAAAAGCCTCAATGCATGAATTGGAAATTAGAGCAATCGATGGGAACGTAGCGCGAAACATCAGTTCTCCTGCAGGCTGGAGCGTTATTTTGTATAAAAAACACATTTCCTTCCTAACTTCGAGAAATAACAAGAAGAAAGAGACTGCAAACCACGAAATTGAATTTAACGTCAGGGGATGTAGAGTTATTTCGAAATCGATGGAAAAAGTTTTTCGACTGGGTATTAAAATAGATCTGTTTTTTAAATACCCTTTATATATTTGAGATAAAGTGGACTTTGTGTATGCAATGTGTATTCAAGAAATATCGGATCAAAACCATGATATTTTATTATGTATCAAGAATCATTGGGTACTACCATAGATTGTACTACTCTTTCCATTGAATATTTCAAATACTTATTTTGGATTAGCATCTTGTGTGATAAAAGTGTTCCGAATTCCACTAAGAGTTGTGTCTTGCCCCTCTAGACTCATCACTATAGTTTTGACCTTTGGGGACTCGAGTTCCCTTTATTCATCAGCTTATATAGACTTCACAAAAAGTAATTATTCTCATTGACTAAATTGGAATTCGAAAGAGATCTGTACGTATTTACTGCTGATGATTTATTCAACAGTAAAAACACAAGAGCTTTTTTTTTTATCGGATAAATTTCTCTTTCTAACGAAAACATTTGCCAATCAGTAATTTTTCGAGAAAAACTGACATGAAAAAATTGCGAGACCGTAGGTCGAGCAATTTTGTCTAATGTCAGTTTTTCGAGCGAAATTACTGATGGAGAATGTTTGAGTTAGAAAAGAAATTTATCCATTAAAAAAAAGTTCGAGTGTTTTTTGGCATGATAAATCAACGACAATGTACAAATAAATAACAACAATAATTAACTTTATTGAAAAAACTATCTGAAGGAGCAGTTATCAAAAGTACAATTTTCGAAAATATTATGGTTTGGTGTCGAAACTTTTATATTTTCTTCTCTGATGGTTTCGACACATGTCGAATATTCGTTCGTACACTTCGTAATATCCGATGATCGTAAGTAACTAACTAGATTTTTGTAATGTTCAGGGTCAATTTGTAAATGGGGTTTGATCGATGCTGAAGAAGAATGTCCAGTTATTTTTATGAGCTGCTGGTCACTTATTCCTGCTTTGGCTAACTGTGTAACTGTACTAGCACGGTTTGAATGATTGGTATTTTTATTAGTTGTGGTGTCAAGGCCAATTTTTCTTGCTGAAATTTTGGTCCAAGAAGATATCATGTTGATTCCCAGTGGAACATCTTAAAACCAACCTTTAGAATTCTTGTGCCTCCAAAAAGGGTTTGGAGTTGAAAAAAGGCGTTCAGATGTTATGTTTTCGTTTCTTCTTTCTGAAAGTAATTTTAATAACCTCACTGGACAAATAGTTTCATCGATTTGATTTTTTGTTATCCATTTGCTGTCTGCCAATCTTTTCGACACACCTTGTGCCGTCTTAGAAAATATTATATTATATTCTATTCTACCTGTAGTAGTTCCATCTTGCTTTTTCTCTTCTTTGAAATAGTATATTTTACAGTTCACAGCTTCTCCTCATTCATAAGAAGCTATATGGAAAAATCTTTTTTGCAATCCATCTGGTTCATTTACATTCCATAGTTTGGCCATTTTCATGATATCTTTCTTATTTATTGCAACAGAACCTAACTTTCTTTTATCCGGAATAGCTTGTAATTCTTTCCGTTTACTATTTCTTGCATCACGATCTTCTTTGAAAGTTATATCGGTAAAAGGATCAACTTTGATATTGTACTCACTGAAATATTTTTCTTGAATCATCTTCGCAGTCGAATTCCAGATTGTTTTCAAAGCATATTCCTTGTAATCATCTCCATTCCGCTTCTTCATGTTATACGCCCAATCCTTCAAAATGTCTGCTTTTTGGGGCACCGGTGTTTTTTCTCCCAATTCCTAATTTCTGGCTTCACAAAACTTCATGAATTGTCTCCAAATCGACGATTTTGTGTTTTTAGTTGCTTGCGGAATTGTATTTTTTATACATTTCGAGATTTCTTCCGAAGATATTTCTCCAATTCGGCTCATTTTGCGTATTTTCGTATTATACAATACCTACCCATCAAACATGACAAGACAGAAATTGAAGTGACGGTCGCATACTCGATGAAGGAACATGCATTTTTACAGTGATAAAAAAGGATGCACCTTTTTATCGATGTCAAAATGACTCACGTCGTCTTCAAATAGGGTTTTCCGTCGACCTCGTATTAACGACTAAGTTTAACGATATGAAATCGTTCATTAAAGACCCCTATTAATGGACGATTTGTCTATTAATGCACGATTGTTTTATAGGCAACCAAACATACACCGCGTGCATTCATTGTTTATGCTATAACTAGCGGAATTTGCATTTAAATCAAAAATATGGATTTCATTGAAGATTTTCAGTTAAAGGGTTCGCCTTTCCAAGTTCCTGGCACAATTTCAATCCCTGTTTTCTAACACAAGGAATTTATTTTCTATGTTGATCATTTCGACAAATGTCACTAATGTCAGTAACAAGGCTACTGGGTGATTCTTAGCAGATTCCGGATGAATGATGAATTCACGAACCAAGTTTTCTTCATTGCAGGAGAAATGAGAAATATAGTCGACGGAAAAATTTTGTAACCAACTTGTATATCAAAAGGCGATAAATGATCACGAACATTAACGCGCTCGCTTCGCTCGCACGTTAAAATATCTCGATCATTAATCGTCCTCATTAATACACTAGTTGGTTAAATATCTATTTCCGTGTAGGAGTTGATTTATCAATGTTATATTGATTATTCGCGAGACGCCAATTTACAGATGCTAGCGCGTTTATTGACACCAAGGTTTCGATATCGAACAGTACATACATTCACAAAATGCTAGCAGCATCATGCAATAATTTTAATGTGAGCGAGTGGAACATTTGGCAGTTTGTTCAAATGCAATTGCATGTTTCAATGATTTGTAGGAAAGAACAGTTAGTAATTCAGAATCTGAATAATCCGATGTGATATGGACTGAAAGCGCAATTATGATCAGAAACAGAGGAGGAAATGACGCTTGGGATAGTTATGTCATTACATTTTTTTATATTGAGAATGAAGCAATTACTCGGAATACACATGTAGATATTTCTCCAAAATAATGTATTGAACGTCACATCTAATATTCCCAATGAAAAAATAACTTGCGTCAACACTCTATAGGAAACTTCTCACCACTGACCGTAGCGGCAGTTTTCTTTTAGTGAAATGGTGCAAACTAATACACATTCCGTCACGACGTAAACTACATCTAACAGCCAAATATTCCACTAAAATTATAGAATTATTTCACCATATAGATTCAGCTTTTCTTTATCTTCTGGTGAGTCGTGAAACTCATTTTAAAACAATATTGCAGTTGGTTGCGTTGGCGGTATCTTGGCTGAAGCTCATCTCGCTGACCTGATAGCGAGCGAAAACAGTTGCATAGTATATAGATCCTCACAACCAGAGATCTGTCTTGAATATATCTCTAACTATATAATCAAGATACACTGATCAATATGCAATTTGGCAGTTTCAGATGTTAATAAAGATATAATTCATTGATAAAACAAGAAATTTATTGACTGTTGAAGAATTCGAGACGAAGGCAGGCCAACGCTATCAATGAATATCTTGCGAAAATTACAGCCTGGGGAACCAACAACATAGTTGAATTGAATTGAACGCGACCAAAACTCAAGCCTGTATTTTCTCGAGAAAGGTGGACCTCAGCATGCCTGATATAACAATATCATCAGGTATCACTATTGTAACCAAGACTATCTATGCTTGGTAGTACCATCAGCAATACTCTCCCATGGGATCCATCACAGGTTACTGATAATTCTCAGAGAAAACATAAAGAATCTGTTGTGAAAACCCCAAACTGTTTTTGTCATCCAAGTATTAGATTTCTGATTGAGACAGTCCGTGGGAATATGATTTTTCTGGCTGCTGTTTGAAATATCTCTTCAGCTGTTCAATACAAGTGGATCAACCTTTGACGGGCAACAATTTTGCTCCTTATTCGTACCAGCTGATTAATTCAGAAGTGCCAGCTAGACCTGAATTTATGAGGAAGATTCCTCAGAGAGCATCAGTGCGCTCAAGTTCTGACTAGAATGGTTCACTAATGTTGGAGAACAGTTCATCTGAGATTGAAGTTGATAGTGCTCTCAGCCCCTTCTACCGAACGTGTTTGATAATCTTAAGTGCATTTACTATACCTTCAACATTACTCTGGTACGAATAACGGGTCTCAGAGAAACCGCCACTGAATCGGCAAACCAGAAGTAGGTAGGTATTCGCCATAATTTGTAATTCAGTGGGCGACTGGAATATAAAGTGGGTCAAACTTTTCATACGTCCCCAACGTGATACTAGTGACCCAATAAACTCGAATCTTGAAAGTATAAGTGAATTTATGTATATTATCATACTGATGTGAATGTTGTACTTAATCGATTCTGAGTATCCAGTTTGAATTATTCACTGAATGAATTGTTATCTGTTATTTAATTCGATCATGATAGCTATTGGTTACCTTATCAACAATCTACAGCTATAATCTGGATTTTCATTGATATATTTTATTCGGAAGAATTGAACAAATTTGATTATCTTTCACAACGAAGACTTCTTTATCGGGAATCAGATAAGGTTAGTTATGAGTAGAAATTTATGTTCGCAGAGGTCTGTTGAACTTCTAATTGAGATGAGCTCGCATTATCTGAAGAATCGATTGACAACTCTCAACTCGTTTGATAAGATCCGCTTCCTTGGTATAGTTAACGCTAATGACTGCTCAGTACTTTTTGACGGCAGTTCACCAGAAATTATAGCTTTGTTAGATTCTTCAAAATGCTTCATACTCAAGTGGAAATCGATTCATTGATAATGCACAATATATAATATAGAAATTATCTCTGTAACCTGATCAGAACTACGAAGAACGATTATTATAAATCTAAAATGATTGAATCTGGAAATAACTATAAAAAAATCTGGAAGAATATAAATGATATAACTGATGATAATCAACATTATAGTTTACACTTCCACATACTTGCATGATGATAATGAAAGAGAATGTCGTACGGATGAAGAAATAGCGAATGAATTCAATTATTACTTCATTAATGTAGGTAAAAATATGTCAAATCAGATAATAAAACCAACATCTCCTGCTACAGAAAAAAATAAAGTCATGAAAAATTCGATATTTCTTCACCCGGTGACAGAAAATGAAATTCTGAATATAATTTCTACATTAAAATCTAACTCCTCACCTGGCCCTGATGAAATCTCAGTATCCTTCATAAAAAAACATCATTCTCATTTTCTAAAACCACTATGTCATATATTAAATTCAGTTTTTGTGTCTGGAAAAATACCTTCTGCATTTAAAGAATCTATCACAACCCCAGTTTACAAAGCTGGAGACAAACAAAAAACGAACAACTGTAGGCCCATAACAGTAATCAATAACTTTGCTAAAATATTAGAAAAGTGTTTGAAAAGCAGAATAGTACATTTTTGTGACAACAATAATATTCTTTCTGATTCTCAGTATGGATTCAGAGCGAATTTATCAACTAAACATGCCGTGTTTGAATTAACAAACAGTATATTCAATTGTTTTCAGGATCAAAAGAGCTGCCTATATAACCGTATTTTTAGACCTAGCCAAGGCTTTTGAAACTGTTAACCACGAATTACTCTTTCGGCGGTTGGAGAATGTTGGAATAAGAGGCGTTTCTTTGAAAATTTTGAAAGATTATTCATCAAATAGGATACAGAGGGTGAAAATTAATAATTCATATAGTGACCCACTGCCTGTTACTATATGTGTACCACAGGGAACAGTTATGGGTCCTATTTTATTCCTGCTTTACGTAAATAACATTTTCAAAATAGGTAATTTCAAAGGTGAACAAATATCTTACGCAGATGATACAGCTATGGTATTTGTGGGTGATACATGGAATGAGGTATACCAAAAAAGCAGAAATCGGTATGAAACTAATTTACATCTGGCTAAGTAATAATCTATTGAGCCTCAATATAGAAAAAACGAAGTTTATAGCTTTTTCATCAACTAAAAAAGACGAATCTAAGAAAACCTTCCTCAAAATCCACAAATCTACATGTACAGAAATTCCAAACTGCTCCTGTTCACAAATAAATAAAACTGAATCAATCAAGTATCTAGGTATAATGATTGACCAAAATCTACGTTGGAACAATCATATAGATTACACAGTGAAAAGACTCCGGAAGTTAATTTACAAATTTTATCAACTTCGAAATATTCTGAGAAGAGATGTGATGTTGACGGTTTATAGGGCCTTGGCTGAGTCTATAATACGCTATTGTATTATTGTCTGGGGTGGATTATTCAAAACGTCACTGTATAATTTGGATATTATCCAAAATACTTTGATCAAAATAATGTTGAAAAAAAATCGCAGATACCCCACTGAAGAATTATATCATGAGGCCAGTCTGTTTCAAGTTGGAAAGCTATATGCATATAATTGTTTACTATGGATACTTAGCAGACCTTTAAAAATTATTTCGCATCCGTTTAACACCTGCATGACTTCAAACCAAGTTATCAAAGTTCCACGCTGCAGGTTGAGTCAAAATCAAAAATTTGTTACATACTTCGGTCCAAAATTGTACAATCAATTACCTTTTTATATAAAGAATATCAAGACCCATGAAAAATTGAAAATAGAAATAAGAATTTTCGTTGAAAACCACTATGAACAGTTGAACACTATTTTTGAATGATTGGAACAAATCTCCATATTCCTCTCTCTTCCTCTCGCTCTCTCGCTCTCTCTCTATTTCTCTCTCAAACTATTTCATATCATTTTATTTCATTTTATCATCGAGGTGGCAATGCCAGGATCACCAAAGAATATTTATTTCAATACATTTAATCTCATTCGTCAATAGGGTTTTATGATATGGACACATTGAAACAAATATAAACAGTCTGCACCATACCACAAGCTCAGCTTAGATGGCACAGGACTGTTGAAAATGTATGTTAGAACCTTATTGACAACTACTAAACTACTTTACTAGGTACTATACATTGTAAGTATCCTCTATATCTGAATGAATCTATCTATCTATCTATCTATCTATCTATCTATCTATAAAGTTTCACTGGTTAGGCCATCAAATATGTGAACGTTAACTGTCAGGAAATAGTTATTTTTCTTCAAGTGGCAGAAGAAGTGCGTTTCCTCTGACACTTGATTAACATGCAGCAAAGGTGAACTTTCTCTACCTAGACGGGAAAAGTGTACTTTCTCTGTCAAGGTAGAAGTTAGTTGCTATGCAACGTTTCAAGTAATTTGAATGAAATCGGTTATCAAAATTGACACAGACATTGGGTGAACACAGAATGATAGAGTTTTCACTTATAATATCACGGAAGCTTCAATTATTTTCGAAAAAAAAATCACCAGATATTAATTGGAGCTGAAGCGGTATTCGGTAAGATAATTTAACTCTGGAATATTATTACCCAGCAAACATGTATCGCGTGGGCCTTTGGACGCCCTCCAAAAACTGCCGACAGGCAACATCAGCAGGCCACAATCATGATACATCGTCGGCCCGGCTAGCCCGTGTCGCACCGGCCGCTAGTAGGCCGCCCGACTATCTGTCGACACTATCCGGTTAGAAATAAAAAAGAGATAACGTCGGGTGTCGGACTCGAACCGGCGATGGAACGAACCTCCTATCCACTGTCAGATGCTTATACCACTAGGCTATTGCGGAACTTGAGAGATTCTATTACGAATCCATCAGTCAACAGAAAATAAATAGTGCAGAGCTTCAATTATATTTAATATTTGATGATACGATATACCCATGATACTAAGTTTTAGTATCATGCGATATACCTATCATAACTCAGTTGATTTGATGACGTAGAATAGGTGTAGTCTGATAATGTTCTAGCCACATTACTTTTCCAGTGTTAGATTTTTTACTGTGAATCAAATATTTGTCGAATACTTATAGGTGAATAACTGAACTTCGCATTGTTGCATCATTGTTATAATATAGGTTAATGAACGAATATTCAGCTCGAAATCATTACCACAAAAATCAATTGGTAGACAATAGCGAGTATAATGATTTGTTATATAACATAATTATATCATTCTTGATGTCAGACCCAATAGTTTGCTGACATCAACCATAGAAAATGCATTAAAGTATTCTGGAGATATATTGTTAATGTGATACTACACTATGAGATTATTTATATAATGGAGTTTGTCTCCAGCGTCGAATCGACAGCGGCGCGATTGTGACTTATCTATAATGGTCAATTACGGGATGGATGATGGAAAAACATAATAAATAAGTGTACATCATGCCGTGGCGGCACAACCAATGTCATTCTAACGTTTTGCCGATATCGGTTTGCCGGTGCCGACACATATCCGCTGCTGACATCGATGGCCCGGCTATTTACCGCCTATTCATGTTTGCTGGGTAAGGAATTACTCGGATAAGGATGATTCTTGATGGTTTGGCCATTTGAATAGTAGGCTTTGTATGTTGATAAATGATTTTTATTTATCGATTCAAAGAATGAACTCGAAATAATCTGAAGTTGAATGTAAACATCAGAAAATTTTCAGTGTAATTTCATGCTCCGTCCCCCAAGGAGGAAGAAATGATTTCCAAAAAATTTGTTTAGTTGCTATGGTAACGATACGGAATACAGGTTTTGAATTGATCGAAAATGTTTGGTGTGGAATTTTCAATTAAATAGATTTTCGAAATTGGATGCATAACATTATATGATTCACACGACAGGAAATAAAGATTGACTGTCTTGGCTGGATTTCTAACCTCGCCACGCTCGACCATATACTATCAGGAGCGGCTGTCGTACTACTCTTATAGCACACTCAAGTCACATGGATGCCCATAGGACGTCCTGCTGGCACATTCGGAACGTCTATAGGACATGCGTTCTTGGTACCGCGGACATTCATAGTACGTTGGGGGGAAGTACAAATGTCCCGACTCCTCACCAAAAAAGGGTATCTCTCAAGCATATACATCAGATCTCTTCGAGAAATCATCCAATAAACGTCCTTTCAAAAAGTTCATTCGACATTCTATTTTTTGTACCCAGATCATTCAAAGGACATCCTTCGGAACGTCCTCTGTAACGTCCATTGAACGTCTTCTGGAACGTTCATAGCACTTTCCTGGAGCTTTCATAGAACGTCGCCTGGAATGTCCTCAGGATGTCCCTGAACGTACGGATCAATATTGATTTCGAATTCACTTGAGTCTCCCTAGGACCAGATCTTGCATAACCGATAAGAACATCCAGGTGAGTTGAAGTCCTTTCCTCAATTATTCCTGAAGAAGGTTCCCAAGGATGTCCAATGGCATTGCGTGAAGGACATTGACATGGACGGGAGTATTTAAGGCCTACGAGCAGTCGATCTTCGGCGAGGTGTGAGTTAAGAGGGGCGTAACCAAGGTCATTTCACAATGGCTGGAATGCAGACCTCTACTATGAAATGACTTTCGGCGTTATTAAAAGTCCGATTGCCAAATAGATTGAATCATCATAAAGACGAAAGTTCCGACTCGGGTTTGGATAGTTTTGAAGGCAAATTTCGTTCGATTAAGAAAGCTGCAGAAGATCAAAAAGATGTAAACATTGTAAAATTTTGTGTCTCAGAATAACGTTATATTCACTCATACCCTGCGTTATTATTTTGGGCAACCCACACTAGAATTTCAGCTCTTGAAATGTAACCATTTAGATGAAAGCCTTTTTTATATTCAATTTATGTAAACAATAGGCCTATATATCTTGTATGGATAATATATTCTCTGAATTAGATGGTAGAAAACTTGAATATCGTAGTTCAGGTACTCTCTGCTAGATGGAGGTACCGTCGCAGCAGTCGGCTCTAAAAGCATCTAATCTAGTACGTTTTGCGCGAACTGGATGATGTACCATTAGATGGAGCTCAAAATGTGGAAAGTTTGTTATTTGTTCAAGAATGCCTTTGCACGTTCAAGGTTGTCGGAGGCAATAGCAAACATTTATCACTCATTTTTTAATTGACGAATGGCGGTAAATTCGAATTTGTTAGTAATAGTTGTACTGGATGTGCTTCTAACGAGCGCATCACGGACGTGAGATCATGAAAAAAGTTTATAGAAATCGAATTGGAGTGAATCACAAAATTTTATGTCTCAACAAAATATGCATCCATTTTTGGCGATTGTGGAATAAACTGGTCAGCGGATATCAATATATAAGCTGCTCATAAATTTGATTGAAATTCACGAACCCGGACCAGTGTTGTCACCTTAGTGTATTTTACCCTAGAACTGAATCTAAATGGGTATGTTTGAGTGGAATTTCATATTTCATTATGTCGATTTACAAAATCAAACTATATAATTCACTGTCGGAAACCATTTTCTTGTCAGAGCTATGTACAATTTTCGGAATTTTTATTATTGAAATTATACTGATATTTATCACATGAAAAACGCGGAACATTGCGTCCGAACATTGATCCGACCTATATATTGCCGAAACTTGGAGTGCAAATATTTTCCTTTGACTTTTGTGGGGCGGCCGACTCGGTGCGATTGTCGGCGATATGGCTGCCAAGCCGTCGCCGTTTGTCGCCCTAACAACACAAGTACATCCTAGGGACTTCCCAGGGACGTCCCTAATTTTATACAAGGACATCCCAGAGATATCCTTTGTCAGGACAGAGTACATACTAGGGACGTCCCAGGGACATCAGCTGGCTGACAAAAAAAGCATTCAAGGGATTTCCGTCTGGTACGTCCCTGGGATGTACCAAGAACGAAGAAAGGATATCCCTAGGAGGTCGCAAGGATATTCCAGGGACATCCCTTCCACAAAAGAAAAAAAAATTAGGTCGAGTAGGGTTTGAACCCGGGACTTTTAGCTTATCAGGCACGCACCTTAATCCATTGGCTGATATGCCTTCTGAAGATTTATGTGCCAAACAGATTTTTAAACAGGACTAAACTGCAGAAACCTGAATAAATACAACTTTGTTAGGATTTGGGTATAATTATTATTATCATTCGTGGATGTTTAAAAATGAGGGGATTATGCATTTACGATTTCTGTTTGCGAAAAATGGTCATATCTTGAGAAGTTTTGAGACAATTTTCTTTATTTTCATTACAATTATTTACCGGAAAAAAAACAAACATTTTCATGAAAATTCAACTCAATATTTTGATGAAAGTCAATGACTCTGATGTGAATAGATATCAGATATTCCAGGGACACGAATAGGATAACCTATGGATGTACCGGGCCGGATGTCCACTGGACAACCACCCCTGGATACCCCAATTATGTCCTTGTACCGTGCGACAAAAAGGGTACGTACCTAGAACATCCCTGTGTTGTTAGAGCGGAGATTCTGTACTCCGTTGTTCTAGAGCGGTAAAATCGATTCTACTCAGAAAAAGTTACTGGTATCACAAAATATCAACGCCGATTTCATGATTATATATCATGGCATATAGCCTGGAAATGTAGCTGTTTTCTGTTTTTATCTCTTCTAATATACCAAAAAAGAATTCATATTTTTCAACAACTAGATACCTACTGTAAAAAATGGTTCATAAGCATGCAGTTTCAACTCTTGTAATCCAATAAATAAATGAATTCTATACAGTGCGTCCCACTTACCATGCTCACCATGGGTATCTTTTTCACGGTGAGAGATATGAGGTCGGTTAAAATGACACCAAATGTGGAGTTTATCAAGGCCAACTATAATGTGAAAAAATATTTTGATAAAATCTATTCGTTTCTGTTTTATACGCAGAAAACAGATTTTGATCATTTTCATGTCTCCTCCGTAACTTCTTTATTTGTGAAAATATTCAAATAGGAATTTCACATTCTCATGGCAGTTTTTCAGAGTAATTTCGAAAAAAATATGAAATCTATGCCAACTCTTCTAGAATTTGAGACATCAGCACCAACTTTAGTTTTTCAAATGTAGGTCATAGCTCACTATGACTTAGTTACAAATAACTTTTTTTCCCTTACAGATGATATGTCGCAGTAATAGGTTTGTGTTGATAACAACGGAGTTATCGTCATTTATACAAAAACAAAAAATTATTTGGAAGCCGCCATCTTGAATTTATAAATTTTAACAAAATAATCATGATCTCCGACCTCAAAAACCCCCACTTACCAATTCTGAATGGAATCGGACCAAATCTTGTCCGCCATCTTGGAGCAGCCATTTTTTTTTAATTTCAACAAAAATTCCATAACTCCGATTGACTTGAAATTTGGCAGGTGTTCATAATTTCGGTGACAATACATCATGGAATTTTTGTTGAAATTAAAAAAAATGGCTGCTCCAAGATGGCGGACAAGATTTGGTCCGATTCCATTCAAAATTGGTGAGTGGGGGTTTTTGAGGTCGGAGATCATGATTTTTTTGTTAAAATTTATAAATTCAAGATGGCGGCTTCCAAATAATTTTTTGTTCTGGTATAAATGACGATACCTCCGTTGTTATCAACACAAAACTATTACTGCGACATATCATCTGGAAGAGAAAAAAAAAGTTATTTGTAACTAAGTCATAGTGAGCTATGACCTACATTTGAAAAACTAAAGTTGGTGCTGATATCTCAATTTCTAGAAGGGTTGGTAAAAATTTCATATTTTTTTCGAAATCACTTTGAAAAACTGCCATGAGAATGTGAAATTCCTATTTGAATATTTTCATAAATAAACAAGTTACGGAGGAGGCATGAAAATGATCAAAATCTGTTTTTTGCGTATAAAACAAAAACGAATAGATTTTATCAAAATTTTTTTTCACATTATAGTTGGCCTTGACAAACTCCACATTTGGTGTCATTTAACCGACCTCGTATCTCTCACCGTTAAAAAGATACCCATGGTGAGCATGGTAAGTGGGACACACTGTATATGTTCCAATAGTTATGACTCACTATCTGTATATTATGCCTATTATAGATGATGTATTTCATTTCATTTTTATAGTGAACCATTAACAATCAAAGATTCAAAGATATCTGACTATTTATTTTCTATCTACTGATGAGACTCTAATAAGAAATTATCATATTCAGATTGATTATATTATCAATATTTGGATATTTGGTAATGTCTTAAAAATACAAAACTTCAATATGGAATATGGATACAAATTGAGTGAAAAAAATAATCAACGAAAAAGGCGTGAGATGTTTTTCCAGATAAACATATATATTGGTCTAGGCAAAGTATGACAAGTTATTCACAAGGGAATTTAAAAAAAAGCCACGCTGTAAGAACCCAACTGAGTGAGAGATCATAATATGTTCTTCTCTCTTCCGCAAGGAACCGAGGAAAAAATCAATACTCGCATCCCGCTGTTATTGTTTTGGTTGCGGATGGCGGATTCTCCATGCCCATATACGTCCATGGGATTCACCGACCGTAGCAAACATTTTTTTATCGGAACCGGTCGGGCGGGTCGGGTCTCATCTCATCGTAGAAGACAAGGATAAACAAACATTTCTGGAGCGATAGCACGCGGTGGGATGGGATCTGTAATTCTGTACAAAAGTGTAGTAATCTGTACAATTAGTTCAGAGATGTTCTGTGTGCCTAGTGGAGTTGCTACCTCACAGTGGCTAAACGATAGACGAGGGGATGAGCGGGGCATCGACTCGAAAATAACACAGGTTGGGCATCTTCCCAGCGTAAGCGTGATATATCAATCAACAACTGAACTATGTTGAAAATAATATGATTCATCATTTATCCATCTATCGGCTGGAATTGTAAGTAAATGTTCTGTCAGCCGTCATAATGTTTTGTGCCCTGAGCGCCCTAGGTGGTCCAATCGGCTGTCGATTTGAATTGTACTAGATCGATGCAGATTTCTGTACTGATATTAGGCTTCGAAAAATTGAAGAGTTCTGCATTGAATTTTCAAGATGGCGGAATTAATTTATGATTTCTTCACCGTAGTGACATCTTGCGAAAAGGTCAGCGTTAAAATGTGGAGGCCCGTCTTAACGACCTCGAAGGGACAACATATTTCGCATATCGACTGGGACATCCGTAGGACGTTATTCCTAGGACATCGAAAATAATCAATCGCTTGCGTGAATAACATTCATAGGAGATGTATATCTGGAATCCTGACATTGTATAAGAACTAAAGTAATTCCAGAAAGTGTACTACTTGGGACAACCGATTCGACATACTAACGACGTCTTTGCATGGACAGTCTACTATATGTACCACGTAGAAATCTAAATGATGCTATTTGTGAGACATTTGAAATGATGAACCAGTTTGGACATTCCATGGACGTCCTTGCTTAGATATTGCATAAGATGTACGGGACGAAACGTCCCAAGGACAATTACTTTATGTCCAAGACATTCGGACTTGGATTGTACCAAAAAGGGACGTCCCTAGGAGGTTGTGTGCTATCAGGGTACTACTCTGATATCTTGTTGAACAATAGCTGGAAAAAGAGACAATAAATCTTCTTCTGCTTCCATGTGAAACATATACAGGGTGATTCAGGTTTTGATGCACAAACTGAAATGGGAGATAGATCTCATCATTTCAATCAAAAAATTTTATATTATCATTGGTCCGATCTCGTTAAGTAGCAGAGCTGAAGGGGGTCAAAGTAAAATTATTTTTTTCTATTAATTGAAATATCTCGCTTACCTCTCAAGATATCGCTTTGAAATTTGGTGTGGTCAATACTGGAAGATCATCATTCCAAGCCATCTGAAGATTTTCAAAATCTACAGAGTGATACATTATTGGAGGTAGAGACTTCTTTATTCTCCCCAAACTTATTCGTAGTACGCCTCTGGCATCTTCCAGTGATCAAGTTGTGTGGATCGTTCAATTCAGAGGCTTTTTTACGCCCTACATTTTTTCGAGAAAAAAACCGTTTTTGAGATAAATAAGCATATACGTTCAGTAACGGGGATACAAAGGGGAGAAAGTCAAGGTTTTTTTTTTCAGATGAATTAAATTTAAGCGAAACATAGGCAAAATTAGCATGTTTTAGAACGTATCTCACAAACGGTTCGTTTCTCGAAAAAAATTGACGACCAAAAAAAGCTTCTGAATTGAACGATCCACACAATTTGATCACTGAAAGATGCCAGAGGCGTACTACGGAGAAGTTGAGGGAGAATAAGGACGCCTCTCCCCACAAAAACATATCATCCTGTAGATTTTGAAAATCTTTGAATGGCTTGAAATGATGATCGTCCAGAAAGTATTGTCCACATCAAATTTCAAAATGATATCTTGAAAAGTAAGCGAGATATTTCAATTAATAAAAAAAAATAATGAAGCTTTGATCCCCTGTAGCTTCGCTATTGAACGAGATCGGACTGATGTTAATATAAATTTTTTTGATTGAAATGATGAGATCTATCTTCCATTTCAGTTTGTGCCTCAAAACCTGAATCACCCTGTATATTTTCTAATCTTTGGTAGTAGTCCATGGTTTCTCATAGTGGAGTAAAGTAGTAACTACTGAATAATACTCGGAATCACCTCCACGACGTTTTGATATGATCGAACCATCAAATTAATTGGTACATGTTTCGGACATATATATGTCCATCCTCAGCATAATCAACAATTTCTACATAATTTTGTCGTGGAAATGGAAAAAAGATTGGTGACATTCTGATATTGATAAATGTTAAAAAGGGAGGTTCAATTTTTGCAAAAGCAAAGGGGAGCCCAACAAACCAAAAATCTGGAATTATGGTGGAAAGTACTGGAAAGACTACCACAAAGTGCATATATAGGCAACACTACAGAATGGGGGGGACATGTATTTTGTATTCTCCTAGGTATGTTTCGATTTAGTTTTGGTACATAATATCTTTATGTTTCTTCCGATTTAATCTTTCAGTGAAGTTTATGCCTTCTTATAAGTATTAGATTGGGTCGATAAATTTCAATTGTTATTTCTATATCTGGAGGCCATTTGTAACGTTATAGATTCATTCACCATTCCTTTCATCTATAAATATTCGATACACCCTGTACCAACTTTTTCAACTCATGTACATGGTAGATATAATTTCGGAGCATTCTCTTGTAATGAGTCCATAAAATGTTCTTGTTTGAAAAGCAAGACAAAATGTGTATTATACAAAAATATGTTTTATATACAGTATTTACACTTCAATCTAGTGATAAAGTCGATTTGACTTAACTTGAATCGATGGATGAACTTGTGGAGAATATTTATATCGATGCCAAGAGACAGTAGAAAATTAGTTTAGATTTTAATAGCGGTATGTGATGTTCAATACTTATTGGCACGTTTTTCGAAGATATCATGATATCATCAAGTTCCACAGCAAAAAGCGTCTCGCATAATATGCGACTTGTTACATGATGTGTCCATGCTCAGTTTTAGGTTGTCATCAGATTTTTTAACGAGGTTTTGATTAAAACTATTTCAATCGAGATTGAACTAGATATGCCTCATGTTATGTACAGGATTGTAAACGTACCTACATAACTACTGTGCTACTATTTCGTATTTGGACTCTTCACAATTCGACTATGACTATTCCCTGACGACAACTGACATTGTTTATTGTCATTCGTGTCTTGCAGGAACGGTTCTGATTTTTAGTTCTCATAATACTTTTTCGATAATGATTTGTCAGATATTCTACAACGTGCTTATGATCGCAGCTGGCTGAAGTATTCTTTTTGTGCAATATTATATATGAGCATAATAGATTATTTCATAAGGATCAGAAGTGACACTTTGTTTGACAAGCGAATTTTGCATTTGCGAGGTGGATCGTCTAGCGAGCCGAGCGAGAGCAAAATTTCTGAGTCAAACGAAGTCACTTTCGATCTGAATGAAACATGCTATTTTTTCTGCAACCAAAAGAATCCACTGAACATTGACGTTCGGCCCATACATTTCACCACTCTTTCGATCGATTGCATTGGCATTCTATTGTCACTTGTCAGTATATATAAGATGATTTCTGTGATTCAGATTAGAAGATATTATTTCTAATTCATCAAATTGTGTGTGACCTGGTGGTCTGTTGATGGTCAGGATATACTTTGCAGCTCGTATTTTGATGGTAGGAATGTTAGTTGACACTTGTCTATCCTATTGATCACCTACACGTCAGAACAGCGAGTTGATGACATAACAGGAACTTTAATTCAATTTCTACATCTGACGAGGTGATGTCAGGAGAACTGAAAGTATTAATAACTCTCGAAATAATCAAAAGATGTGCTCGCTATGATGAAAATATATGATTATATACTTATGGTTTCGATACAGTCGAAGAGATGGGGATTATTCTTGTAATCTATTAATTTGTCATAATCGCTCGATCATTCACTTCAATTTTATTGATGTTGAAATCCAGAATACACCTTGTATACTCGAAAACGAAAAAATCAAGTCAGAATATGATGACTTATGAAATGGTTCAGCAGATACATCTTTGAATTTTTTCATAGAATTTCTGTATTGCAAATTGTTATATCGAAACGACGTATTTATAACATTCTCGCTATCTACAAAAAATATTCTGCATGAGTGATATATTCAGAATATGAAATATACAAGAATTCAGGTCAACCTATTGATCATTTTCTGAATACATTGCATGAGTGATAGCAGAAAAAGACATATGAGTATGGGCACATCATAAAAGAACGAAACAAAATTGAATTGCTACGAATGCCATAGCACACATGGGCTTACAGGTAATAAGAAAGGAAAAGGACTCGAGAAATTGGGCGGAACATCCTCATATATAGGAAATAACCCGTGTACAGAATTACAAAGAAGGATAGGAGAAGAAATTATCTGGAAAAGCGAAATTAGTTTGACAGCCATGAGCTGAGGAAATGAACAAAAAATATTGTGAGAAAAAGCCATGGGAGCTCTGAAAATCCAAAGCTCCATCTAGAATATGAATCGATAACAAAATTCAACAGGATATCTCGACTACTTCACTCGCTATGAATACCTATCTGATGAAAATCATCTGATTGTCATTGTTCATGAGAATTCATCAATCAAAAACGAGTGATCACTATACAGGGTGTTTCAGAGTTGTGGTGACAAAAGCCTAGGAGAGATTCCTCCTAACAAAATGATATGAATAAGAGTTGATATGAAGATGGGTTCGTTTCGTGCAATGAGTGCGATTTTCAGTTGTGAGCAGCATACACCAGTCACAACAATGCTGAGCTAAATTGAAAAATAAAATGTGACCTTCGGTTCCAAAATGTGAGCTGAACAATAATCAAGATATACAGTCAAATGCAAAGAACTTGTCGCGGTTGGATGGTGTTAGCGCTCTTATTGCAGAAGCGACTAGAGGTGCTATCATTGGCCATAAGCGACATTTCATTTGCATCTGACTGTACTTACATTGTCACAATACTAGAAGGCAAGCAGCGGATGATTTTTATATACATTCTGAGAATTTTTTCGGCTATACCTTTTCTACAGAAAGTCTACTTTTTGTTCACGAATTTTTCTAGTGAAACAAATGGATGTGTGTTAGAATTCGTGCCTGTTGATTAAACTGTCGGAGTTTCATGTGCTTATTCATTGACTTGTTTTGATTGTAGATCGTACTGTGATTGAGAGCACTGTGCTAAAGGAGTTTGTTATACAGGGTGTCTCATAATAAACTCGCCAAATTTTACCAGAATAGGGAGAACAGTTTCAATGAATATAAGTCTTTGAATGTCTCCTGAAGAAGATATTTCTTGAATATTCTCGAAACGCTTTGTGTACATACAATGATGTGATTCCATACAAGAACTAAATTTTCCATGCTCAATGCAGTGGGAATCAAATCATTACAAAACTGCATTCATGAATGTAAAATACAGGGTGGGACAACATCAATTATTGCTCAATCTTGGTTTATGAAAAACCACACCTCTTCACAGAGAAAAGGTACTCCTGTTCTGTATCGTGGACTGTCGAATATTGAGGAACTCTACTCTTGAGTACGATTCACATTTTTTGACACATCGCTTATACGACTGAAAAAATTTGATTGATGAATGTATTTTATTTTCTGGAACATCACTATTCTTCGATAATATGGTTCCAACTTATAGTGAGACATAATAGGGTGGTATGAATGGAAACGAAGTAAATGCTAATGCTACAAATTGAAGGATCAACTTAGAAGTATTTACTCCATCACGAAGCATCTAGTTGGTTCCGGTAGTATTTGCTCAACGTCGAAGTATTTATTACACTGTTTATAGTATTCACTTCTAGTCCGTGGTACATGCTCCAACATAATAACATTTGATTTCCATCTTCTCGCCCTGAATATACAGAAATGGACATAAAATTCATCAAATGAGTTAAACTTTTTGCGCAGAGTACGGCTTTTTTTTTCTCTTGGATTGACATGATAACATCAACATGCGCACAGCTACGTCCTCTTCATATTATACCTATATTATGCTAGGTTCTTCCCAATTGAACATTAAACAAAAACTTTTTTTATCGCTTGGAGCGCACGAAAGGGAATCCCTATGATGTTCAAAGAACATCGTGCTTTCCTAGGGAGGATAGGGATAGGAGGTAGGTATTGGATTTTTTTTTTGAACTTTTGGAGATTATATTATGATGAAGGATGAAGGAGTCTTGATAAAGTGCTGTTCGACATCTTTCAAGGTTGAAAAAGATGGGATGTGCTGACTGGGCTTGTCTTGTTCGTCTGATTGGTATTGCTAGTGACGGAATGATAGGCAGAGATTTTCGAAGAACATTTTCCGTGGAAGTATCGATAGAAAAGTGAAAGGTCGCCGACCTTCCTGATGATGAATGAATGATGATGTCAAAGAGTGAGTGTGAATGGAGTGGATGGAATCCAAGAGCATCAGCGTATGTTTTGGTGCATATGTGGGAACAGTATTCTAGATCGACAAAAGTTATAATTCATTTCACAGTTATCAGAATATGAACTTGATGATACAAAAAAATCCCTCATCAGCGTGTCGTCTTGCACTGTATAATTTTCTTCTGATCATCATTATTTTTTTAACAAAACCAACCGTACAATGCATATTGAATCTGCTATCATAGTCTAAGATCCGAACCTAAATCGACCTTCACCGAGCTGATAATAGAACGAAATATATTTTATCTCGAATTTAGTATATTAGAAAACATATTAAAAATGAGTTTGCTAAAAAAATCCTGGGCAGACTATTTTTAATTATTTTTCGAAAAATGATTCTTAATTAAATGTTGCAACATCAGGATAATAAAAAAATTTTGTCCTGACTGAAAGTATATAACGTATAGAATGTGCAGCTGTTGGGTTGTCTACTATTTTCCTGGGCGAACTACTGGGTTATCAGGTAATCACAGGTATATCGATGCCAGTTACTTTCACTGGATTGGATAATTAAAAAAAAATTATATCATCATAAGCGCTGTTTAATTGCGAACACGTTGATATAGGGTTGTCTGCGAAAATTCCGGCCCTATTAGGGGTTTGCGAATTTTAAAGATTTTAATTTCAACGCGCGTAGAAGTGTGTGACAGAGAGATCCGAGGTAAGTATACTGTGTAATAATAAAGGACCCAACATCGCAGTCGCTTGTGATATGACCCTGAATAGTAGAAAGTGTGCGAAGTCAAATCCTGAAAACTATGGTTGGCATTTTGATGATGTCTTAAAACCAACAGGTTTTATCGGAGATCAAACTCCTTTGAAAATCCAGGACATTGTCGAAATGGAAGCAAATGAGGAAGAATCTAATGAATCAGATGAATTCGAGAGTCAAAATGATACTTCTGATGAATCAGATATTGAATAGAAAATATTTATTGGAATTTATTTTTCATTAATATTATTTTTGTATTTATACTGTTTTTTAATAAAATTTTCAATCGTAATACAAGATGTCTAGTCTATCTTTTTTGTTATTTCTTAATTTAAATTTTTGGCGGTCCACTTTGTTTCTATTTCCAGAAAGAGCAAAAAAATTTCAAAGTAAGTAATTGATATTTTTATTGTCTATTATAGATTATAGATATATTATTATGGTTATAACGCAATATATTGATATTATATTGTTTTTATATATTAGTATTATATTAAATATATTTAATTATTATGTAATTAATTAATTTTTTTTTTGCTACTGAAATATCAGTTGCTCCAAAATAACACGCACTGTTTACTATATGAAGGGTAGTAGAGGTACCTCTACCCTCCATAGTTTACACACCGAGCATGCGTTACTATTCAGGGTCCCATCACAAGCGACTGCGATGTTGGGTCCTTTATTATTACACAGTATACTTACCTCGGATCTCTCTGTCACACACTTCTACGCGCGTTGAAATTAAAATCTTTAAAATTCGCAAACCCCTAATAGGACCGGAATTTTCGCAGACAACCCTATATCAACGTGTTCGCAATTAAACAGCGATTATGATGATATAATTTTTTTTTAATTATCCAATCCAGTGAAAGTAACTGGCATCGATATACCTGTGATTACCTGACAACCCAGTAGTTCGCCCAGGTAAATAGTGGACAACCCAACGGCTGCACATTCTATACGTTTTATACTTTCAGTCAGGACAAATTTTTTTTATTATCCTGATGTTGCAACATTTAATTAAGAATCATTTTTCGAAAAATAATTAAAAATAGTCTGCCCAGGATTTTTTTAGCAAACCCATTTTTAATATGTTTTCTAATATACTAAATTCATGATAAAATATATTTCGTTCTATTATCAGCTCGGTGAAGGTCGATTTCGGTTCGGATCTTCTACTATCAGACCAACCAGCTTACGTGAAGCAAATACTTCAATTTCTTCTTAAATCGAAGAATCTGCTGAAGGAAGTGGGTACTTCGAGGTGTAGTGAATACTTCAGTCATTCCCACGAGAGTGCTGCTTCGTATAGCAGCTCTCGCAGAAAATACAAGAATCTACTTGGGAATGTTATTCCATCTAAGTTTCGAAGTATTCGCTATCTAGAAAATGCAAATACTCCTAGTATTAACAGGTTCATTATTTTTATTCATTCCACCAAACCATACTATACTCATGGCAATGTGAAATGTTTCAATGCTTTTATCATTATAGCCACTATTCTGAAATTGAAAGGATAACAATATGGCTGCTCTCCGACTGAACATAATGATGATAAAAAATGCTTGATCAAACGATTTCCTGAAGTGATATTTTCCTAGCACCATATTAGAGCGCAGTTTCATGCATGCTGGATATTAGCAACGCTTCATCTAGGCCCTAGGCCTTCAGCAGTGTGCTATACGTACGCTGCCTTTAGCGAATGCGTCAAAACCAGACCAAGCCCAGATTACGCAAGGAACTGAGTCGCGAGCATGATGGCTAAACCCGATGATTCATCGATTAATCGCTGTCACTGGAGCCGAAGAAAGAATTTCACTGGTGACACAGTTTCACAACGTCAACAACGTCTTCGACGCCCACGCTGAATGTCGAGGTCCTTCCTCGTTTCTTTCTTTACCGTGACTGTGACCTCAATATGCTGCAAGGCATTCATCGCATCATTTCTGCGAATACCATTGCTTGTTTTTACTGGCCAACAGAAATGAAATGTCCATTTTCAAAATGCATTTTCACTATTTCTGTGTCTGAAATGAAGCCGTCATGAATTTCAAATAAGTTTCGAAACAATTTGATACCATCCTAGCAAACACACATTTTCGTAGGTACACATTTCTTATGATTGTGTCAAAACTACTGGCAACATTGTGATGAATATTTCATGAATATGTTTTGGAGTAATTTTGAACTTTTTTTCATGTGATACAATTTTTTATTCCTAATATCATGTAAACTTGAACATCATTTAATTTCTCATCAAGAAGAACTCCTGGCATGACTCAATAATGTGGAATCGTTTTTGGAAAATTTCGATTTGGAAATGATGAAGTACTAACCGATGCTAGGTAAAATATAGGTTTCATTATTGAACTCATTCACCTATTCACTCAAAATCGAGAACGGTACTCAATATGAAGTTTCACAGTTCCTTTTTAGAGTGAAATTGAATGATGATCATGCTTACCTGGAATTTGGACTGAAAGATCCAATAGTGGAATTAGTTGTAACCAGCGATGAGACACACAGTCATCTCCACAAAAATACCTATATATCATTATACCTAGGGTGATTCAAAATTCGATGTAAATATTCCAAGGACATTTTGTTGGAATCACAATAAGACATCTTGTATATACCACAACTAGGTTGACATAATGTTTAGAGAGAAAATAAAAAAAAAGTCGAAGAAGACAGGGGCCTGAATATTTTCAGATGCTGTTGCTTGCCACTTATCAATTGAAGATGATACAACACGTAGTTTGATCAGGACATATATTAGTTGATCAGCATGTCATGCTCCTTTCTCTTGATATGCAAACTTGATAATCAGCCTCGAATCAGCTACTTAGTAACGAATGCTAATATACTTATTATTTTTTGATATTGATAGACAATTTGTGCGATGTATATCTCCGTATGAACCGTATAATATGATTCTTCAATCGAAGAAAGTTGTGAACATGTATTTATTTCCATTATAATTTCGGCTCACGTGAAATAAAACTGACGTGTTATGCATACTCATTCAGTGTATGAATAATAATATCCCCTGTTATATCGGTCATCGGTCCTTGTGAATTTTATATACATATTATTCAATCGATATTCCCCATTAGGGAAGTAGCGAATTTTTGACGGATTTAGGTATCTTCTGATTCGGATAGTATAGGAGAAAGTATTTGTGAGAACATGATTCAATAGGATAACAACTGTATATGTATGGTAACTCCAAATTAGGTATGGAATATCCAGATATAATCGACGCTATACTTCCTCTCGTTGATGGTTTCAAATTGTTTCCAATTCAATGGCACACCAGGGTACCTATATCCTTTTATTGTTTCTATCAATTAGGATCAAGTGCGGCATGATTCAGACAACTTTGTTGTCGTATTGAAAATAACTGATGAAAGTTCTTTAGCTTGCTCTAGAAACGCTGTGAAATTGTTTCGATGGAAATTCCAATACCCGAGCTGCATGCCTAATTGTCTTTAATTGTTTCTTGCATTTAAGACTATAAGGCTCTGAATGGAGTTAATTGAATTATATATCTATCTCATACAACCTTTTTACTTCGTTTAGGTTTTTAATGTTCCGTTGAAAATACCGCTAAGTAATCAACGTTTTATTATTCATTTCGTTAACATTATTTGCTGTCCTATACTCATTGGAATATCATGGAATATAACATCGACAGTTGTATGAACCCATGGACGTATAAATGAACCTATTTTTGAGAAATGAATCCAATTCATTGATAGAATATTTGAATTGTCATTTCGAATGAGCAGATGCATTTATGAAATATGTTATCTTATCCTCTCACAAACTTATTTATCTCTTTGAAGCATACGGATCTATGATTTGGACCATTTAAATTTGAACAGTTGATGCAAAAAATCTACCACATTCTGAGAATCAAACACATATCCTTACACTTTGAGCGGGTCCATTTATCGTTTTAGAAAATGATAAGAAGTTTGTTTGGTGATTCAGTATTCACACTGTCTGTAGATTTATCTGATCGAGATGGAATATTAGTTTCTCGATTTTCCGGATTTCTCTCCTTGTTTCTACAACACTGTTATCGCTCATTCTTTCTCAATTAATAAAGATAGAACATAGTTTCCATATTCTCCTTGATCACATTGGTGAAAATCAGGAAAGCAAAATGATTCCGAATTTCAATTCCCAAACATAGTTCATTCTGCGGTGAGGATGCTAGTTTTCAATTTCGCAATATTGGAAAACATGACTCTTGTGATCCCACTTGAAGGACGGATATTTTTTTTTGTCACTGGACTCAAAAAACACGAAATATATTCGAAAATTGCGGCATTTATGACATATTTGGAATGAATCAGTGATATGTTCCAAGGATAACATCGCGTAGAGAAGCCCATATATTTCAATTGAATATTCAAATCAGCAGTCATTAGATTTTTGGGATGAATACTTCTGTGACTTGTATTGCTTCTTTGCAGAGCAAGAAATAATGCAGATGAATAAACTCTCCAAGTTTTGGAGATATCATTCGTTATTATTTATATTCATTGTTTCACTTATTTTTTCATTGAGGATGTCGAAAGCATCATAGACTTCAAAGATATTCATATTCGATCAAATTAATATAATATTTTTTAAATTCATTCGATGATTTCTCCGTATATCTATCTGATTCTCATTGAAGGATAACGTTTGTGGACCTACAAATACAGGTGATTCTGAATTCGATGTGAATATTTCAATAACGCATTGTTGGCATCAAAATGAGACTTTTTTTATATAAACATGTGTTCTGAGATTTAGCCTAAAATGCATCACCTCCGAGCTACCGCCACTGCAATTTGGAAAAAAAAATTGTAGGTATCTGAAATTGTGAACAACGGATCCAGTGCAAGTATTCCAGTACTTCACGCCTATGAAATAGCAGTCTCAAATACGTTCCGATCACCTCCGTATGCACCCAATGAGTTCGGAAACGATGTCGTGACTTTCCCTTCCTTTGATTAAGATTTTCTCGCAAACGGTTAGTTTTATGAAATAAAAGCGAGGGACCGAATCCTCACATTTTTTAATGGCCCACAAGACGATGTTATTCAAAGTCAGAGTATCTTTTCATAAACATGGAATTTGAGCCGATGAATGTGTGGATCTCCTTCAACAACTCCTCCAAAACTGCACTGAGAAAAACTGGTTAATTAAAACGTCTAGTTGGTATTTTTTTAGTACCGAAAATTAAAAATATTTGGAATTATATTAACAATGACAACGTATCCTTATTTCATACAAATGACTTTTCTATTTTTCGCCAATTATTTGTCATCAATAAAAATACTATTTGTGACAGAATTATCACAGTGTTGTCTATTCAGTCGATTAAAATTTCATATTGGGGTTAAAAAACCTCATTCTGGGGTTACTAAAAACAGCTGACTATTTGCCACAACTGATGACACATTTATCGTAAAAGGTTTATTATTATTCATAGCAGAAATTGTTTAGCCATAACTAATAATGTTAGTTGTACTGCGTCGTTCGGGACCGCCTCGCGTCTGTTCGGGGCCCACCGGCAAAAATTGCATCTTGCATCTGTTTGTCTTTCTGTTTCATCATTTGAACTTGTATCTTAATAGTGGGTAGATCGCACGGTCGTCGAGCTTAGACAAAATAAATGAAATAATTGTCTAGTGTAGCCGGAAGCGTCGTGTTCTTGCTGGTTCACTGCTCTGTGTGTTTTCAAATCACTGTTTTGTGTTTTTTTGCACTTTGCGCTGAGCCATTTGGCATTTGGTTGGCAAAATAATAATTCGCAGTTTACCATCGTTATACCTGTGCGTCACTAGTTATCAGATTTAGGTACCTATTCACAATTCAGTTCAGTTTACGACGGGCGACGGTGAGAAACGTCCATATCCGACGTCACGTGTACACGGTGAATATTTATAATTCCCTCTCTTTTTGCTGAGCTGTGGCCTTTGGCACTTACGGTGTGTGGTGTATTCCTGTTCACGATTCCATTGGGAATTGGAAGGAAAATGGCATACAAACTGTTATTATTAGAATGGGGCCTTGATTTTAATTGATATAAAACTATTAAGTTGCCAGAATAACTAAATTATATTTCAAACGTTACTAAATCACTTTTAATAGTAACTAGATTCCATTTCATTCACAATTAGATATTTAATTTGCAACAACACACTCACTATTAACGTCAGAAGAAATGAGTAATTGCTCCAACTGGGATAATTTGTTGTGATAACAAACATATATTGAAACAGTACTAACAATCTAATTGTCATAACTATGTATCTTGATTGTGGCAAATAAAACTTGGTATTATTCCTTAAAAAGGCTTATTAGTTACCACAACAACGTCGTAGATGACTCAACTAAACTTTTCATTTGAGGCAAATAGGCGTTTCCAGAAAAACAGAATTAGTTATGGCAACAACTAATGCTTGCTGTCCCCTATTGTACTAAAAAAATTTTCTGTAGTTACTAATTTTTTAGTAACGGCTACAAATTTTTTCCCTCAGTGTGGGTATGAATCATTTTTGGAATAAAAAAAAAATTGTCTAAAAGGACAGGGGCATGCCAATTCGCAGAAGATCTGATCCGTTATTTTAGTCACCCTTTCAGATCTTTTTCCTCGACTAACTCACAGCGGCGGTAGCTCGGAGATGGTGCATTCGACATGTTTTTATATCTTGATTTCAACAATATGTCCTCAAAATGTTCACTTCAAATTCCAAATCACCCTTCAAACTGATTGTTAGGAACGACACGGGACGTTGGTTTATTCTAAATGTGACAACACTGGTTCCTCCACTTAGAGACAGATAAACCTTCACCTTTTATAATTCTTGAGGCAGTCTTGAAGGTTCCTTTTTTTTTTGGATGAACTGAACTAAGACGACGGAGTTTGGTGTACCGTCACTTATGTCCGTTCTTCGTGAGGTGTTCAAAGATTATAAAATGAACAGTCCACATTTTGGGGAAGTATTATTCGTATCAAACATAAATTTGGCAGTTTGAACCGAATATTGTGGCTCGAATAGTGAATAGTTAGATCTTGGATTCATGGATGTACATACGAATTGGATATTGGTGAAAATAATATCGAAGTGACATTATTAGTGAGAATAGTGAGTGCTATCGACATCGGTTGGTGGAAAGTGCCGTGATACTTGAGATTTGGAAATAACTTCGATTGAGTACTGAATAGTTCTCTGGTTCCGTATTGCATAGGAGAACGGTGAATTGGCAGTATACTGATATATATTCATACGTGTGTTACCTACTCCAGAGTATGAGCCTAGCATTCCCTGGAAACGATAAGGCAAAAACCTGGAAGCAACGAGAAAGGCCCTGTTGATGACGTTGAACGGTTGCGAAAGTCGATAAAGGATCCAGTAGCGTGAGGTGCAGATGTACATTTTCTATAAATGATCGTGGCATCGTAAAGACCGTTGAAATATTTTATTTGATTTGCCGCTATCCACTTAGGGGAGAGCACATTCGGTCAATACAATGCCGACAACATAAGCAGTTAGCGGTACTATCCAAACGACCACAGCGATGCTACGATATTTTGTAGAAACCTTGTATTTAGTTTGTGAAGTGGGTTGAAAGACACCCTTTCGAAGTGATATATTAGGAACGAAACGTAGATGATGTGTAATTTCAAATGTGACAAAACTGTTTCCTCCACTGTGAGACCGATTAACTTTTGAATTTCGAGCAAAGGAGTAATTATGATCTACCTATATCGTAATTGACAAGAAAAATGGAGAATTAGGATCGACTGCAAACAAAGGTTTGTTAATAAGTCTGTGATGTTCAGAGAATCGAATCTCCAAACTTCTTTCTGTTCGAACTATATAAGCAGAATTTCCTACAATCATTGCAATTTAATTCATAAACTCCTGATTTCCATTCCGAGGGATGCTATCCTTATTATCAACAAAAATATGTTCGAGATTAGAATGTAGTGTCCGAAAAAATCAAGAGGTTGACTGGAAATGGTATTGAAAAGTATTCTTAATATGGTGAAAGTTTGGACTTTTACATTACCTACTTTGATTCATATAACAGTTCGAAAAAAGGGAAAAGATGAAAAATAAGATGCAACAACTATTCGAGAAGGAAAAACTCATCATAAAGCATTCATGTTATTTCAACGTATATAGCTTTTCTGGATTGATTTTCAAGTTACTCACATATAATCGCACAACCAACAGGGTACACATGTTCAACAAAAACAGACAAGATAGACACATAGAACATGCGCAGAACGTAAACACTCTAATGAAAATGACTTCCTCCGGAGATGATGTTTCCAACCATTTTTTCGATGTATCAGATGAGATTTAGAATTCATTTGAAGGTTTCGTAATCTATGACTAGTGTGAGTACTACATAAGATGAAAAATAGTGATATCAAATAAATAATGATTAAAAAATATTGCTGGTAAGTAGTGGAGAATATAATAATTATGTGATTATAACCTACACTCACAATTCCATCACCAAGAGACCTATAATCTCTGGTCCCTAGAAGATTATGACATCATCAACAATTCAAAAATGTCTGTTATTCAGAAAAATAATCGATTCTATTTCTATCCAATTCAATTCAAGTTGAGTTATACTTCCATCATATGCTTCATGTTGTTTCAACTTACCTACAGTATTTGTGATGAACGCTGGTTGCATATTATATACAGGTGATGAAATACATAATTCCAATAGGAAAGTTGCTAAAGTAACTAAAGTTGTTGGCATCATCTGAAAAGAAAAATATTTTTGAGTTCATGAAATCTTACCTTCACCAATACACCCATTATTTTTATTCATGTTTTTTTTCAACAAAACAGTTCAATGAGAGTCGAATGGAGAGTAATATTCGATGAGAAGATTTGACACCGAAATAATATTCAAAAAATTAGCTACAGAACACCGACTTGAATGACGCAAAATATCAGTGAGGCAGCTGGTGATAGTTGGAACTGTTATTCTTGACTCGAATTATTCCACTTAAGTTGATAGAAACATATTTTGTCACAAGGAAATCAAAGCAATATGTAATATCGATGAAATCCACATCTACGATAAGGTTATAGGTTGATTAAAACATAATTATCTCACTTTAGTTACACAAAATTATGGAGAATAAATCATCGATAGTAGTTCAATTTCTCAGTTTTTCACGAATTCGGTTCACTTGAGTTGATGAAAATATATTTTCCCACAAGAAACTCGAAGTTCTATTATGCATCGATAAAATTCTCTCACGAAATATTATTTGGTTAAATGAAATATAATCAAACGACATAAGTTTGATGAGATCATGAAAAATAAAATGAAAGTAGCTAAATCTCTCAGTTTTTCACGAATTCATTCAGCTAAACTGGTAGAAATTCATTTTCTCACAAGGAAACCCAGCATTTCACAGTGCCAAAGGTCAGTGTGTTGGTTTCAGCCAACTACTTCCTATAGACGTCCTCTTTATCAAGGAGCATATTACGAACAAGCAAGACCTTTCGTAAAGTCATTTTTAGTCCGACCATCATACCAATAGATACAATATTCTTCTCATTCATTCCTCAATTCAAAAAATGCCATTCATGAATGCCAGAATGTTTTTCGACTACAGAGTAGCATATTATGTAATGATATTGCAAGAATAAGAATATAATACTCGATCTGGAAACCTAATTCTGACAGAGACAGTGTGAGATTAGGATTAGGAAGTAACGAAGGCATTCCACTTACTGAAAGGCTTATTGAGTGGGCATGTAGATACAATTTTTCATTTGTCCTATGATATGTTCAAAATATCACATCACTTCGTAAAAATTATTCCACTGTCATCATCCTAAGGAGTTACCATCATTAACACTGGAATATATCATGAAAATATCATGTTAATACTTCTGATAAATTATGAAACTTCAAAAGATGAAAAATGATCGATGTATGTTGATAATAATCATCGAACTCTTCATTTGGTTCAGAGTTTGGAAGTGTTTTGATTGTATATTTCTTATGATGAATTCCCATCTATTTTTTTCTTCGATATTAAAAAACGTTGGAACTGTGATGAAATATTATAATTTCTTCGAATATTCTCAAAAACGATAATATCTTCTTCATTCATATATCGACTGATTGAAAAAAGGAGAATAGCTGACTAGGTATATACATCACCAAGCAATTCAGAAGATAATCAGACTTCTTCTCATGAATCGAACTAAAAAAGATCATTCGTTACAGTTGTATACTCTTGATATACCAGTTGAGATTATTTCTGCTCATTACATTTATCTGACAATCTCCCACTATTTTTTGTTCTTCTTGATGCTATCAGAATGTCTGATAGTTCAATATACATAGGTACGCAGACTAGCTATGTTGATAATTTTGTGATAAAAATGTTTCACTTACAGGAGAAGCACTGAACTGTATAATAAATCTCTTCAACTCGCATTGAAAACGTTCATTTGAAAAAAAGGTAGTTAAATACAATGAAACTGTTGTGAACGAGATGCGAACTTGGCATTAACCCTGGCGTTTGACCTTGATAAATATCTGCTCATCGGAGTGAAAACATGATGCAAAAGATTGTCCAATAAGTTCTATGACCTGGTGATGGAGCGTTGGCTCTCTAGGCAGCTCTAATTGCACGATCCCTGCTACTCACGAATTCTTGAAAATTATACTATATAATATCTGAAGACTTATTCAATATTATTGAATTTCCAAGATTCTAGAGATAATGATTATTCATAAAGGAAATGATATGTTATTTGTTTCTAAAACTAGGCACTTCTTATCGAACAGAGTGAGTTAGAGAAGTCAATATTGAAGAAGTGATGAAGTATTGGAATACCATAATATGATGCATCACAATGACATAGAATATGATCATGGACCACAGCTATCAGGGAATGATATGAAGAGCACAGTTAGGGGGCTAGCACCTTCGGTGAGTACAACGTCGTTCACATTTATCTGCAGTATCAGTAAGTCTTTATTATTTGTTTCATGTTCTCCACTCTCATTGTTTTATTGACTTGCCCGGGATACTACCTTGGGTCTGGAAAGAACTGCTTTGTGATGACCCAGTTGTTATCAGTATGTTATCGATCATAGCTGTCGTCAATGTTATAGATATTTGTTCTTCAAGGCCAGTTAGTGTGAACGTGACATGAGAAGAAGCTCCCTTCGTCTCAACATTTTCACTGCTACAATTTTCGAATTGAGATCGCAAAACGAAAACGATGATTCAAAGTTCGATACTGCCCAGTGAACACAAAAATTCTTGCGATGAAGCATTCATGTCTGTCAAGAATAAAGAAGACAGATTGAAATATAACTCCACTAGTATTTTCAGTTGGTCTTCCAATTCGATAATACATCCGGTATATTCGTCTAATTTTTTTTTAATTTCGGGAGTCACGTGTGGCTGAATTTGTGGAGCCCTCTCACCACCAATGCCATTCAACCAGTTTTGATATCAAATGAAAAGTCACTTGATACTCATGAGGATTTTTATTGGGTATCACAATGGGAATCATAAAATGAAGAGTTCAGAGAAGCGAGTCATCGGTGTCATGTGATGTTCTCTGATATTTCTGAGATCAATTTATGATACTGAGTATCAGTATCAGACACATGGGTTATCTAAGCAACAAGTTCACATATCAGGTACTGGCTTCACTGATCATCATGAAGAGATCAATAAAGCTCTGGATTGAAATGCATGTATGTTCTGAGAATATGCCTCCTACATTTTCGAACAGTGTTTTGACAATCAATAACACTTGGATAGAGAATAATAATAACATAATCATTGATGGTATGCCCATCAACTCCTCCAGAAAGGTGAAGTATCTAGGAGTAATCCTGGACTAGAAACTCACATGAAATCAACAATGGACCGGAATTGTAAATAGGGCATTCTCACTTCTTAGGATATGTCGAAGGATATTTAGTCAAACTTGGGGTCTTGAACCAAATATGATTTACCTGAGGTAGTATCACGGTAGTCAGACCCGTGGTCACATACGCCTCTTTAGTGTGGTGGACCAAAGATAAGGAGATAGTAGCACAATTCAAGCTGAAAAACATTCAGAAACTGTTTTGGCATCACAGGGGCTATGCGTACGTGCTATACTGCAGCAATGAAAGATATGCTTGATCAAGTACCTCTGCATATTTCCATTAAGAGGATTGCAGCTCTCAGTGCAAACAAAGTGAGCCTCACCACAATTGACAAGATCAGGTGATGTCACTGGCCATTCTGAAAGAAGTATAAATGGAATCAGTAAGAAAGCCAATGGACTCAATGCTAGCTAGGCTCAATTTCGATCGTAGTTTTGAAGTGATTATGAGAAGTCGCCTTGGGTACGGTTTCGCTGAGCCTCAGGTGGACAGAGGGTTTCTTGTTTGGTACACTGATGGTTAGAAAATGGAAGAAGGATTTGGTGTTGGTGTGTATCGACCCTAAGGTAGGTAATTTGATGCCTCCCGCATGCACTATCTTCCTTAATGCTGAAATGCATGTCATCAACCTATGCGCCCAGAGGTGCTTGAACAAAGGTCTGAGATGTGCCATTATCCATATCTGCTCAGACTGACAGGCATTGAAACCCCTCAACTCATTTGTTTTCACCTCAAAAATTACATGGAACTGATTTGAAACACTTATGGAACTGGGAATGGACACCAAAGTCACACTTATAAGGGTTTCACAACATGAAGGAATCAGAGGAAAAAAGGCAGCTGATCGCCTACCAAAAAAATTTACTCGTCACCTACAGACATCTCAGAAGATGGAGAGGAATTCAAGAGTCCTCTCACTGGGAGAGCGACTCCAGGTCTACGGCATGCGGAAAATTCATCAATCATTCGCATAACAGAGCCAAAGGGCTACTCAGCCTCGGCAAACCAGAGCTGAAGCTTATCACAGGCTTTCTCACTGCACACTGCTCTCTGAGGTACCACTTCGAGAAGATTGGTATAGCGGAGACTGTCACTTGGCGCTTTCGAAACAACGCGACCAAAACCGCGGAACACATACTTTGCTCATTGAATGTTTCATTTCGCCAAAGACTGAATCACCGAGAACAGGTCTATCTCTCGCCTGCTGAGGTAAAGAATTCAAACGCCAAAAAAATTGTAGGCTTCAATATAAGTCTGGAGTCGGAAGACTAGAACTTTATGAGGGTAATCACAATGATAGATCCCCTAGATCGCAGTGATGAAGAGGTGTCCCAATCTAAACGACACACCTACAATCTACAATAGCAGTGTTGAAATGGCCCAAGATCAAAATGGAATTGGCAATATTATCAATAGAACATGTTCCATACTACAATGCAGAACACAAGGAATCCTGTCACAAAATTTTTCATCATCCATGAAACCAGTAGAGAAACTCGTTCTGCGACAAGATGTACAATCTAACATCTTGTATCGTACCTGCAGGTTGGGAACGAAACTTTTGACTATTGAAATCTCCTCGTATGATGAAATAAATTGCAAAATTTTTCAGGGTCAGTGGAAACAGTATTATCTTTCCAACTTATGAGCAAGTTCATTCAAATTTTTATAGTTGGAAAATCGTGACTCCGAACAAACTATTTCATGATGTTCAGAACAAAATCAAGAATTCGAAGCAGAATTGATTAGAAATGAAACGCCATTCTCTACCACACTGGTTGAAAGAATATTTCAAACTCAGACAATAGTTTCTGGGACTAGGTATGACATATAGTGAAGAATCAGTCATCAAGAAGGATACATCTATAAAAAAGATCTAGCAGATGTTGATTATGTCACTTCTTCTGCTTTTACTTGCTGCACTCCCCAATACATTTGTTTTCCTTCAACTGACCAGCAACCACTTTCCTTCTGTACATATGAATAAAAAGTAGAGGGAAGGGAAGTCGTTGCTGACACGTTAGAGATGATACCAGCTTGCTAGTATAGTTGGAGAGCCGGTTGTAAAGTTCGACCGTGATAACGAAATGTTATATGTTCCGATGTCATGTAAAAACATTTTATTCCATGAAATGGCACCTGTACTCATCACTATCCTGAGCAGATTAATCGA
Source organism: Phaedon cochleariae (assembly GCA_918026855.4). Classification (NCBI taxonomy): domain Eukaryota; kingdom Metazoa; phylum Arthropoda; class Insecta; order Coleoptera; family Chrysomelidae; genus Phaedon; species Phaedon cochleariae. Next base: position 33,725,760 of record OU896710.1, read on the forward strand.
AAAATTGCACTTTCCTGTGCGATAATTAGCACTCAATTGCGCGATTTGATGAACAGATCAGAATCATGTCATCAGATACCAATTCAATGGTAGATCTCAAGAACCCACCTTTGTCAACCCTCGATTCAAGCCAAATCCACAGCACATTCAATTGGTTTCAGATGACATACATTTCAATTCGTTATCAAATCGCGAAGTAGAGTGCAAATTACCGCAGAAGATAGTGCCATTGTTCAATCACTTTCCTCAGGATAGTGATTGGCACAGGTTCCGTTCGATAAAACATAATGTTTTTACATGACTTTGGGCCATATATCATTCTGTTATCAGATGATGGTCAAAATTTGCTGCCGGCTCTTGGACTATGAGGAATGCATTGAGTAGTGTTGTGAAGATAAACTCATTACAGTTTGTCCGAGCTTTCGAGAATGTGAATTTCCATCACCAGGGGGACTACGAATAGAAATTCACTTGTGTACATTGATAATAATATTGAGGATGGGTCAGATGGTACCTACACTATTCGAGGATAATTACATGGTGGTTAAAAAGTTTGACAGTCGATGTAACATTTTTTGAGGGAACAATGTCACGATACATTCAAAAAACGGTTATCACATATCAAATCAACAACTCAATAGCATATCATATAAGAAATTTTGTCCACCATTATCATACATCTACAGGAGGAATCAGCCGACTGATGTAAAACTAGTGTTCTGAACAATCACCCCCTCAGGACATACGAATCAAATCTTCTTTTTTGTGTAGTATGTTTCAATAGTCTGTGAGCTCACGAAATCAGGGATATCACACTTCACATAAATTTTTATCGAACCAGTGAAAAAGAGAATAGGGACATTATTATGCATACTTTCACAAGTATCTATCTGATAATGTACCAAGGACCACAAAAATATCAGAATCATACATCTGGAGTGAACGAGTTGTTCGAAGTAGCCTTCATTTTCCTACTTACACAGTTCACACTTCCGTAGAACCTCCCTTGTATAGGCTGCTGTAATTGTCGTGACATACTCGAATTATTTTGTTAAGTAGCTCAGCGGTATCGTGAGGATTCGTACAGGGCCTCCATTTCTTGTTTTGAATGATGCCACAGAAAGAAATCTGAGGGGGACAAATCTAGGGATTCCGCTGGTCATCGTTTAGGGCCAAAATTCCTAATCTAGTTTTTTTTAAACTGCGATGCTTATTCAGCTGTCTAGTACATCAGATTGCGCCTTTATAGCTATGATAATGGTGGAGGAGATTCCTCATATTATGATGATATGGTATTGATATGTTGATTTGACATTACCTAGAGCATATTCAAGAAGATTGTATTCAATAATTCAATAATAGGACCGATATTATGGCCTCCTAGATCACCAGACCTGACCCAACCAACATTTCTGGAGAATTTTACCAGACAGAGAGATAAAGTTATTTGAAGAAGTCCAAATTAACCAATTTCCGATAAAATATTCCACCTTTACGCCCTGAGTAACTAGGGAGTTATGGATATGGTTGAAAAATGCATGATTAGAACCTCAATATTTCTCATGAAAATCATTAACACTATAGGCAAAGGGCATAGTTGGAAACTACCCATTACAGACTTCAAACATAACTTCATAGTACTAGTGGGCATATAGTCATTAATTGGGTATTATTCAACTTCAATTTGACCAGTGAACTATATTCAAGGCCCCTCGAACTTTCCAGGAAATCATTGGAGTTGAAATTCACCAGATCGCGACTTCATCTTTTTAGTGTCAGCGAAGCCTCATGGTTAAAGCGTCAATGTTCTATCCACGTTGGATTACCTGTAGTGGGTTCGATTCAAACCACGACCACAGACATTTTTCTGATGGCCTAAGATCACACTTTAAAAGGTGAGACCCCAGTCATTCCTTGCTCACACAAGTCTCTTGAAGACTTCTGAGAGGGTTGCTCGTGAGGTGGCAACCGAATGATTGATAAGAGCAATTTAGAAAAACAAACGTTCATACAGTCAGGGAATAATTAGAGGGAAAAATTAGTCACCTATTTTGATACCAATTGAGTGAAAGAAATTCCATAGAATTTTTTTAACCTAATCATCCCCAACTTCATGTCCGATGAAGGCAAGATTACCACAATACGATCATTATAGAATGAAGTGTGCTTGAGAGATTTGAATATACCGAGAAAAATCCTGTTCTCAGAGTTGATGGCTATTATATTGTCCCTCGTGTTTTGAGGTTGGCAACTATTTCGGAATGTTTATCCAGGTAGCTTCCAACTCGAACGCGATAATTCGAAAGCGAATTATATCTGGTTATACATTATGATGACGCTTGATCAACAAAACCAGCGATTCATTTTGACGTTCGGAGTTTTTCTTACTGTCCCCTTTGACCAGATCAGGTCGTATATTTCAGATAACCTTCTCTCAGAACTTTTCTGATTGACTGAAGAGTGAAGAACTAAGGTTGTCTTCCAGCGCCCAATCAGGAAACATCGCGGTGCAGAATCAGATATAAAAGGCGAATAACAAACAATTGACAAATTATTTGATTATAGGGAATATAAAATAACATTATTTCATCAGGTTGACTGCTACTTAAATAATATACCTAGCCGTTGATATCGTCTGGAATACCAATATGAGGAAATTGTGCTTCATAGTCAGAAATAAACAGCCCATTCGCCCTGGAAGTTCAAATCGACACAAAATAAAAACAACTTCAGATAGCGACCACATCGTAATGAATAGCAATACAGAAATTATTGAATTCGACAAATTTATTGATGAAACTCCAACCATTGATTTATTCGTAGGTCAATTTGATGAAAATAAATTCATAATACAGAGTATGTCATGCAGTTTTCCCTACAAATTCAATGAATTTGTGGGCCCACTAATTTTACATGAGTAAAATCAACAGTATCACAATAAATTTTGCATCGCACGATTCCAACAACCTCGAATAAGCTGAACAACATGCATATTATCTATACCCTCCTTCACTGTCAAGTTTTCTTCTAAATGCCATGTCATGCCAAGTCCCCACACGTAAATAAAAGGTTTAGTCGATCGTGAAACATGCAACATATCTATATTCGTTTTCCAAACTCAACCAGATGACAGTAAACAATGTAGAAATTTCAGTAAAATATTCCATGAGTAGGTAGTGAATAACGTCAGAATAACTGAATTCAATCCACTATCCGATGAGTATCTGAGTAATCTCACCTAATTATTCCCTCGACCTATATTGGTCAGGATACCCGTATATACCCATTCTTGTATTCTGAATTCTTCCCATTTCATTCCCCATATTGGTGAATATGAGGTGAATGAGACGCCAAATAAGTCGTTGGCCCATTGTGAGGGTATGTTTGGGTGCTGCACTCCAAATATGGGAACAGTATTCCAGGACAGGTCGGATCTGTGCCTAATAGATCATAAGCAGCTGACTGGGAGTAAATAGCTCCTGGCCCGAAACAGAAGACCAAGTTTTTGGGATGCACTTTCCGCGATTGATCTCACGTGATTTCCTCAAGAAAAGTTATTGCTGATAGTGATACTAACCATCGAAATGGATTTCTCCGGAGGTATGGTTAGTCCTGACATGTTCATGTTTGGCACAGTGCGTTCGACTCTTCTAGAGAGGAGGCATGCTTGTATTTTGTTTGCATTGAAATCTACCAAGTTATTGGATCCCCATTCGTGAATTTTGTTGCCAAGTGCATATTTATGTTGTCAAAATTTCTCTCTTGTTCGTTCTTGATTTGATTGACTGGTAGTGGAGCCCTGGATGAGAAGGTGGTATGGCGGGTACTATCATCCGCAAAGCTGTGTACATGAAGTTGCTTCCAACAAATCGTTGATATGGAGTAGAAATAGTGTTGGTGCTAGAATTGATCCTTGCGGAGAACCAGCATTTGTGGTGAGAGAGTCAAATGGAACTCCATCGACCACCACATGGAGGGACATGTTTGAGAAAAAACTAGCTAGCAAAAAACATAGCTGGGGAGGCAAGACATAAGATGGATGCTTGGCGAGTAGTCCGTGGTGCCAGAGTCGATCGAATACCTTGGAGATATCAAGTGCCACGGCTAAGGTTTCACCATAAATTTCAATAGATTGCTGCCATATATGTGAGGCGTAAGCGAGCAGGTCACCAGTTGATCTCTGATGACGGAAGCCATATTGCCTATCGTTGATAATACCTGAATGTTCCAGGAATTTTCTGAGTTCGATGTTGATAGCTTTCTTTATGATCTTTGAAATAATATATAGCAGTGCGATTGGTCTGTAGTTGCTAGAAAGGGTCTTCTTGCCTTTTTTAGGAACTGGTTGTACTCTTGCAATTTTCCAGATGGACGGAAATATACCCAATTTGTAAGAGTAGTTGAACAACTTGCAGAGAACAGGTGTTAGTTCGGGAGCACATTTCTTGAGAACAATTGGTGGGATTCCGTTGGAGTCACAAGCTTTGTTGGTGTTGAGACCCAATAAAATCTTCATTATAGTACTTTGGTGATCTCGACTGTCAATTGGCGTTATGTTTGGAGGTTGTTCTCCCGATGAATCCGAGATGGAATTCACAGCAAATAAATGCGCAAAAATGTTGGCTTCCTCCTGGGCAGTTGTGGCTAGTGTTCCATCTTCCTTGGTTAGAGAAGGAAACGAGCTGGAAGTGAAGTTTCTTTTTACAGCTTTAGCGAAGGACCAAAATGAATGAGATCCGTTAGGATATTCAACAAGTTTTGATCTGATTTTGGCATTATGAGCATCCTTTGATGATCAAATTGCCTCCTTGCATAGGCCTCTAGCCTTGACATATTCTGCTCTAGTCTCAGGGCCAACTTTTTTTTGCCATCGATGAAATGCTGCCTATTTGTAAGCGACAGCTCTAGAGAAGATTCTACTGAACCAGGCCTTATCGGAAGGTGTCCTCCTCGCAGTGCTCGATATGTAGGTTTGCATTCCCAGCATGATGATTTTATAAATTGTCTCAGCAGATCGTGTTGAATTTGCTAGGGAGAAACGAACTCTCTTTCATGGGAACGCTGAAAAAAACGACCGGAGACCTTCCCAGTCGGCCGAATTGTGATGCCACATGAGACGGGTAGGAGTTGTGGTGCTGGATGGTACATGGAAAGAGCAGGTTGTGGAGATGAGGGTGTGGTCAGAGTTTTCCAAGTGGGGCACAAACTTCTATCCTATATGGATCTGGATTACTCGTGAAAAAAAATCTAGTGTATTGGCAGAATGGTTGTTGACATCTGGAATACGGGTTGGTAGTTCGACTAGTTGTTCTAGACCGTGAGTGATGGCGAAGGCCTCAGTTTGACGACCTGCATCATCTGTTTTGTTAGAAAATTTGGGCCAGGCTGCTTTGTGTCCATTGAAGTCTCCCATGATTATGATTTCAGCTGATGGATGGTTCTCCTGAATGAAGTCCAGTTTGAGTGATAAAAAGTCGAAGAGGTTGTTATTTTTATTATCATTAGGCGATAGGCAAAGGCAGTAGATGAATTTGGTCAGTTTGGTATCGACTAGCTTGAATCACATCACATCGATGTCTTTCGGTTCCAAACTCTCTACACGCTGGCATGAAAAATTAGCCTCAGCCTAGAGGCAGGCTCCCCCTTTGAACCTGAATCGAGAATGGAGTTCGTAACAAGGACAGAGCATGTGGATCTTGTTGTTGCACGAACTTATGTTGAACTATTCATCGAATTCGGTCACATTCTGAAAATCGATGATATCTCGAAAAGCGTGACATTTTGTATAATTGTACTCATGTTTGAATGTGTACCTATCACCCTCTCTCAGATATACGTCGATGAACCAAACATTCTGTATATATACCGGGTGTACCACTTAGAAAGGACGCCGGCTGTATATCGGGGAATATTCGCCGCACAGGTTTCTAAAAAGAACATGAATGATAAAAGTGGCCAACAGAAATCTCTGGAAATTATTTGGAAGTTTCCAGGACAGCCGCTAGAGGGCGTAATTGCATTGGCCAGTTCAATAAACGGGTTTTTATGAGAATTTGATATATCAAAACAAATCAAAAACACTCTTCACTTTAGAAAAGAGGGAGGAAAGAATTAATAAAACTTTGAAAAAACTAAAATTACTACAGTTTGGTGAAACGGTCTCATCATGAAGGGTTTTTCCAGATGAATCACGAATCAAGTCGATTTGAATCCTGTGGTGGCCGCTAGATGGCATCGTTCGAAAAATCAGACAATTTTCCATTTTTTCGAGAATTTCTAATAGAATCATATATTCATTCAACTCTAATATGAAAGTAGAGCAAACGAGAAGAAAAATGGCGAGAACCGCGAATCGATATAACTCTTGAGGAACCGGTGAAATACTCGAAATAATATTATGAAAATATTCACCACAGGAATCTAACTTCAATAATCGTAATCAGAAGTATCCTGTTTCTATGAAGCTATGATTTCATTAATTCCGAGTATTTCTCCGATTCTTCGAGAGGTATCAACTCGCGGTTTCCACTATTTTCCTTCTCGTTTCATATTATAGCAGGAAAAATATATGGTTCGATATGAAAAAAACTGGCAAATCAGCTGATTTTTCAAACGATGCCATCTGACGGCCACCACGGGATTCAAATCAACCTGATTCGTGATTAATCTGGAATATCTGAAGAAACTCGTCATAATGAGATCATGATCATTGAATTCCGTTACACCAAACTGTAGTAATAGGATTTTTCCCAAAGTACTATTCATCCTTCCCTCCTTCTTTTATTTAAAGAGCTAGTGCTTTCTTGTTTCATCGAATTGATTGGAAATCAACTCGAGAACATGATAAATGTGTTTTTGATATGACTTGATATATAATTTTTTTTAATACCCTTTTTTCAAGTTGGCCAATGCAAGTATGCCCTCTAGCGCCTGTCTTGGAAACTTGAAAATAATTTCCAGAGATTTTTCTTGGCCACTTCTTTCATATTATAATATTTTTCCGAAACCTGTGCGGCCAATAGTTGCCGAGATACAGCCGGCGTCCTTTCTCAGTGGTACACCTGGTATATAATATATATTTTTCTACTACTCTATAATATTCCTTTCATCATGAATATATACAAGTATATATTATATGATTTTATCTGAGAATGCATATTTTGTGGAGGAGCCGTTCTTGGAGTTGTTCTCATGTGGTCTATCTCTCGATCCAAATCAATATGCATTACCAAGGTGTACCTAGAGTGGAATATTTGATATTTGAACGAGAATCAATTCGGCACTCCTGATGATATTGTGAAATAAGGGATTCGTTCGTTGTGTATAACTACAATCAGAAGTTTCGATTGAGTGTGTCTGGATTATGGAGGAATATATAAGATCATTGGAATTCTAAAATAAAATTGGTATTTATTGCATAATAGGAATGAAGACACTGATCTTATATAGGTATGTTCACGCCAGCGTTTCACGCCAAGAAAGCATGCTGGAGCCAATATGTTCCACGTACTATTGAAGGTGATATTTAGTTCTTCCCGTGGAAGTAAAATAACAACTTTGTTACCTCAAATGAGGGAGTGAACGCCTACTTCGGATTCATTGATTAAACATTTTCCTTGAATTGGTAGGGGAGAAAACAATTAAATAAATTGAAGCGATGAACAATGATATAATATTTTCTCTTATACGAATTATTTGTATGTGGTATGCAAAATGTTTCTGTGTCGTTTGATTTGAAAACATTCTCAATGTAAGCATTCCACAATTTCTCATCATAATTAATGAATTGCCCGCATAGCCGCCAGAAGGTTAATGTTATTCTTCAAGTTGTATGAGGAGTAGAAATAATGGAATGATTGAAATAATTGTGAAATTGTTCTAAAACATATTCATTATAATGCCCGCATTATAATTCCGCTGGAAAATTGAAGGTTTCGAATAGAAAAGCGAGAGTACCATGTGAAATATATAAAATAATCCTGGAATGAATGTTCCATCCTCATGAAAGACATGAACATAAAGAAATTGAATGGGAATTCGCATTATCTATCTGATGAAAGATATCAATTATTGCTTCTGGTGAGTTGATCCCTCAGAAAAATATAATATTATAATTTAATGTGGGTGTCCACAGATATGTCCAAAACTTATGTGGTTATAGGGCCTGCCAATATAATTGTGGAATGCCACAAGCAAATGTCAAATATCGCTTCATTAATGACATACAGAGTGATTTGCGAATTTTGACAATAATTCTATAAGTCATATTGAATACATGAATTATCCGATTGGGTTCGAATTTGATACATGAATTGAATTCAACGGCTTCAACATAAAGCTTCTGAACGAAACCAATATCAGGACCGGATTATAATTCTTCCACTATGTAGAATTGTTGTGAGCCTAACTCATCCTGTTTGATGATTATAAGAAATCTGAGGTCATATTATGAATCAACGGGAAAAATACTAGGTATATGAATTTGTTGAGAAACTTTGTTCCACAATTTCACTTATTCCGTAATGAATTATTATTTCAATTTTTTCCATCAATTGTCGACTGAATTATCATCAGCAATGAGAATATGATGAATATTTGCGAGACCAATACATATTTTTTGTGATTCTTTCTGATGAATCTCGTAACCAAACAAAACTGAAGAATGCATTCTTCTCAGGACCGGAATGACTCTTTTTCATGTTCTCATAAGTACAGGGTGTTCCTTGACGGTCTCTACAAAATCTCAGCACATATTCCTGAGATCTGAATAGGCCGATTTGAAGTGAAGATTTTTGGAAATGCGGCACTCGAATACGTACACATTTTAACTGTGGCATTAGAGGGCGCTTACCAAAGCACTTGTCATGGTTAAAAAGGGGCATATCTTTTTTCTCAATGTAATTTTTTACTTTTTGCTGAAATCATTTTTCGATTATTTTTCAGCAGAACAAGTATTCTTCTTAAAATATTCCTAAATACGCCGATTTCGAGATATTTCGGTTTAGTGTTCGGTGCCGAAATTATTTTGGATAAAAAACACAAGTTTGCTGTTATTTCACTTGAAATGATAGTAGGTAGTAAATACCAAATGTTTGGTAAAATAGGCGCCAGTCACTACATTCATCTAATAATACCACTACAACGAACAAAGTATGTCTTTTGTGGGTCCCTGGAAACTCAGGGGTACCAGGTAACGAAATGGCCGATGGTCTGGCCAGAAAGGAGGCGAAGGGTTCAGTGATTGGCCCAGAGCCAATCTTAGGGGTCACTCGATCCTGGAGTAACTTCAAGATGAAGGAAATCCTGACGGAAAGGTTTCAGGACAGCTGGAGAAAGGCTCTTCGAATGAGGCAATCCAAACTCCATATAGGAAACCCGTCACGAAGACAGACCAATGCCCTCCTGGCTTTGACCAGGAAGGAGCTAAAACTGGTAGTGGGCCTTCTGACAGGGCACTGCCACCTGAACAAACATCTCAGCATGATCGGGATTGTGGAGGATCCTGAATGCAGATGGTGCCTAGAGGATGAACAGACTTCTACTCACATCCTCACTGAATGCCCGGCAGTAGTGGCAGCAAAGGATATCCATTTTGGGAGCAGTATCCTGGCACAATGGGCCCGAAAAGGAAGGCCTAAGTGCGTCAGGTCCTGGACCGCTTACACACATACATACATACACCACTACAAAATTTGATGATACTACTTCATCGAATATTGTATATGACCCAATTTTTTTGTGATTTTATTTGATGAATGTAGTCAATGGCGCCTATTTTACTAAATGTTTGGTATCCACTACCAACAATTCCTCTGAGTGTTTGTGACTCTAATCTGGTCGGTGAATGAGTAGTGAAACAATAGATTATCCAAAATACTCCTTTAGGGTGTACTCTGTATGTCAAGAACGGAGCAATTTCGAACAGAGATGAGTTGATTCAAATCGGCTTATTTATTATTATTATTATGTATCACATTCTCACTTGCGACAATATAACTTTCCGTTTACCTTTTCTATGATTTATGATTTTTCAACTCAGAGAGTTATTGTATGAATAAGCACCCAGATGAATCGATCGTTATTTGGCAACCGGCATTCTCGAATCAACCAGGACTAAAATAGGAGAGGAAGTATATTTCTCCATTTGTTATTATCTAGTATGCTCCGAGCATTCAGCTGTGTACAGAACTAGACCCAACTAGTGATCGAATATATCTCCAATAACCTTAGAGAAAATGGTACGAATCAATTCACAAACACGACGCTGAAACTGTTCACTACAAGTGAATTTTCAATAAAAATTGAGTATATTCATAGTTTTTCCCAAAAATGACATGTTTATGACAAATTTGATTGAATTAGCTCAAAATTTCAAGTTGAACAAACCAGAATTCCATATAAGAGTAGCTTCTACTTAATTATCATTTGGAATACGTGAAAATCACTCACTCTCGAGCGATTTCACTAAATAATTGGTAAACGGGCCGGTGCCATGCAGTATTTGTTAGCGTTTCCTCACTGGTACCGTCTCAGTCCCCTTCTCAACGTTCAACGAGTAAACAGTGCTCAGTGTATTTGATGGTAACAAATAGGCCGTTCTGAGTCTCCACAATATTTAATAATTCTGAATAAAGAACTTCGAAGTAAAGGGATGTGGAACCGAGAAAGATCTAAGACACTGACAAACCTCAGCAAAGGAAGTCTCAAAGCAATAACGGGATTTCTAACGGGGCATTGCAGACTCAAAGAACACCTAAGGAAGCTAGGCTTACAGGAGGACGGCACCTGTAGATTCTGTGAGGAAGAACCAGAAACACCCCATCACATACTGATGGAGTGTGACGCTGTACATCACAAAAGATTGAACATACTGGGAACACACCAGCTGACTGTGAAAGAAATACCACAGCTAGACCCCCTCAAAATCCTCAAATTCCTAAAGGAATTGAATCTCGAGGGGCTGCTATGAACAGGAAATCCTTGATATAGCAGGAGCAGATGTGGCACAATATATCTAATTAGGTCGCAGCATATCTGTCACCATATAACCTACCAATACCAATACCAAAAGGGATGTGGAATGCCCGAATCTCTCTGATCATCGGCGTAAGGAAGACCCAAGTGGCCGCGGAAGTTTCGTCCAATTATTGATAACGCAGCGTCAGTCTTCCTGGATCTATAGTGCATAAAAACAATCATGTCATTCTGAACTGATCATCTCAGCGAAGTGGATTATTATGGTATGGAAGTACTGCGAGTTCGAGCATCACAAATTCTGCTACATGCATGATTGAAGTTTGGGTACCATAGGTACCCAGATTAGTTGGATTTTGTATTATGAATGATGACTTTCAACAATATGGCTGATGATCGTGAATGATTTCAAAAATTTATTTTATGGTGTGATTCTTATTCATTGAAATGCATTTATATTGAATAATATCTACATATCTCGACGTTTATATCAATCCGTATTCTGCATGCATGCACGGCCATGTTCGTGTGTTTGCTTCTCATTCAGTAGTGACTGACATTCAATGAAATTAGAACATTCCGAATAGAAAAATTGTCAATTGAACCTTCATTAATAACAATATTCTCAAATTAGGTTGATTTAATCTGAATTCGGATGCGGGACTCTGGAGTTGGGCTAACGGAGGAGCAGTGACAGGTCACGCGGAAATTGCGACATGGGTGGAGCAGGAGATCCCTATCTCCACCCTAAGAGTGAAGAACGCCCAGAATAGGCTGAGATGGAATAGAAGGTTCACCCCCACTATTCCAAGCAGGAAACAATGGGAAGAGAACAGAGTGGAATTCCGCCCGGGGAGTCTAGTATGTTATACGGACGGATCGCGCCTAACTGACAAACAGGACTCAGGTGCAGGAATTTAACTAGAAGGAATAGGCATAAGGGCTCTTAGAAAGTATACCACAGTTTTCCAGGATGAGGTCTTTGCCATTCTGGCAGTAGCGGAGAGGCAAGAGGTGAAAGAGGAACCAGAGCAGAAGATTTACATCTGCTCGGATAGTCAGGCAGCTCTCAGGGCTGTCTGCCATCCTAAACCAAGCTCAGATTTGGTGCAGGAATGTGGCGATGCTCTTGAGAAACTAGCTGAACAGAAGGAAGTCGAACTAGTATGGGTTCCGGGGCACAGGGGGGTGCCCGGGAACGAGGTGGCCGACGAGCTGGCTAGAATCGGATCCGCGACACCGTTCTGGGGGCCGGAGCCTGCACTGGGCATAACAAGAAGCCAAACTTCGTCTGCCCTTAACAAATGGGCGGACGAGGCACTAGAAGTATATTGATGGAGACGTATAGGCGGCTGCAGGCAATCGAGAGACCTGGTGGCCGGTCCAAGCAAGCCAAAGACGGCCTGGTTACTGGGCAGAGATCGCCAAGTCCTGCGCCTTCTTATTGGGATACTGACAGGGCACAACAGGTTACGCAGGCACCTATCACTCATAGGTGTGGAAGATAGTCTCACTTGCCGCGAATGCGGAGAAGATGACAAGACATCACTTCACTTCCTCGGAGAGTGTGAGGCGTATGGAAGGATGAGATTCGAAATCTTTGGAGTAGATAAACTACAACAGGAAGATTTGGTCGAATTAGAGTGAACGGACATCCTGACCTTCATCAGAAGGACGGTACGGTTCGAAAAGCACAACTTAAAGAGGGATGTGTAGATATGTGGAGAGCAGGGGTTGACAAAAAGGTCCCATGGGGGCCTTCTTGCCTGGCTACAGCCTCCCCACAGTACTACTACTACTACTATTCAGATAATGTTATCAAAACTGACCTGAACTGACAAATGAGAACAATGGTAGATAAAAACACTCCAGTTGTGATAATGCATTATTTGTTGAGAATGTCGATAGATAATTTGGCTCTATTTCAGGTAACATACCCACAACAAATCTGTTCTGATGGATGAATTTTTGAATCAGCCGTGAGTAGGCATTTTATGTCTGCAGATTGATTTGACTGTCAACGAGCTTGCTAGTAGGATTTTGCAGCCAGAAGACGCCATTCTGGATTTCGGTAGGTGAGCCCACGTACTAGTGATTCCGGATTGTGTTAGTTTCATTCTCATCAGAAGTATCCAGATTGTGATTGTGATTAACAAATTGTATTGAAATCTAGTTTGATTGTGAATAAACTTTTCTACTTGATATTATACATACCCTGTCACTTATGCCTTACTCACATGCCATCAACCTTCGCGCCCAAAGGTGCCAGAGCAAAGGTCTGAGGGGTGCCAAAATATTTATCTGCTCAGACAGCCACTGAAAGCCCTAAAATCTTTCGTTTTCACATCAAAGATTACATGGGACTGCTTTGAAACACTCATGCAACTGGAAGAGGACAACAAAGTCACACTTATGTGGGTTCCAGGGCATGAAGGAATCAAAGAAAATGAGGCAGCTGATCGCCTTGCAAAAAAAGGTGCAGCATCTGCACTTTTTGGTCCTGGGCCTTTTTATGGGATAAGCAAATGTCACCTAATGGAAGAACTCAGGAAATAGGGAGAAATTGAAAAGTCCTCCTACTGGAGAGCAACTCCAGGTCAACAACAAGCGAAAAAGATCATCAACCATTCGCAGAACCGAGCCAAAGAGCTACTCAGCCTCAGCAAACCAGAGTTAAAGCTTATCAAAGGCTTTCTCACAAGACACGGCCCTCTGAGGTACCACCTCAGAAAGATGGGCCTGGCGGAGACTGACACTTTTGTAACAATGCGACCGAAACCGCGGAACACATACTTTACTCATGTGAAGTATTAGTCCGCCAAAGACTGAAGCACCTAGAACAGGTCTATCTCACCCCTGCTGAAGTGGAAAATTCAACCGTCAGGAAAATCGTAGGCTTCATCAGAAGTCTAGGGTTTGAGGACCAAAACTAGATAGTGGTAATCACAATAGATCTTCTAGGTTGCAGTGATCGAGAGGTCTCCCAGCCTGTACGACCCATCTACAATCTACCTATTTACTCAATATCAGAATAAGTATGGAAGCCTTATGAAAAAATTTGGAAGTTTTTATTTTGGATATGAAATTACTCAGTAAAGAGCATATGAATGTTCAATGACTGTTCTTGACACTCGACAATGAGTTGAAACTCACTCAAGAAATCTCAAAATGTGTCTCAAAATTGAAATTCATTTAAATCCAAACTGAGGACATTGATTCAATTCAGATTTTTATATCCACCCATTGGATTGTCATTTCACTCAATTTCAGTCAAGTAGAGTAAATTTTCAACTCAATGGGGCGTGGACCGAAATTGAGACATTATTGAGTATAGTTTGAGTGGAATTTCACAATTTTTTTTTCTCAATATACCGCATTGAACGTTCACCGTTTCCATTTCGGAATACTTCATTTTAAAACTGTTAAAACCTAATCTTCCATACATATTGACAAATGAAGAACTGGAATGTCTGGCAAAGAATATATGGATATTATACTTTATACTGGATTCTTGCCAATACTTATATATTATGATGATAATGATTATAGCTATAAGAACTGACAATAAACAATGGATGCCAACAATGATGACAAGGTTTACAATTCAGACGATGAACTACAGTTGGGGTTTCACTCCATTGTTCAATTATTGTTCATTCATTACTCGGTGGATATTGGCCTAATTTCCTACATCTATGTTTGTGAGACTGTTGATTGTGAATGTTCAAGAAAGTCTATTGGAAGTATATGATGATGAAGAAAGCTATTTCTATGAGTTTGTTGTGTTATTTATCTTGATAACAATCAAAAGTATCCGACACAGTTCCGTTTCAATTTTTGAAAACGAAATTGTCAGTACTTGGTTCTTCGTTCAATTCAGTCAAGAAATAATTGAAATTATATTATTCCCGTAGGTCTTCTTTAATTATCTGTAGAATTCGTCGGAGTACCAGATCCACATGGGTCAGGTATTTTGACCCATACTTGTCAGAGAATTCATCAACAAAACAAAGTATGCATATGACAAGACTATCACAGTTGCAGGAATGGATATTGGAGAAATCATGACAAATGTGGGAATGAAATAAGAACATTGAAATGTTTTGGCAGAAAAGGTGATCCTAAGGACTCCAGAAGTTCATGAAATATTTCAGTACCTACCTCAACTCCTAGGTACGCATGCACGATGTTTTTTGAACATGAAAGACATTTCCTCTCGTGCGTTCCAGAGAAATGAAAAAAATAAACAAATCATCGATATATATCTTATACGAGGCCGTGACGGTTTATTCACATGTCACCAGATGATTTGAAAATTCTGGATGGAATAAACATAAGTTGTAAATTGATATAGCGAGAATATCACAAAAGTAGGATGAATTGATTATGTATGAAATTTGAAAATGAGCTGGATGAAGCAGGTTTGCAAAAGAACAAATGAAAAATAAAACGATCTATCTAGTGAACTGAACATTCATCTCGTTATGACTCATTCATATATGTGATCGAATTCTGCTACAAAATATTCTGAGACAATATCATCACGACCTAAATTGTATCAATTCGCTCAGTATGTATAACCTGAATGTATCAGTATTTTATTCTTAGAACGATTTTCGAGGGGTAAACATGAATTTATTCAAGTGGACACAATCACAATACAAGACGAAATGGTTCTCTAATAATTATTTCGAATCATATAATGAATCTTTCAAGTACGAGAATTTCTCATGATGCAATGTAGCCATTGACTGCCGTGGCTGAATTCATAGCCGAGCGTAACGCTCTACAATTAATCGCCAATTTCAGCTGAAGAAGATTTTCAATGAGAATTCAATCGTACGATGAAAAATGCTAGTACCTACATGAATTTCATCACGATGTGAAATAATCCACGGAGTACTGAACATAACATAAATATATTTTCAGTTCGTAAATCCATTGTGATGATGGCGTTAGATTATTGAGTCTACATATTCATAGTGTTCATATTTTTCTTTTGATATGATAATTTACTGAATGAACCACAGTAGTAAGACATTTCAAGAATCAAATTGAAATAACTCATGTAAATTCAGTTTAGTTATCCCTACAGCGAGAGGGCAATATAGTGAATTTATTTCTCAAATATCAAAATGGAATTCACCAACATCTTCGTGAAGAGAATTATATTAGCAGAAATTGATTTTGTGAGGTGAAGTAGGAGATGAATGAAGATGATGCCAATTCTCTGAAAATATTCGCTGCAGTGACAAATCTTGGATTATTTCGAATGGATCTGACAATGAAGATTTCGCTTTAGATAATGAAAACAATCTGAAAGTGTTTCGATTGGATACTGATATCATTACGAGGAATAATGTGTGGCCTGATATCCACGAAAATGAGATGAATAGACTTGTTTTCATTCAGAATAATTCGAATGGATGATTTTCAAAGTCTTATTACAGCAGAATGCACTTATCGTGAAGTCATTACAGAAACCATAATTGAGGATCACATATATATTATATACTGGTGAATAATGATTTGTATCTTCAATAGGATCGAGCTCAAATACAATAATTGAGAATTTTTGTGAAATTCCAGTGGACATTCCTGCGAAACAGAACTGATAATTTTGATTCGAATATTCCATCCATTGTCGTATATATATATATATATCTCTTACAGCGCTGACCTCATTTTCTGGTATCGATATACTCATAGTACCTCGCATAGTACCAATTTCGACGGCCTGGTAGATAACTGTTAAAGTGAGAGATGCAAGATGCGATATTTCCGACTTAAGAACGTTTTGAGGAAAGGAAATGATAATTCCACTGATGGCCTAACAAAAACGATAAAAAATCATCTTAAGGTGGGCAAAGTATAGTTGCTCGCTACAGTTCGAAATTCCTTAGTCATGAGCATGAAAGTCGAAAACAAGGACATTCAATGAGGACGTAACTGTATTTCTGTATTGAAACAAGAGCGACTCAGTAACTCAACAGATGGAAGGTCAATATCAAGACTATTTACGCTACCGCATCATAAAATGTGTCCAAGTACTCATATAAAAAAATTCACACGAGGGAATTTTATTCGAGTTTGAGTTTCATTCTAGGAACGAAACTTTCCGCATGTCACAGAAAAAAGTAACAAGAATTCATTCACCTGCAACTAGAATATATTCTCCATTACACAGTAGAAATTTCGTTACGAAAGGCTGACGAGCAGATGATAGTTTATTATTCTTGGTGAGAAAGTCAGGAAAACTTATTGACACTGCCCAATCACCCATTCAATAAATAAAGGTGGGAAGTCAGATACCATCAGAATAATCATTGAACTCAGGACAATGATGATACGCAAGTTATAATGAATAAACGATGTCCACGTCGAGAAATGATGATTATTGTGAACGTGGAAACAGATTGTGTATCAAATTCCATAAAATTCGATTTCTCGAATCCTTCCCTTATGAGTTCTCGGATATTAGATTTTTATTCAAGATCCTGCATACGTCTGCTACTGCAAATGAAACATTGCTTTATTCGTCGAATGTATGACAATGTGAAGATGTATCAATGATATTTTTTATTCGCACTCTTCAGGTAGATTGGAATATAAAAATAACCGTCGTTGTTCGGAACGAAAATCTGAATGAAAATTGTTGAACTATATTAACTCTTGAATTTTGGTATGAGGCTATGACAACATTACCTACTAAATCTCCAAATCAATCAAAAGTAAAATAAATTTCAGTGTTAAAAAATGGAATACCTCATACATCAGTCTATACATTTACACTCGGTATCAGTGTATTCGAGGGTGTTCGCTATATTCGTATGAGTATGTGATAATGAATAGAAATGATCAAATTGAGTCCACTTCTCATCAAACCGGAAAATGGGTCTTGCAGAAAATCAAATTAACGCTCAACGAATTCCAATTCTATAACCCAATGATGTTCAGAAATATTGGAACTAGCTTCTGCTTCAGAATAGACAGTAATTTTACTGGAAATATTCGAAATTGAACAAATTCATACCGATGATTATATGCTCCATCCTAGAACAACACCAAGGTGTGTTTCAAATCCGGTCAATAATGTAGTTTTTAGTTTCTCTGATATTCAATAATGATATCCTTATACCACTCAATATTTTCAAGTATTTCGAAAAAAGTATGTTGTGTTTTCATATTAACTCACCTTATCAAGACTAGAATGAGCTTAACAGGAAAAATAAATAATAAATTAAACAAAACAACGCTTATCTCACACAGTCACACTAATAACATTTCAAATAACCGTTAAATTATTCTAGCAAGTGCGATATCCGGAAAAATCCAGGTGGTTGGACTGTCATCTAGAAAGACGTAACTGTCAAGATTCGAATTTCGCGCGCTAGTATTTGGGCACCATCCCCATAACCGCGTACAGTGCCGAAGTACGACTTGGACTGGCAGAAGAGCCGTGCCATCCTCAAGATTGTCAGGGGGTCGTAGGTCGTTCACCTCCTTCGTAGCAGCGCTGCAGGTACTGCCAAGAGGGGAGTACCGTTACTACTTTACTCTGGTGATCGAATTGTCGATCGTTCGATTGGAGAGTTATTGAGAGAGTCCTGCTACGTACTTGAAGTGCCAGAAGTACCGGGACAAGGTCTTGAAGGTTGTCCTATTGTTTCGAACGGTTTCGTCCCGATGTCCTAGTTGCAGGAGAGCAATGAATGGAAGGGGAATGGGGGAACAATACAATTCTTCATCTTTTTACAATTTTATCCGTTCATTATCTGTGATTGTACGTGTGCAAACCTACAAGGATTTTAGGGAAATAATTTGGAAAAGTTGATGTATGTAATTATAATGAAACAAATGAATCTAGAATATAAAAAAACTTGTCGATTCAGTACCGAACGTAGATTCCTTAGATGATGTGACTGAGATAAAAAATAGAAACCATCAGTCTTCCTATGCCATGCACTTCGTTAGTGAAACAGACGTGGCTGAACAAATAAATAAACTAGATATCAATAAATCGGCAGGATGTGATAATATCAAACCTAGATTCCTCAAGGAAGTTGTCGATGATATCAAGGATATTCTATCAAAACTATTCAACCTCTCAATACTCGAAGGAATTTTCCCTGATATCCTTAAAAAAAGCATCATCATTCCTGTCCACAAAGGGGGTAAAAAAACCGATCTGAACAACTACCGACCTATTGCATTACTTTCTATTATATCAAAATTATTTGAGAGACTGGTCACAGAAAACCTGAACAAGAACCTGAAAAAAAACAGTATTTTATCTAAAAATCAATACGGCTTTCGAGAGGGTAAAGGAACAGAGTTAGCTTTATTGAATTTCACTACTGAAATACAGCAGGGGATAGAAAAAAATGAATTCACCACGGGAGTTTTCATCGATATCACTAAGGCTTTTGATACTATCTCCCATACAATTCTGTTGAAAAAAATGAGTAACTTAGGCATAAGAGGAATATGTAATAAGTGGTTCAGTAGTTATTTGAGAGGCAGGACACAATTAGTCAAAGTAGGAAATGAGGTCAGTGACATCAGGGAAACCTCCAGTGGAGTACCGCAGGGGTCGGTCTTGGGACCAATTCTATTTCTGATATACATAAACGATCTCTGCGATATGCCACTGAAGGGAAAAATATATACATTCGCGGATGATACTGCATTGCTGTACTCTCAAAAAGATAAAAATGCTACGTACGCAAATGTATTGCATGATCTAAAAACACTAAAAACATGGTTTAACATGAATAAGATGCTTGTAAATGAAAAAAAGAGTAAATATATTAATTTTGGTACAAGAAAAATTTTTTCATTTGGAAGTCCAGTTAAAATTCATAATTCAAGTGACTGCTCTGACTGTAAATGTGCGGAAATCGAACAAGTTGATTGTATCAAGTACCTAGGCTTGATTATTGATGAAAATATGAATTGGAAAAACCATATACAAGAAACTGCATCGAAACTGAGGAAACTTATCCCCTCATTTTACAATATGCTATTTCTTCCGTCCCATGTTCTTCGCATGTTCTATCATACAATGGTCCACTCAGTCATCATGTACGGGATATCTATCTGGGGTACTACATATGAAAGTAACATCAGAAGTATAACCACCCTACAAAAAACTTTTGTGCGACTTACTGCCAAGGTGCGAAACAGAAGAGAACCCTCTGAACCACTCTTTAAGGCACTCAAGATAGGTAACATTAGACAAACCTGTTGCATAAATATTTGTAAAGCTCTGAAAAGGTATGAATACTCACTACACATAGACTTATCCACAAAAACCTCCGTCCGAGGAAAGACCTTGTTAACCGTACCATCCGCAACAAAAACATCAACACAAAAATCATTCTATTGTCTTGCGCCCCGAATCATGAACAGTGTCCCAGAAAGTATTTTTCTGAATTGTACCATGTCATTCAGCCGATATTCAACGAAAATATCCGAATATTTTCTAGAAACCGATATACAACATCTGTTTACAATAAATGTTTGACAGAAATACTCTCTGAGAAGTTCAATAAACTAAGCTACAATATCTTTTTATCTCCTCTGATGAAGGCATCTCTGTATTTTTCTGATTATTATTCTTTTTTATTTCGAATCTTTTTGCTCTTTTTTTATATTCTTTATTTTTTTTTCTTTTACAAACCCTGAAACAAGTATTAATTTACTTATTGGGGGTTGGCATTGTGAAAATGATGTGCAAAGACAACATTGAAAATTGTTCTTCTTTCTCTCTCTTCAGACACAGACATTCGGTCTTCTGGCTAGGGAAGTAGTAGTAATAAGTGAAAAACCAAATGTAATAATATTTGAAGCGTTGCCAATAAACCTATCTATCTATCTATCTATCTAGATTCTCAGGGGGCAACAAAATCGACAAGCTAGTGGATTCTGTTCACAGCCAATGAGTTGCTCAGATTTGAAAATTATTCCTCACTAATGTCAGAGAGTTGCTCAGTAGGATGTAAGATCGCTACAGTGAACTTTCCATATTTCATCATTATTATGTTCAGTTGGAAAAGTGAAACAAAAAAAACTCCAACTCCAGAATTTGGTATTAAGAAGAAATACGAACATAACAGGCTCAATCCAAAAGCATCAGTAGGATGGAAAACCATTAGGTACATCAGGATTGAGGTGGGGAATGACAAACCCAAAATTGATAATTGTTTATCATACTTCATTATCAATATAGATACATTCAATTATATCAATATAAACTTTCGAAAATAATAATCAGGGGTTCATTAGGTCTATGAGAGAACGTTTCGAATGTTGGATAAATAATTATACTTCCATGAAAATGCTGTTGAATATCCAATCTAGAGAAATATATAAATGTTCGTTAAACAATTCATAATAACCTGATGTGATTTGAAGTTAGTGAATGATGGAATGAATTCGAAAAAAGCACAGAGAACACGGGGAAAAAAATCACTAACTCTAAGTGAATATTTAATAGTGGCAAGTAATAACTTGTATACTATATGGGACAAGGAAACAAGTTAATAATCACAAGAATATTTGTGTTCCTGAAAATGTACACCTACCACTATTGACCTGTTTCATTGAATTTCAGATTGATAACGGTTAATGAACACATCACTTGTCATCAGTGACCTATTCAATTGTCATTAGTAACTCATTCACTTTTCATTAGTGACTTGTTCATTAGTTATTAGTGGCCTGATTACATGTCATTAGTGACTTATCTACTAGTCATCAGTGACTTATTTTCTTGTCAATAGTGACTTATTCACTAGTCATTAGCTAGTATGAAAAAATACCTCCGCATTGTTCTCTGAAAAATGATGAAACCTTGGTAATAAGACAAAAACACATGCATTCAAAACATTTTATTATATAGGTATGATGAATACAGAAAATACAAAAAAGGTAAGGCTGACGACAAATATTGAGATACTATTAGATACCGCGTATATCACACTGGGAAAACTCGGCCAAGTAAATTGTTTTCTTGAAAAAAAGTCGATTGTGACAAGAACATTTTCACCAACGGTATAGGAAAATATGGTACTTGCAGTAGGCAAAACTATATTTCTGGAACGAAGTTTCAGCTGTAAGTGATCAGACCACTTGTTGGTATCAACCAAGTCGATATGTACTTAGAGTTCGCTTATTCTAAGTGAGCACTAAACTAGTGCTAGGTTAACGAATACTCACTATTATTAAATTATTTTTCTGACATAAGATCACTTGCTCTGAGCGAACTCATCAATAAAGACATTCTATCAAGTCGATTGTTGCAGGTGACAGCTCACCTGTAGTTATAGATCTCTTTTCCGTTCAGACATCTCCGATATTATTCGAGTAACCACGCCCGACGCGATCACTGTCCAGTGTCCACGAGTCTACGGCGTCATTTCGATCTAAGCATTCGTGAAGTTAGTATACTTGCGTTCCCGCTAGTAACATTGAAATTTCAAGTTATGCAAGTGCCCTTTCGAACAACTACTATATCATATTCGTATGAGAATTCTCTGTTTGTATGCCGCGCTCTGAACTGTGGGGTGTTGAGTTCTTGATCTGTTCTCTTGAAGGAGATAATGAAATACAAAACTCTTCTAGAACAGTACATAATTGTTTCTACATATATACAGGATTTTTTTCCACTTCCTATGATACTCAAAGTGGAAGGTAGTGACGTTTAAAAAGTATGAAAGTTGATTCATCTTCAATGCTGGAAGGAAAAAGATAGTGAACCAGAGTGCAGTGCAGTGAGTGAGAGTACCGTATTTCTCGGTGCATGATGCTGCTTGAATATGATCGAAGCCAGGAGGAGGCAGAAGGACAAATCAGCCTTCAGAGCCATCATGTGCCTGGAGTGCAAAGGTGCACGGAAAAAAACTTCAATAACAGCTAGTGAAATTTGCATACTACCAAGTAAAAATTTGCATACTATATGGGACAAGTACTCGCCTCATCAGCCACAAGAAAAATGATATTTCTGAATCTGATCACTTGTTGTTATTAATGTGATTTCAGGAACACATGTAACCTACTGATATTAAACGCTTTATTAGGGACAGAAAATTTGTTTTATTGGCCTGAGTGTACATTTTACTTGCAGTTATACAACGAAATCATTGGATAGGTGGTCAGTTCGATAAGTATAGGTGACTTGTTTCACTTGGCCTCATAGAATACCTCACTTGTGGGTAGTGTACTTTTCACTTGGAGTTATGCAACGACATTATTGGCTAGGTGCTTATTTTAATAACTACAATTATCTTGATTCACTTGGCCTCATCTATTATGACTCACTTGTGGGTAGTTCATCATGTCTCACCTCGGATAGCTTTCATCCCATCTTTGTTATCGGGATACACCAGACTCAGTCGAACTTTCTTCCTGTCTTCACTCCTAATTCACTTGGCATCATTCAAACAAGGATCATTTGATTCATTTGTAATGTATCATGCCTTATTTTCTTACACTGGGAAAAGTCGTCCAAGTCAAAATTTGTTCCTGAGTTTTCTTCATTTCGGATAGATGAAATTTTTATTGCCGTAAATATTTCTGCTACTTCTGAAAGCAAAAAAGTTGTTTCTGAAGTGAGAGTTTCGTCCTAAGAGCAATAACTACTCGCGATTAAAATTCCGTTCAATAATTCCATAATACTGATATGCAAATAACTGATGATTGGGACAGAAACAATAATTGCTATTAATGAACCTATATTTCTGAAATGTGATGTCTGTCATAGCAGCTCATTTTTCCTCCATTATCGACCAGAAAGATCGCTGCAGGTTGCAAAATATTGGCGAGTAGTGATCTATCATATAAGATTCGAGCTTTCGGAAGTTTCCGCCCTGATTCGACGGCAAGCGAAGGTCGCAAACACAGTAGTTGCGATTGCGAAACGGTCAGTCGATCAAACGAAGTGAGTGTGTGTCGAGGTCACAGGTCGAGGTGTGTGTATTTGTTTTGTGGTTCATTCTCATTCTATTTCGAATAGGACCCTCTGTATTTTGTATCATTTTCAGATTCTCCCTGAAGAGCTGATTTCGTAGATCTCTCATACTTAGGGTCTAGCGAGAATAATTACAGAGATATAGGGTGTGAAAAATCAATTTTGTTCGACTTCAAGAATTTTCGTGCCGAAACTTTCCATATTATTGCTCAAAACTGCTTGCATGTCCCTATCTTTACTTTTCATTTACTGTTTATTGATATTCAATTGGAATACAGGGTGGTGCATGAATCAAAATTTTCAACCACCCTGTATTTGTTTCAATTGAATGTCAATAGACAGTAAATAAAACGTTGACAGGGACATGCAAGCCGTTTTGAGCAATAATGAATACTTTCGACACAAAAAATTCCCAAAGTCGAAAAATATTGATTTTTCCACCCTATATCTACCAAATCAGCTGTTCAGGGAGAATCTGAAAATATAACAAAGTACGTTGGGTTCTATTTTGAATAATGAAGTTGTGGCAACGCCGCAATGCTGAAAATATTTCAGATCGCTGGACTGATGTTCCATACTGGCCGCTTCAAATTTTCGATATGATCCGTTGAAAAATCGAATAATT
This sequence comes from Phaedon cochleariae, assembly GCA_918026855.4. Classification (NCBI taxonomy): domain Eukaryota; kingdom Metazoa; phylum Arthropoda; class Insecta; order Coleoptera; family Chrysomelidae; genus Phaedon; species Phaedon cochleariae. The sequence goes on from OU896710.1 coordinate 33,750,329, forward strand.
GATATATGTTGCCTGCATTTCGGCAGTTCGAAACAGCGCAAATATTCATGATGTATTATTATTCGAATATGATTCGAATACCTGTGTATTTTACGTATTTGACAGACCTTAAATGTAATGTCATGTTACGTTCATGTATTGTCCAATTGGCAAGGTGACGATTCCGATACGGCACCTGGTGGGCAAATTTGAACCAGTTTAGGACGTAATTCAAGGTCATGTTTGTTATTGTGTTCAGTGGGTTTCATATTTTATGAATACCAATCAACAAACTACGTTAATTTTCTCTTCTTGCTTCTCTTGAGTACAAGACATGAACTTTATATCAATTGCCTAATCAATTCTATATTATTTTATAAATTAGTATCAACAAATCTCTGATAATACGCAAAATCAACTGTTTGGTTGTAGAAGGTTCCAATGGAAAAATGTAGGACCTATAATGTCCTCTAATATGAATTTCCTGCACTCAAGAAGTCTTTTCTGATAAGGAAAAATCAGTTCAGTTGAATGGAAAAAATGGATAAACGTTGAGAATCCAAATGAGTTTGAAAAGTGGATGTATGCAGCTCCAACAAAAACTTCCTACCTTTCTTTACTTCATTGGTTCAATAATGATGACAGTAAGGTAAATTTATTGTGATTCATTGATATATTTATTACTGATGAATAACTCTTATTTGCAGTGCCTGCCTATCTGAGAGAGAACATGATTGAAATTATCAACAGTTCATACCTATTTTGTTTATGGGGAAATGTCTCCAGGAATTGGAAAAATAAGTATGGTTATGGTTGTTTTTCTTTCAAATATTTTCATAAGAAAAATAAAGAAGCAAATTCAATGCATTTGACTTTTGAACTGCAATACACAAAGCTGGGCAAGAAAATAGACATCATGAACATGTGCAGGTGGGTAATTTATGGTTTTATTTGTAATGCTTGACTCATATAAAAATCTTGTTCATGACATCCTGCCTAGGCCTCCATAGATTCTCATTTTGTAGTATCATCTTTGTTGTAAAATTGCCAATGCAGATTGCATGTACTTCCAAAATGATTAGGTTTTCTTATTTTTGTAGTATCATCTTTGTAGTAAAATTGCCAATGCAGATTGCATGTACTTCCAAAATGATTAAGTTAAAATACAGCTCACAATTACATTCATATGAGCAAAAACAGTAGCATATTTTATAGATATATAATAACCCTGGTACAAGCAGGTCATTGTAGGTAGCTTACTTCATAGCTTGAATTGAATCTTTGAACATACATTATTGAAGTGACACAATCTATTTCTATTTGAATATTTAGATTGTGTAATAGCTAATAGATATGGTTTGTTTATAGTAGGCACTAACATTTCTTCAATTTTTCAGCAGGGGAGGAGTTGCCATCCAGGGTATCTTGCAAGTTTTTAAGGAGATATCACTGATTATTTGGGTACTTGAACATATCCATGACATTTCAAATTGTATCTTGGAATAATGTATTCATAATTTGCTTGTATGTTATTATTAAACTGTATTTATTCATAAGTAAAAGTTCTACTTTTTTTTTTCTTCTTGTAATGTTTTATTGTAGGTTTTCCGAGAGGTTTTCAAAATTCATATTTCAATTCCACAACTACCTGAATCAACACCTCATTCTTTTTTGATGCAATTTCAAAGTTTCACTTTATAATCTTTACTGATTCCTTTTAAAATAGGTACCTACCAGGTAGATACTTACTTTTGCTCATTGTTAATTCATTTCTACATACATGAAAGTCCTGGATTTCAAATTAAAATAGGCGAGAACACGAATTTCTGGAAAAAATACCATGGCCTTCAGTATGACGATAAAAGTCTCAGGTATTTTTTTCAGATTTTTATTCGAAGTAGTTTTTCCACAAAAAATTGTAAAGTATTGATCCCGTTCAAACGAGTTGGAATATCGCGCGTTAATGTGACGTGACAAGTATTTAGACGGTGATCCGGCAACGTCGCTTGATATCTTCGTGACTGTTGACTGTGTGGACAGTTGACGATTCGTTCATCTGTCACTACTGTCAGTTGTTATTTTATTTTATTGTTTATTTGCTTTTGTCGGCCAATATTATTTTCATTTGTGCCATCGAATTATTTATTTTTTTCTCATCAACGTTGATTCACATTTCTGGGATGGCAGTGGCTGTAAGGAAATGCCACAAACTTGGTTCCATCCTGCTTAATCAACACTGAACAAAGTATATGGATAAACCGAGGGATAAACCATACCTGGAATCAAATGATATATTTTGCTGTGAGGATCGTTTTGATGTGAGTAGAATTTTTTCTTCAATATGGATTGATCATACTCATTTTGTTCTAGCTTGAATATGACATGTTGAACTGGGTGGAATTAAAACTCATTGGATCTAGAGTTTATATGCCTGAAGATGTGATTCCATATTCATTAAACGTCCAAAACTGAGAAAACACCAATCAAAATCCTAACTTTCATCTTCAGCACGGAAAAGGAGATCTCAATAATCCCTTGAGATTTTGGGAGATAAGATAAAATGGAACTTCCCTCAAATCATATTGACTCTCCTTGAGGAAAATTCTTGGAAGTACCAGTGAGTGTTTTAGTTGAAGAAAGTTTTCTTGAAGAACCTGAAAAGGAACCTGTCATGGAAGAGACTGACATCAAATACTATGAACCAGAACCAAATTGACAGTCCCATAACATATTGTGATAAAATGACTCAGGACTGTTGCTGATTGATATACAAATATGTTTGTGATTTTTACCATCATGATTAAGTTTATTTGTTTTCTTGCAAACTTTGTGATGATCTGGACAAGATATTGATATAATATTTCCATGTTATACATCTATATATATTCATTCTAGAAATGAAATATATCTATTAGGAGGTCTATTGATATTTAACTGTTCTAATTATATCTACTGCATAAAGTGGACAATAAATGAAAATTTCCACCAACATTCTTGCTTCATTTTGAAGATGGGGTCATTTGATAATTTCTGTGTACTACCTATTTGTTTACATTTTTGACAAATTTTCCCCACATGAAATAGTGACAATACCTATCTAGTAATTTTGGCTTGTAGGATTTTGTTTTTCGCATTGAGAATTGATGTTGCATCTTCCATCATTTGTAGATATGCCAGTGCTTTCTTGGTTTATACTTACTGGATTTATTTCTCACTACTTTCATTACTTTTTTGGTGTTATGATAGGTATTGGTCTTTCTTACCAATATTCCACTGACAATAAAATATGAATGAACTATAGGTTGTTCGACAAGAAGTAAACATGAATTTCATATACCTACCATCTTCAGTTTGTGAAGGTATAATGTATGATCAATATGAGAAGGGATTTTGAAGATGATGAAATATGTTATTTATAAGACACTGGTGAGCTTAAATAAGTCCAATTTTGAAATAACAGAAGAAAAAAAGTACTGATATTTTATAATTTTATTAAATGGGTGAAAATAACAATTTGCCAAAAATTTTCAGCATCTTTTATAATTTTCTAAAGGAATATAGGGTCATATGACACTTCAAGTAACTGAAAACTACCATTATTCTTAAAATTCTCCTGCTCATCTAATGTACCTTCGAATGTCTTGCACTTTGTGCCTCATAGCTTTGAAGCAGTAATTCTTCCATAGCAAACTTCAAACCATACTGATAGTGATGATTTGTTTTGATTCACTTTTATATCTTGCACCAATTCACAATCACTGTCACTGATATTCTGATGAATGAAGTCTTGGAATCCCCCAGGAGACAAATTGGATGAATGTTTTCTGGACGAAATAATTAGCTTATGAATCAGAATCAAACTCTTTCAAAAACACTTATCCCTGGCATCCATGTTTTCCATCTACTTGAAAAACTTCTTCAAGAAATTTTGATGGAACCACTGGGAGGGTAGGAACTTTTTTTGGTGCTAATTCTACAAGTGGCATGAATGTTGATAGGAAGCTCAAAAATTTGGTAGTTTGGACACTGAGTTGGACACTTTTCAGTAACACTCCATAGAACGTACAGAGCCCAGACAACACAAGTGAATCCATTGGACAACCAATGGATGTCCAGCTATGGATACCCTGGACATCCATTGGATGGACGGCATTGTCCAGTATTTGTCCAATGGACATCCATTGGATAATACATGTCCAACAGTTTGGACATACATTGGAAGTCCATTGGCTTTCCATTAGACATCTGATGGATTTCCATTGGACATCCAATATTTGTCCTTTCCATTGGAAGTCTATTGGATACTCATCAGACATCCAATGGATTCCCAATGAAGATCCATTGTATGTCCATTACATTTGAAATACCATTGTATACACATCAGAACTCTAATGGATGTCTACCAAAAATCCAACTTATGTAAATTCCAATGATAAGTTTATTGGATACTCATCAGGAATACATTGGATTTCCATTGGATATCCAAATTTTGTCCAGCCAGAACGTAGAAATTAAAAAAAAGTTGTCCTTTGAGGGGATTGAACTCCGGACCCCGATCTCGTGGATCACAACGCTAACCTCTGGACCACTGAGCTGTTATAAATATTATAGCAAGTATTTCGTATTCACGGTATTTCACATCGAGAGAAAATGCAATTTGCTGAAGTTTAGTGCCGCAATAAAGCTTTTACACGGCCCTTATCAAAAGTGTTACAGGGTGATTCATCTTTTTCGAAAGAAACCCGCCGTATAATATTTGCCCATATCGATCTTATTTGCACGGCCTAAATGGTTTAAAATTGAAATTGGATGAAAATCAACTTCAAAATAAGTACCTACCTCTATATAGGTAAGTAACCTACAAAAATGATGAGACGTATAAAATCTTGAAAAATAGTACCGAGTGCGAAGTTGTCCGTGATTAATGTTCATATACATATTATATATTATTGGTAAAAATATTTCAATTGAAATAGAAGAGTCATAAATGACACATACATACTTTGCGAAACGATTTCCATTGGATAAGTATGATGGATATCCATTGGCTGTAAAAATTTCGTTGTCCATTGTACAACTACAAAATGGATGTCCATTGTATGTACAAATCTCTATGTCCATTGTACATATACACAATGGATGTCCATTGGACATCCATGGACATCCGGCTACCTAATGGATTCAAAATGGACATCCAATGGATGTATGTGTGTTATCTGGGAGGGTTCTTCTGATCTTCCATGTAACCATAATAAGGAAGCCACACTGTGTTTACATCTACCTAAGAATATAAAAGAATACAGTTTATAGAAAAGTCAAGAATTTATGTACCTTTTACCTTTTGAAACTGCACAATCCAGACTACAGTTTCTTCAGCTTCATGAATCTCAGCCTCAACCCTTTATGGTGTAGGACGAACTTTATGTTCTGGCTCGTGTTCTGGACTAATCTTCACCTTTATGAAACAGCTCATGCCAGTTATTTGAACTTGCAGAATTCAAAAACCATAGTTGAATCAACTACTGAAAGATTGTGATTGCTTTTTCGAATACTGGCTTCATATCTCCAATCAATAAACATGAACCATCAGACTATGTCACAATAATAGTCACAATGATTTGAATATTTTGATTACACAAGAAAATATTAGCAAATGAAAAATCACAGAAAAACTCTGATGTTTTGATGTTCAGGAGTTCGGTTTCTTAGGTTAGGAAAGATGTTAGAATATTTTGAAGGTACAGTACAGCGTTGCCAAATGCACGCCAATACTTGTTACGTCATCACGTATCCGCCATTATTGGTTTTTTGAATGGTCCACAAATTTGTATGGTTTTGAAAACGCGTTCTTTGGATAATGACAGCATTTATTGTTGAAAAAACTACTGGTACACATTATTTCAATGTTATATTTAATTATTATGCACATTTGAACTGAATTCGTGCTATTGTGTTAAAATAATTCAGGGAAAAACAGTATACATGAGCACTAAGGGAAGGAGTATACTGGAAGATCCTTCTATTTGTAGGTACTTATTTCTTGACTTCTTTGGAGTGGCATAAGTACAGTAAAACACATATTATGACAATGTACTTTCATTTTAGATATTTATTATTAATTCAGTTCCAAAATATATAAAACATAATGAACTATATACAGATTGATAAGATAGATATTTTCAATTAGATGAATTTAGGATTACAAAATGATATCAAATCACAAAATCTATGATAATATACTGTGTAAATACATTAACTGAAATCCTAGGTCATTTGATCAATGTTTTATGTGGTGGAATTCCAAATTATTCAATGATTTCATCAATATGGTAAAAAAAACTAGCTTTACAAGATATCAAATGAATTCCAAAAAGAAAACTCAGTCTAGGATGCCACCTACCTCAACTCTAAGTATATTAGGAATATTCACATTATGAAAAGTATGTTATATGGATACAATTCACACACATGGCAATTGGCACATAGGATCTTGCTGTTATTGCAGTGGAGCACCATAATATATGAGGTATGGGAGTTGCACTGTAAACAATCCTCAAAGCCTGGAAGTAATATTGTTGAAGATAGGCCAATGATAGTTGTATCAACTATTAAATCCACAGCTGTGTCCACAGTAATGTCAGGATGCCTTTGGTGTTGAATTATTTCTTGGTTTAGACTCCCCAGGTAGCCAGACTGACGAATGTGACGTCTATAGGACCGCTATCTAAGGTCTTTTTTGGTCTCATACGTCTTTTGACCAAATTATGACGTCATGCGGACGTCATTAATGTGACGTCTTATGGACAGCCACTGTTTGACGTCGTATAGACGTCAATCTATGGTCTTCATATTTTTTTGGGTATTATTATCATTATCATTATCATTATTATTATTACTATTATCATTATTATTATTATTATTATCATTATTATTATTATTATTATCATGTATGTATAGGAAAACGAAGTCATAAAATAAATTAATTAATTTATCTAAATAACTGTATAAATGTATGATAAAAATGTATTTTATTGCATAGGCTTCCCTTGATTTTCAATGTTTAAATTTAGCGCCAAAGACAATTCTCACTTACCGACCAGATGGCCAATGGCGATCAAGTAATTAAGCGAAGAGATTGTGTATGCGACTCGCGACCATCTCGCGACTGCCGTTAGTGGCGTTAGTGCCGTTCAGCGGTCCGTTCTGTGATTCAGCGTCAAGCTTGCATCGTGCATGGTGCGTTCCCGTTCATGTTCATTGTCCATCGTCCATGTTCGAATGGGTGTTGTTTGTGAACGGCGTCTGTGCCATTGGATTTGTTAAGAATGTTAAAATATTGAGTGTTTGAGTGGTATTTCTATACAGTCTGTTTATCACGTGAAAGTATTCAGGATGTATTGTGTAATACAATTTGATGACAGTGGAAGCAACAGTGTAGCTGTTGTTCACGAAACTTGGCTGACGCCGTTGAAAAAGGAAGTGTTTTGGCCGCCATTTAAAGACAGCAAAACATACAAAAGAGCTCTCTGTGAAGGGGAGCCATCGACGCTGAAATTTTCAACTATATGTAATACCTTACATTACTATCTTGTTAATAAAATCTTCATTCGTAGCAAATTTATTTTATAGCACAAATGATTATCTTCCTCACCAGATTATAACCATTAACCTCAAAATTTTATAAAAAAAACAGACGTCTTATTGACGTCGGAAATTGGTCAGTAGTGTCAGTTTAAGGTCCAATTTGAAAACACATACTGACGTCTAAAAGACTTTGAAATATGACGTCATTTGGATGTGTCTTACTTACGTCATTTGGACGTCGCATTTGTTGAAATAAAGACGTCTTTTGGCCGAATGTGATGCCGTCAATTAGACGTCATATAGTCGTCATGTGCTACCTGGGTCATTAGAGCTGGTTGCTGCTAATTTCTATTATATATAATTGCACATGATTCTGATGGCTATAATATTTAGCACAAAATAGTCGAATAGGTTAACACATTGTTTAGGGATGGTTTTCAATATGTTCACAGAAGGCTGTTCACTGTTGAAAAACTTCACTCCTGGTATCATCATTTGTGGTCTGTAGGATCCTTTTGCTTGAAGAGTTGAGTTATAGAGGTATGGTGGTGAATATATCAGCTTCTGATGATAGTGAATATGCTTGTGATTTTTGATATCCCATAAAGCTGTCCCACAGAAATGCACTGGTTTGAAGAAAGCTCAGACTATTTGGTCCACGATTCAGTCAGTAGGTAACAGTTATTTTCCTCACATCACGATGAAACAGTATGATCCAACAAAAAATATTATGATTTCAGTAAAAAGTTCAACAATAAAAACAAATTACACGATGAAATATCAAGAAGAAAATGTATGCAAATCTCAAGAAATTTTGTAAACAAACTACACACTCTTTGCCGCCATCTTGTTTTGAAACAGCGCCCCCAACGGTCGATCACCTTGCCAATATCCCGTCAATTTACTCATGACATTCCAACTTTTTCGTGGTTATGTAGCACTGCCAAGTGTACGTACTCTTATTATACAAAAACTGTCAAATTCATACAGGGACTCTAAATCAGGCTAGTTTATGTATAATGAGAAATTGTCGAATTCATATTTTGAATATTTTTTGATCTCATAGAAATATAGGATGTTATGTTGTTCTTTGTGAATTTTCGTTTTATTTTGTATATTATGGTTGTGTAGACTGAGTAATGTATGTTATGAGACATATTATTTTCCTATATACAAAGTTGCTCAAATAAAGGTTCTTTTATTTCAATAACTGTTGATTCCATATATACATCACTCTACTTGACACTTTGGTCACAAGCTAGTTGTCTACTCATTATACGATAGTTTTTTTGATTACAATAACTCATCAGCTAAATCATAAGAAGTGAGTTCAGTAACTCACCATGAGCAAACATCAATTCAATGCAAGCTAGTTACAAACTCATTGGAAGATAACTGATCACTTATGTTTACTCATCAACTAACTCATAGGGAGCGAGTTTAGTAACTCACCATAGGCTAACTATCAATTTAATGCAAGCTAGTTACAAACTCATTGGAAGATGACTGGTTAGTTATGTTTACTCATCAGCTAACTCATAGGAAGTGAGTGTAGTAACTCATCATAAGCTAACTATCAATTCAATGCAAGCTAGTTACAAACCCATTGGAAGATAACTTATTACTTATGTTTAGACTAGAGGCAACTGAAACAAGATATCTGGTGATTAATCATGAGACATTATTTATTATTGAAAAAAAAAATTACTCACATATGGGTGGTTTACCAGTTAGCTAGTGGCTATTAATTAAAGTTGCTGTAAACAACTCAATGATGTTAAGTGATTCATTTCAGCAAACTCTTTTTACTTGTGGTAAGTTAGTTGAAGAGCTGTCCCATATAGTATATAAGTTTTTATTCGTCATCATTAAATATTCGCTTGGGGTAATCGATTTTTTTTCTCAGTGAACAAATGAACAGTTTTATTTAAGAACTCATCACTATGAATAACGTCATTTCTACACAATGATAAACTTTTAAGTAAATAACAGATCGATAAAAAGTAAAACAGCACTATTGGTTGTCTATAACTCTCGGCCGCCCCTAAAAGGGATTCTGAATGGCGCACCTTCTATACCTCTCGTGGTGTTGAGTCATACTTCCTCAGCATAATATAATGAATACAACACCGAAAATTATTTTTCGATCTACCACGTGCACCAAATCCTCAAACTGAACATACTCTCACGAAGTCACGACGAAACTGACGCTAGTGACGCTGATGGATTCTGATCAATTCGGATATACAACACGAGAGGGCGACGATTATTCCCGATTACTGGGCAGGTGAACATGTTGTACTACCGTAGGTATATTGGGTTGTACCGCTGATAAACAATTGTATTGTGCTTGTAACACGAGTTTCTGTAGTTATTATTTCCTTTTCAGAAACTCGAAGTTAATAAAGTCTAAAATACACTCCTCCTATAAAATGTTTTCCTGTGGCTATACAAAGTGAATTATCTAAGATGAAAACTATTTGCTATAGGTGGATGAAATTATAGCTACAAGTTCATGCGTTCAGAATTATCATTTTACTAGAGGCTGAATAAAATTGTTTCTGGAATAGGTATTATTTTTCTTATCCCGATACAAAACAAGTCAGGAAAACATTTTACTTGGACCATTTTTTTCCGTGTGTATGAAATGATTCTTCAACAATTATACCTTGCGAGTACGACGTACATAGACCTTTACGTCTAGCTGATGATCCTATATTGGGTCCATAGAGAAAACAATATATTGGCTCAAGTTATGATAATAATAATAATAATAATGATGAAAATAATGATAATAATAGTAATAAAAATAATAATAATTGCTGACCAGTAGAAATGAAACCAGTGTATATTGGGGGTAGCAGCAGTGTGAAAGGAATACTCTTCAAAGTTTATCCAAGCTCTCGGAAATGTTTATTTCCATCATCAGCAATACTACAATGATTGAAGAGTGTAAATACATTGAAAACCACTATAGTCATGCCTTGTACTTACATCTTTGGTGTGGTTGGTTACAGCGTTGTTCGATATATAAAATTGGGAAAGAGACGGTGACATATTGTGTAAAATTGATTACGTAGACACATAGGAGACTGACATTTGTACATCTGAATTCAACTGTTACTTATTTTGTTGTGAATATGAAATTTTAAAATTTGGTTTAAAAAAATTGATTTCCGCAAGTCACATTTTTCACATTCTTCAAATTATACGAATTCTTTCAGGTTAGGAATGTCTGTTTTTCCGTTTTCATGAAATGAGAGGATTTTTGTGTGTCGATTGACATGTGTGTTATTATCCCAGGTAGCACATGACGTCTAATTGACGGCATCAAATTCGGCCAAAAGACGTCTTTATTTCAACAAATGCGACGTCCAAATGACGTAAGTAAGACACATCCAAATGACGTCATATTTGAAAGTCTTTTAGACGTCAGTATGTGCTTTCAAATTGGACCTTAAACTGATACACTACTGACCAATTTCCGACGTCAATAAGACGTCTGTTTTTTTTATAAAATTTAGAGGTTAATGGTTATAATCTGGTGAGGAAGGTAATCATTTGTGCTATAAAATAAATTTGCTATGAATGAAGATTTTATTAACAAGATAATAATGTAAGGTATTACATATAGTTGAAAAATTTCAGCGTCGATGGCTCCCCTAAATGGCGGCCAAAACACTTCCTTTTTCAACGGCGTCAGCAAAGTTTCGTGAACAACAGCTACACTGTTGCTTCCACTGTCATCAAATTGTATTACACAATACATCCTGAATACTTTCACGTGAAGAACAGACTGTATAGAAATACCACTCAAACACTCAACATTTTAACATTCTTAACAAATCCAATGGCACAGACGCCGTTCACAAACAACACCCATTCGAAATTGGACGATGGACAATGAACTTGAACGGGAACGCACCATGCACGATGCAAGCTTGACGCTGAACCACAGAACGGACCGCTGCGAACGGCACTAACGCCACTAACGGCAGTCGCGAGATGGTCGCGAGTCGCATACACAATCTCTTCGCGTAATTACTTGATCGCCATTGGCCATCTGGTCGGTAAGTGAGAATTGTCTTTGGCGCTAAATTTAAACATTGAAAATCAAGGGAAGCCTATGGAATAAAATACATTTTTATCATACATTTATACAGTTATTTGGATAAATTAATTAATTTATTTTATAACTTCGTTGTCCTATACATACATGATAATGATAATGATAATGATAATGATAATAATACCCAAAAAAATATGAAGACCATAGATTGACGTCTATACGACGTCAAACAGTGGCTGTCCATAAGACGTCACATTAATGACGTCCGCATGACGTCATAATTTGGTCAAAAGACGTATGAGACAAAAAAGACCTTAGATAGCGGTCCTATAGACGTCACATTCGTCAGTCTGGCTACCTGGGATGGTTTATAACTATTGTAATTCTCAGCTAATTTATAAGAAGAAGAGATTGTTACTATTTCCATAAGTATAATGTCCGCTGAGGTTGAGAATTTGTTGAGAAACGTCGATTATTTTGGTTATGTTATGGTCTATTGCGCGTTATCAATTGAAAGTAGGTAAGAATAAATTTCACTCAAATGATTGATATATCTGTGCGTTTGATGTTTATACCATGAGAGACCTAGGATATGTGACCCATTTTCCTGAAATTTCTTTTAGTTCTGTAAGATTCGGTTGCTGGAATCCTCACCTCACCATAATCCATTATGTGATCCATATCGTTTACATGTTCTGCCAACGCACATCTTTCCGGATGCAGTCTACTATCACTTGTGTGAGAGGCGATTCTATCTGCTAAGGACCTTTATGATTGACCTATATATTGTTTGTCACAATCTTGACATGGAATAGAGTAGACTTTCAGTTTTGAGTAAATGGTTCTGATAGGTGAGATGGTTTCGTTGCAATTTTGATATTGGGTAAGTTTCTGAAGATTCAAGTTAGTTTGAGTGTGATTTCTTTTATATATGGTAGGGAGGCATAAAAACAATCAATTGAAGGGGCATCAGCCACCATGACACTATTTTGAAACAATTATTCATTGTCAGTATGTACAATTTCTGCTGCAGAGGTATTGAATACATTTTTCTTGACCAGCGATCTGGGATATGCATCCTGTAGGATTTTCAATTTTTAGTGATGAAAGGAAGTATCAGAGATTTGGATTACTCGTTGTTTCTTTTGTTTTATCAAATTTTCACAAACAGGGCAAGAAGGTGAATTTGATAAAACGAAAAATGAAACAACGAGTTATATATATCTCTGATACTTCTATGCGGCGAATGTATGCGGCGGATCTTTCATGTCTTTACCCCCATGCCGCCATTGTTATCTCTCCGTTTCCTCACATGAGCCCAATTTGTTGCACAAAAGGTTATTTGTGAACCATCTGCAGGGCGAAACAAATCTCCTTCTACAAGAGCTCTTTGTCTGTTCGAAGACCTTTAATGGTGCTGCTGTTGACTATGACTATTTGTTAGAGGAACATATCCATGAATGATATTAGGAATACGCACCCCCACAAACATGAGAACTTCAACTCAAACCTGCCAATATCCAGTTTCCACATTCCAATCGAGCAGGAATTCGTGAGATGGGTCTATAACACTGTTTTCAAATGCACACTCGATAGTTAGCTCTCCTCATAGCCGGTTAGGATTTTGTTAATGGCAACATCTCATTCGTTGGCTATCTTCTGGAAAATAACTGTCACCGTAGTTCCGCTATATCGGCTATGGCCGAATTCAAATAGTAAACTTCACAAATGAACATTTCCACAAATAACATTGTTTCTTCATTCAACGGACCGATTGTCATTCTTTGCAAGGCACTCAAAATATCATCATAATCATACTTGGTTCTTCCGCTGGATACAAAATTATCAACACTGTCATGTGAGATGTCAGAATCGAATCAACATTCAGAATTATGCCTCTATATGGCTTTCCTTCTGATGGCTTGCCCCGAATGGAGATGAAGATATTTGAAAAGATTTTCAAATCTCGTTTAATTCTCTCACCGATGTTGAACTTACTCCCAGTCAAGTTTTTTTTGGCTTGTATACCTGTTTGGGAATTTTCAGTTTTTCAGTTATCACTCCAAAATATGATATATACTTTCTCAGCTGACATATTGTCTTAAATTTAGGATCTTTGTAATTTTCAGGTTCTTCTTCCTTACAATTGTGTCTGAAGATAGCCATGGTGCCGAGAATAGTCACACACATGAGGGTATTAAATTAAATTTTGTGGTCGACCGACTTTGAGTTTGTTTCTATTTCTCTCCTTTCGAATAAATACAGATAACCATGTAATATCCTTCCATGAGTATCTCATAAAGAAATCTGTAGTTGCTGATTTGAACTACTTACTCCAGCATAGATTATCGCCTCATGCATGACTTGAACTTTATCAAATTATATAAAACTATCACTTCACTGTTGTCTGTAAAGTACAGACAGGTTAATCAGTATGCGTATTCACTACTTTTGTGGGCTCTCACATTAATACATAGGAGTAAGTATATTATATCTTTATGACTCATGGAATACAATGAATATTCGTGAAAATATCATTGAATAGGTCGCAATCAGATGTTATTATCATCACAATGAGTCTAGTTTTTGATTTCACTTATAATGGGGACTGAAAAATTGCCATCCTTCTGAAAGAATTGCAGGTTTCCAGACCACTGCTGAATTCGATGCCATTATATATTGCCGACAAAATATGATAGGTATTGGCTCGGGCGGTGATTTCATTCTACACGGAGAAAAAAAATCACTAACCCTAAGTGAATATTTAATAGTGGCAAGTAAAAACTTGTATACTATATGGGACAAGGAAACAAGTTAATAACCACAAGAATATTTGTGTTCCTGGAAATGTACACTTACCACTATTGACCTGTTTCATTAAATTTCAGAGTGATAACGGTTAGTGAACACATCACTTGTCATCAGTGACCTATTTAATTGTCATTAGTAACTCATTCACTTTTCATTAGTGACTTGTTCACTAGTCATTAGTGACTTGTTCATTAGTCGTTAGTGACTTGTTCACTAGTCATTAGTGACTTGTTCACTAGTCATTAGTGACTTGTTCACTAGTCATTAGTGGCCTAATACCATGTCATTAGTGACTTATCTACTAGTCATCAGTGACTTATTTACTTGCCAATAGTGACTTATTCACTTGTCATTAGCTAGTATGAAAAAATACCTCCATTGTTCTCTGAAAAATGATAAAACCTTGGTAATAAGACAAAAACACATGCATTCAAAACATTTTATTATAAAGGTATGATGAATCCAGAAAATACAAAAAAGGTAAGGCTGACGACAAATATTGAGATACTAGATACCGCGTAGATCAGCATCATGCACCGAGAAAAACGGTACTCTCACTCACTGCACTGCACTCTGGTTCACTATCTTTTTCCTTCCAGCATTGAAGATGAATCAACTTTCATACTTTTTAAACGTCACTTCCTTCCACTTCGAGTATCATAGGGAGTGGAGAAAAATCCTGTACATATGTAGAAACAATAATGTACTGTTCTAGACTCCGAACAACGAACCTTTATGATCGAAGGTTCTAGAAGAGTTTTGTATTTCATTATCTCCTTCAAGAGAACAGATCAAGAACTCAACACCCCACAGCTCAGAGCACGGCAACAGAGCACGGCACACAAACAGAGAATTCTCATACGAATATGATATAGTATAGTTGTTCGGAAGGGCACTTGCATGACTTTCAATGTTACTAGCGGAAACGCAAGTATACTAACTTCACGAATGCTAAGATCGAAATGACGCCGTGGACTCGTGGACACTGGACAGTGATCGCGTTGGGCGTGGGTACTCGAATAATATCGGAGATGTCCGAACGAAAAAGAGATCTATAACTACAGGTGAGCTGTCACCTGCAACAATCGACTTGATAGATTGTCTTTATTGATGAGTTCGCTCAGAGCAAGTGATCTTATGTCAGAAAAATAATTTGATAATAGTGAGTATTCGTTAACCTAGCACTAGTTTAGTGTTCACTTAGAATTAGCGAACTCTAAGTACATATCGACTTGGTTGATACCAACAAGTGTTCTGATCACTTACAGCAGAAACTTCGTTCCAGAAATATAGTTTTGCCTACTGCAAGTACCATATTTTCCTACCGTTGGTGAAAATGTTCTTGTCACAATCGACTTTTTTTCAAGAAAACAATTTACTTGGCCGAGTTTTCTCAGTGTACAATATGCAGGATGATGTGTTTGACTCTTTGAATAACAAGCTTTCCGTTCATTTGTTTTTCGATGATTTGTATACATCAAATGCCTCAGATAGAGAAAATGAAAAAAAGAGTCATCAGAGCAACAGGAACTGTAAGAAAAAAATCGCATACCTTCGCAACAATCACTTGACTCGGAAATATTTGAAGGAGAGCCAAGAGTAACAAACGATTTTATAGCTTGGCTAGAGACAGTGACATTCTCATTTGTAAACGGAATGATAGCAATTCCAGGTAAAAGACCTCTCCGCAATATCTCAGAAAGATCATAATTAGGATCGAATGCGAACTCCTATCGTGAGGTACCAAATATCGCTAACCAAGCAAATTTCTTTCTCAAGTCCCAAGCAGAAATCTCTCAGACCTCACCTTTCAGTTATCGATTTCATTTCCACTGAGATTTCCAGAAGTTATTCGGAATTTGTGGGTTGCCTAAGCAAGATGGAATTTTACACGAAAAAGAAACTCTCGCTGCTTATTTCTGAAGTTGACCCGAATTCAATCTCAATCATGGCGATACAAACTATATTCCTCAATTAATAGTTTCAGATCAGAAAGGTTGATTCGTTTTGAATATTTTTCTATAAGACTCACACAATAGAAGTTATTTCACCACTTCTTGTCATTATCGTGGAAAAAAATCGGGAGAACCTACTTATATTTCTTCGTCAAATATAGGAAGATATTTATTCTAGACTTTTTTTCAAAGACAAGCACTCATCTTTAGTGCCGTGGAGATAATACTCTCGTATCACCAAAATTCTCGGAGTTGTATAAAAGAGCATGAATGAATGTTCGATGATGAAAAAAAAATCTTCGTTCCAAATTCGTCTTTCAGAGATGATAGCTGATGTGATATCCCATCAGGATGAATATCTGATGTACATGTTGCGATTCGTCAAGTTCCTCACATCGAAGTAATTCCTGATGGAATTGTTGGAACTTTGTATTTAGTCTTGAAAACCATAGCTAATTGACTGTATATCTTCAGAAAACACAGAATATTGAAATTGTTGGATTCTGATTGATATGCGTTCAGTGGATTCTATAGTTATTGAACTGACTTTGAATTTAATAATCTATGGAATAAAAAACGAAGTATATTCTGATGATTTATTCACACATAAAAATACATAACATCATTCATTGGTACAAAAATAAATAATATATACCTACTATCTGATACAGATTTACAGATGATTGTACGCAAAGATCCAAAGCTTAGTTTGCGTTATGGACGATTTTATCCATCAATGAATTGAGGAATACACAGATATTGGTTTCGATTTCTTTGAAACACTATCATGATAATCCTATCCACAATATAATAATTAAGGTATCGAGAGAATATTGATGCGTTATGTGATCAACGCTTTCATTGTTCACTATTTACTATTTCAATATTATAACCAGTAGTATCTTCTGATCGAAACTCTTTGGAACAAGTTATCCCATCACTTTGTCTAACCAAGGCACGAATTTCTGTATATTGGTGTAAACACCGGGAAGATGCTCTCTACCGCATCCGATACCCCATGAAACAAGACCTACAAGAGTTTTCCTGCCTTCTACTGTCATTGTTAGTGGCCCTCCAGAGTCGCCTTGACATGAATCACGGCCTCCCTTGAAAAGAAATAAAGTTAGTAGAGATATCTATAGTGTATTAAAACTTTCAATAGTAAATATTCTTTCAGACACCATAACAAATTTCAGATTGTACAAAAAAATATCACAAACGAAAATGTGCTGAATAAGTATCTGTTGGTTCACCGCCATGAAATGTGTTCTAAATTCGTCTGAGTTGTGTGATGAATTGACTATGATCCAACTGAATTGAAGATCGATTCTCATGATGAATATACTGATGGATGTGATGAGGGTGACAAGATACTCTATCTCAACTTAACTTGAACATGAATGTTATAATACATTGTCACTTTGTGATGTTATTCAGAGAGATGCACAATGTCACAGATACGGCAATTGGCTTCTGTGCCACTTCTGAATAATACAATGTAATGTTGATGGTGAATTTTATATAAATATATCAGTAATTACATGAAATCGATGTCACTTTATAACGTATATTTAATGTTACTCAAAACATCGAAACAATATTGTATATTAACATTCTATTCATTTTCTATAAGTTTTGAGGTTCGGTATGTCTAGTTTTTCTGGAATTATCAAGAGAATCATCTGAATGTTGCTCAGAAAAGACAGAGAAGATCATTTGTTCCTGAATATAACTGTGTTGATGGATTGATCTTGCTGCTGGAAGACTATAGGTATGATTCAGTTATACAGTGATATTTTTAGACAGATTAACTACTATATCTTTCTAAGTCTCAATTCAGTTATTTTGCTTATATCTTTCTAAGTATTGATTTAGTCATTCTGCTTTATAAATCCAGTCATTCCTAGCTGTGGTATATGACTTCTGCATAATCCAGTGATCTCTCACTGGACCATATTGTCTCGAATTCTGAAAAGGTATAGGTAATAAATATATCTTTTGAAGTTTCCTGACAGCTCTTTAAATTCTATCCTGACTACCTATGTTCTGCTTCCAGCTATGATATCTTAATCACCCATTATTTTTGTAATTCGTGAAAAATGAAAACAATCCTACTTTTTCACATATCATGGGATACAGATACAGATTGGTTCTATTCCTATATTCCAGCAGGGCAAACCTACTTAGATTTCACAGTATGTATCATGAGCCATTCGTATTTTCATTCGAATTTATTTCATTCAAAGACTTGTTTACTTCTCAACTTACGTTGATAATTACTGATAATAGCTGAACATCAGTATTTTCACTGGTCACACTGAGACCTTTTCACCATGATAGACAACGAACAAAATGGCTGGAATGGAATATTGAATTGACTTTGACAGTTGACAAGGTTACTTTGCCGTTGAAAGAAGTATATAATCTTCTTGTATCCTGTATACATGGAAGCTACGTTATGAGGTGGTAGAACAAAGACGTTGCACAAATAACATAACTCTCCTTCTGAGATATCAACATATTACGATATGCGCGGTAGCCAAAGTCATCAGATGACAATGATGACATTCAACGACATTAAAAACTACGGGAAAAACATATCTAACTTTTGGATCTGTGCCAGGAGTTAGGAATGTTTTCTTGTAGTTTTCATATCATCGAGAAGTCAGATGATGACCTGGACTACCGCGAATTATCTAATAATATTAATTTCAATATTAATGCAACATCCCATGATCGTTTTACTTCATAATACCATGTTGAATACTTCATCAGAAGGACATTATCGCAATGTTATTTCAACAATATCACAAAACTTATATCAGCAAAATATGTTTGTTATGTATCATGTTCAGTGGGTCTGGTTTAATAAAGGATGATTAAGGGAATCAAACAAGAAACCATTTATGCTATATTGGTTCTTACCGCTCCCGCTAGGCGGCGTTTTTGATAATTTACCAGTTTCTGAGGTACATCAGTTCCCCGTCACCACTTCGAATCACGTAGTACATACAGAGAAGTGCACAAAGAATGGCTAGTGCTGCATCTCCTGAATCATTCGAGATCAGATTTCAATAGTTGATGGGTTGCATTATTACCGTATTGCCCATCATTTGATGAAACGATTGTTGTTCAATCACTTCCGGTTTCACTGCAAACGACCTCAACTTTGCTATTTGAATGAAAAACCTTATTTTCCATTCTATACTATCATGATGAATTCAACGATGCTGGGTTTGAGAGGGTTAGTTCAATAGATCACGAAGATATTTGGGTGCGGAATTTCCATATTATGCTGAATGGGTGTGACTTCACAATATCGAAACTTCTTTTTCTGTCACACTCATTGAGCGAATGGAAATTAGGAACACAATAACTTCGTTATTGCTCGAAATAACTCTTACGAACCCAGCATCGTAATATTCATTATGGTAATCCTCAACGATTGAGGAATCAAGCGTTTTCTCGTTTCCACGATGATGACCACATCGTCTAGTTTCATAGGTTTTTTATCTGCAGTCTATTCTGATCATCTATCAAGAGTTCCAGAAGTGGTCTGCTAGTTTTTAGAATCATTGTCATTTCCCAAAAAAGTGGTTGGGTGTCAAAGACTCTAGGTCATCTGGGTCCATATACACTTCCGTCAACGGCCTGGAGTTGACAATATTTTCACATTCTGCGAAAAATGTCAGAAGTAGCTCGAGACGCAATACTAGTCCATTCAGTATCATCTTGAACGTGTTCTTGACTGTGCCTTTTATACGTTCCCATATAGCTGCCATATGGGGTGATTCTGGAGGTAAAAATCTCCATGTCCAACTTAGTGATATTCTGATTGATTTTTGTTTGGTCGAATTCTTTTTGTGGCATTTCCAATACTTTGGCAGCTCCTCTGTGGTTTGTCCCGTTGTCCGAATAGATGTATCTTGTCTGTTCTCTTCTAGAAATCAATTGTCTCATCGCCATCATTTCTGAATCTGTTGTCAATGAGTGTGCGACTTACAAGTGAATGGCTCTCATAGAAATGCTCGTGGACGTTTAACAGTAACGAACAGAGGTCCAAAATAATCAACTCCAGTTAATGAATATTGTTATACGATTGCTGTAATTCACAAACTGAAATCTGACCCATTATTGGTGTTATGGGTTTCGCTTTCATTACCTCGCATTCCTGGAACTCACGAATGATATCCATTACTGCAGATCTTTCGTTCTCACTCAGTATTGCGTTCTTACTTCATTTAGATTAGTTTCAATCACATGGTGACCACATTTCTCATGTATATTTTATTTTATCAGGTCAGTGATTTCATGAGTTGCGGATAGTGCTGAAAGATTCCATTTCAGGCTATAATAAAGTTCGTCCACTAAGAACTATGATGCATTTCTCGTTCAACATTGGTGAGAGCCTTTTGAGTCGATTATCGATACTGATCGCATTATTCTCTCGAAATTCTTTTGAAAATACAATTCTTGAATCGTTCAGTTCAGCAACTTACAAATCGAAAGGATGGTCCAGACTGCGATGCTAGTTCAATATGATTCTTCCGAACCCCGTTACTCACGATGTTCTCTGTAGTAGTCGTGACATTTGAAAAATCTAGTGACGTCTGGAAAACCAACATTCTTCTCGAAACTCAAAGAAGGGAATTTTCGTCTCCCAGGGCACATTCCATCTGAATTGTTAATCAGTTTTTCTGACCATGTCGATTTTTCTTGATACAAGAAGTCTGGTCCGTTCAGCCAAGTTGAGAAATCCAGTGGATTAGACCTATCATTGGAGTACGTTCTAGTGGCGTTGCCTGCTGCATCATTCTCTGAGGGTATTCAACCCGATGAGTTTGTCTTCTCTTGAATTTTTTCATTGCAATGTGACTCAAACTGACCCAGTTTCCCAGCATCTCTTTTTATCCAAAACAATACTGCTATAGTGTCTGTCTATAGGTTAATTTCATGGAATTCTGAACTCCAAAGTTCCTATCAAGGTATTGGCTAATCGATTCTCCATCAAAGCAACCACAAAACTCAAATGAGGGTAACATCAATGTTTTCTTTGGCTAGGGATTTTTTGCTGGCGTCACAAAATACAATTTTATCAACAAAAGTGCATGAGAAATTCTTGTTCAATAGCACCTTGGAATTTTCAAGCTAGTGCAGTTTCAAGTCTCGTGAAGCTTTTCGTTGATGCTATCATCCCAACCAATTCCTGTTTTCCAAATATCTTGAATAAGTAGTATCGTGTCTCGAATAATCCGATTCACAATCAGTCCAAGAGAAAAGGAAAAGACATCACAAGATGAAGAATTTGTCTTTTTGTAGGTGTTTCGGTCGATTTACTCATCGCCTTGTAATTGAAATGCAGCTGAAGTTATATGATGCTCCTTGGCCCATTACCAATATATTTCCATTCACCAGGTCCTCAGTTCACGCTGACTAGATATTCTCAGAAGAACTAGTGGTGTCTGGTCTTGAGCTATTGGCTAGATGAAGTCCTTATATCATGTCCGTGAACTGCACAGTATTTGCAGACTTACTCTGCTCATTCATTGTCTGCGATGACTGAGGTTTTCTCTTGTTTTATTGAGGATGCTGCGAATAGTATTTCTCAGAACCCCTCAAATTTGTTACATTTTGAAATGCTTCGAGTTTTCACATAGCTAGATGCAGTCGCAATCTTGTTGAAAAAAATATCTCAAATTGCTTTCACCATGTCCTCTTTTGATGTATGATCCTCAGCGAAGTTTCAGCATGTCTGGAAGTTTTTGGATTATATCTCCGAGTAGTATAGGGTTCAGAAAATGCTCATTCAAGACTGAAGACTTGGCTATGGCCACTGAATACATAACATAACAAGGAAATTTGATGAAATTTTCCAAATTTTGCTCCTTGATTGGCAGTACAGCTTCAACTTTGGTGATCAGCCCATCAATAATTCGGTCCAGGCGTCCAAAACGCATTTCCAGGATCTTCAGTACTGAATCGATATTCCAAGGTGGTTTCATATCCCAGATAAGTATAACCATATTTACCTAACCTCTTGAGTATTTCTGTAGCATGATCATCATTTCTTCAGATGAGTTCTCACATGACATTGGAATCTTCCTGAATTGCATCATAACTGTTCTCCAGGGTTGCCTTCGAAATAAGCAAATCATCTCTCTAAAACATGTCTTGCAATGTGCCTGTCTTGTCTTGGAAAATAAGCAACAATTCTAGTTTCATTGTTGATTGATTGGCAAATTCGTTGGATATTTCACGATTTCTCGTCTGCTGGATCCAAATATCATCTGATTTTATATAATTTTCGATTCGAGACTCTAGTATATTATATAGGAATTTCAGCAAGTACCTCATCGAGAACATTTTTCAGTAGTGGTTTGGTCACAGTTTCATTATCAGATTCGTGTTTTTGACCATTACACGATAAGTGCAAAATCACTGGAAACGACCTCAACTTTGCTATTTGAATGGAAAACCTTATCTTTCATTTAATATACTATCATGATGAATTCAACGATGCTGGATTTGAGAGGGTTAGTTCAATAGATCACGAAGATATTTGGGTGCAATGTCCATTCTAAGTCTGAGATGAGTGATTTTTCTAGTCGGGCTTATCTTTCGGAGCGATTTCTCATTGATCTGTTTCACACAATTTCATATATCCTCAATTTCTTGAATTGTTGAACAACTGTCCCTATGGTATCCAAACGGAACAGAATCATGCAATATATACAGGACGTTAACTATATCAAGAAATTACAAATTCAAATTTTTCCATATTCCATTGACTCTGTAACTGAGGGTGGAGAACTTTTGTGATCATATTCGATTGATTTTGTGATTTTCACATATGAGTTGAGAAATGATACTGGAAAGTCAGAATATTTGTTACCACGTCGTCTCCTCTTGATAGGATATTCGCACTCAGAAGAGATCACTGCTATGGGGTGCCCAGTTGATCCTTATTAAACGGTCATTCCGAAAGTTTGTTCAAAGAAAAAATATATTCGTATAAAATCAACTTGCTGGTGATGATTGAACTGCACAATAAGAGCAAGAACGGACTAGCCCTATCACGTGGAATCGTCAAATCTTATGACTTTATTTTTATAGAAAATACGGAGTACAGTTGTGTGCAAAAACGAGTCGTACAAGGTATGTATGGTGTAAACCTGCCTATGATGTTCCAGATTTCATTGAAGAGTAGTACACGTACATATTTGCGCGTCACTGACTAGCATAGTTTGAATTTTGATACTACTTGTCAAAGTCGATGAGAATATTTATCAAGATTAACAAGCCTGACTCACAAGAAGCCTTCAACTGCTGTTCGACTTGTTTATGCACACAATAACTTTACTTTCAAGTTCATTTTCTCAACCTGATTTTATTTGTACTGAGTAGATATTTCCATCCGTTATTGGATCGTAATCTATAGAAATGAAAAAACTTCACGAACGATGTGATTTCCACGAAACTTTCAGTACTGTAGTCTTTTTCCTTGCACATCATGAGGATCTTGGAAACGGCAGGAGATACAAATCTGGTTAAGAAGAAAAACAGTTGTAAATTCGAATGGTCATACCAACAGCCTTCAAAAATTTTCATAATTAGTCATAGTTTTTCAGTTATATCAAAAGGAGGAGATTTTTCAGAAAATCTATCATATTCTTTCCCCACGTTATTATAAGAGATAAAGCAACTCTAAAAATACTTTCCATGAACTTTTGATGGGATTCAACGTCGTGATATCAATTCCACGTTCCGTATTCGTAGAACCATCATCAACTTTTGTTTTGTGCATACGGTCCTGATACAATTTTCTCAGATTCTGAAAGCGTTCCTCATTCGGAATTTAATCATGTATTATACAAGGTGAGATGAATGTGTTGCGACCTAGTTTCATAGCTATCATCAATGTGCGAAATTTTGGTGGAAAAAAAACATCAGTTTCACTCATTTCTGATCATTCAATTCAATACTGAGAAGTAGAAAAAAGATTAAACTAATTATTCTGTGCAGCGCTTCAAATTGTTCCATGTTGATGGATTCTTACACGAATCACCTCGATAACTAAACTTATTCTAAACTCCCTTGGCCGGCATAATCACCTGATTGGACACCGATAGATTTTTTTTGGGGATACGTTGAAAACTCTGTTCACGCGAATGATTCTGATAGCGAAGAAGAACTAATAGATAGTGTTATCAAAGCATTCAATAACAGTGTCACCCCAGAAATGTTAAGTGGATTAGGAGCAACTCTAAGGAGATGATATCTTTATTTAGGAAGTGATGTTTTCAATTCTGAACATCTTCTAGGGATTTTGGTGCTATTGATGTTGTCAAAGTTGAGTTATAAACAATTTGAACAATTTGAACCGCAACAATGAATGAAATTGTTTTTCACTTTACAGAATTCAATAACTTGTCCATCAATGTTTGACGTTGAATAATTAGGAATAAGTAGGACTGATGGTATTTGTCTTTTGGAATTTCGAAGAAAAAGGCATTGATGAATAATTCAACTAGGTCGGAACATATTCATATCACCTGCTTGTACATAACATGGTAACATTCAGATAAAGAAGCTATCAGAATCTGTGAAGACATTATCAGGACCGTAGGTAAAAAACAAAAGTTGAAAAAAAAACGGAACATCGCGAAGAGAAATTGATATCACCACGTTGAATTTTTTCAAAAGTGGTTATTGGAAAGTATTTTCAGTTCTTCTGAATCTCTAATAATACCGCAGAAAAAACATGAAATAGATTTTCTGAAAATTCAAATTATTGATAACTGTAAAACTATATAAACTATTCTGAAAATCTTTGAAGGCTGCTGATATGATCTTCCGAATGCGTAACTTCTTTTCTATTTGACGAAATTCGTATCTCCTACCATCTCCGAGATCCCCATCCTGTGCAACCTTATCTTGTTCAGACTGTATAATATATCGAAGACTGGAACCTTTCGCACGATACACTACACACTGTTTAATCACTAACCAGACCGTTTTTTTCACACCTCGACACGTGTTTCCCTAACTCTGTTGGTATCTTCAGGAGAATATTAGAAGTAAATGATCTATCCTAGTGGGCTACTTATATACTAGGTATATTTGCACCTAACCGTGAATAGACAATAACCGCGAAGTTGATGAAATTCCTGGTTGAGTTCACAAGTTAAACTTGGTCTTATATCACTGAAGTATACAGAGGGCCAGATGGAATAGGTTTATTATCCTCATTCATTACTCTATTTCCATTCTTGCATATCTATAAGCTTTGATATGCATCTAATTCCCTAAAATTATTAACTTGCTGAACTAATTTGAGATTATCAATATGTGTGGTATGATTGTGATCGAAAGTGTGATCGGCTACACACGATTCATCTAACCGACCATATTTCGAATGTGCTAGGTGTTCTTCGAACCTTGTTTCTTTTTTATTCAGGTTCAAAAAAATTTTATGCATATGGAAGCTCATATAGATATATTCAAGAATTGTAAAATAGTAATGAATAAGGATAATGGACCTATCCCTTTTAGCTCTCTGCATAGTTTAGTAATATAAGACCAAGTTTAACATGTGAACTCAACCATGAATAACATTTACTTGGCGGTTATTGTCTATTCACGGTTGGAGGGACATATACCTAGTATATGAGTAGCCCACTGGGATAGAGCATTTAGTTTCAATCTTCTGCTGAAGATGCTAACATAGTTAACGAAAGACGTGTCGAAGTGTAAAAAAAACCGATCTGGTTTGTGGTGAAACAGTGTGTAGTGTAGACTGTATGATATTCAGACAGTTGAGTGAAATATCGACTCAGTCTCTCAAAGAAGCGCACGAATACATCGGGAAATAACCATATCTTATGGGAAAATCATAGATTTGATGAAATTGTATGAATTCCTCATTTAGAAAATGAAGAAACGAACTTAATCATTCGAATACATTAGAAATCATAGAACGCACAATTTCTGACGTGTCACTGAACTACAAAGTAACTAGTTTACCACAATTCACCGCTCCTAATCTTGTTCACCTGGTGATTATTATTTCATTATGAGTTATTTCGTCAAAATGAATTCGGCAATTCTTCAGTGTGCGTACTTTTCGTGATCAAGAATGGGCAAGAAGTCGCCCCACAGATGATTTGGAAATTTGAATTAATGAATGTTAGGTTTGTTCATTGAATGAGCGTTCTACTCAATGATGAGAATACTTAGTAAATAGCATAGTTTGTTAATTTTGAACAAATCTTCATCCGATTCAATTTGGCCCATACATCTTTATATCCAGCGCATAGGAAAACATCATGAATAGTTTCCCTTCTTCCTGCAGCCCTGAACCATCTTTGGCATCGATCGTTTGGTATCACTTCCACATCTACTTCTTGTAAGGTTGAAGGAACGGTTGCTTGGCCATGCCTTGTTCTTCCCCATCCTGCTACTGTGGCTTTCTTTCCAGCTAGCTTCATCTAATGACAAATAAAATTATATCAACATCACTCATTTCCCGCATAATAAAATATGTCATTTCTTGAGTTCTTTCGATATAGATCTCGATATTTTGAAAGTTGAATACAGAATATGGAATTCCAGTTGAAGGAAAATTCTATATAGCTAACCAATTATGTAGTTTGTTATTATTCTGGTCTTACTCAAAGTAATATGGAAAATATATTTGAAATAGTGGGTTGTTGATTTTTCAGAATAAAATCCTAAAACTTAGGGCAGGCAAGCAACTATAGTGACAATATCAAGCGTACATCGGTACAGATGAACTATTCCAGTTTGACTTGTTTGCAGGATATAATGGAAAATCCTATTTTTCACCACTAGTCTACAACTGTGAATACTCCATTTGATTTCTACTCCATGCACGAGCATGGATTTTCAATTGGCCTAGTGCGAATGAAGAATCTTGTCAAGCCAAGACAGTCGATCTCACAACAGCATACAATCAATGCTAGCAGTATTCTATCAATTATTCCTGCTGATTTTCAAATTTCATGCAGAAAATGTTTTGTTTGTGGCTCTCAAAGTGGGAGTGATAAAATTGATGCTGACAAAGGAAGATATAAGGAATGCAATTACCGTTTCAACTGCAACCACTACAATTGAAAAATCATCACCTAAAGTTGCAATGTTCATCATCATTGTGAGTGAACAAAATTTTGATCCCAAGTGACAATTGTCTTCTGATTGATCCGATATTTGATATTATTGGTCACTCTATCAATAATCTTATTATCTCGTTTTTCCGCAACAGGTACTTGATATTGAATTCGAATAACTATTTCAATGTCTCAATCTGCTCAATTGTCAGGCAATGAGTAAGTAGCATCATCACATGAATTATGTCATCTGAATGATCCTGATATTTGTAACTAGTGAGGTATATTAGTAGGTTTAAATGATCAAGTTCGTTGGTTATAACGGGGTGTGGCATCTGTTACAAACGGAAGAATGAATTTCATTTCAATGAGGATATTGAAAACAAAATCAAATAATATTATCTCATGGAATGATCATGTAACGATATAGCTATTGATACAGAAGCACGAATAATGATAATAATGATAATAATAATAATAATAATACCGGAGGCATAAGGTCACCCACTTATTCTATGTGGATGACCTAAAACTTTATGCCTCTGGTGAAAGGGATATGGACCAATACCTCAGGGTGGTGCAGGAGTACACTCAGGCAATTGGAATGGAATTCGGAATGGACAAATGTGCACTGGTTCATCTCAAGAGAGGACGATGCGAGAATTACGACAAGGACGCGCAGCTCGTGGACAAAAGCATCCTACACCACCTGGATGCCGGAGAGACGTACACTTACCTGGGTGTAGAGGAAACTCATATCCAGGAGGCACAACGGGTAAAAGACGCTCTCCGCAGCAAGTATCGGCAGCGGCTCCGACAGATCTGGTCGTCAGAACTGTCGAGCAAGAACAAAGTCGCTGCTACTAATATGCTTGCTGTTCCGATCCCACTTTACTCATTTGGAGTGATAAAGTGAACTCAAGTCAAGCTGCGACAACTTAACGTAAGTACTCGCAGAATGATGCATCTCCATAGGAGTCTGCATCCGAATTCGTCCGTTCCACGGTTATAAATACCTAGAGACCAGGGTGGCCATGGACTCTTGAGATTGGAGTATCTCCATAACAGAATGGTTCTGGATGGCGCCTGCAAAGTCATCAGGAGTTTGGATCCCCTCCTGCAAATGGTTAAAACCCATGAAGAGGCAGGGGTAGGAGCTTTTCTTTTCAGGGCAGCACGTCGAGCAGCCGATGAATTGTCTCTCATGCAATCGGTCTAATTCAAGGCCATTGAAGACCGGGGCTTATCCAAAGAACTGACTTTCGCTTTTCTTAAGTCAGGCGGGCTCAAATCGGAAACAGAGGGGTTCATCATGGCATGCCAGGATGGGGTTCACAGCACTCTCGTCTACCGTAGCCGTGTCATGGGTATGGAGTTCCCTGACACAAATTGCAGGGCCTGCCGCAGGGCGCCCGAGACAATTATGCACCTGCTGTCTTCTTGCACGGTGTATGCAGTCTCGGCCTATTTCCATAGACACAATGCGGCATTGTGAGTGCTCTATTATCACTTGAGGCACTCGTACGGAATAGACGAGACCCCAGTGCTGCCCTATCCTCCGGGGGATATTGAGTCCGTTGTGGAGAATGAGAGGTGCCGAATTTATTGGAACTTCTCATTCTCCACCCACAGGCAGATACAAGCTAACAAGCCTGATGTAGTCCTCCTCGACCATCAAACCAAAGCGATGTTCGTGATCAAGTTCTCGGCGCCAGCCGAACCGAACATCGTATTGAAGGAGGAGGAGAAACGGACTAAATATCGAGATCTTCTCTTCGAACTCCGCCGGCTCTATCCAGACCATTCTGTGGAATTGGTCATCCTGATAATCGGCTCCCTAGGTGGCACACGACACACGCCACTCTCGGAGATCCAGAAAATCCCAGCGTGCCGTGATAAGGCACACATCCTGGCTGGTGGTATGCAGAAGGCCGTCATACTTGGATCATTGCGTCTACTCAGGGCACACGGTATTTGGCCCCAGTGATTACTCACCTCACAGGCTGTGAGGAGTAGTCACTGGATTTTATTCAGCACGACTCTGCGAGACGTCGGAGGCCGCAGGGTCGTGACTGGAATTATATGAACTAAAATGATAATGATGATAATAATAATGAAAATAGGTCTTCATTAGGCGAGATTTCATCATAAAACTACTATTCTCACACTTTAACCTAACAACTAATGTGATGGAACATTGATATCAATGTAGCATACAACAAAAAAACTACAAGTTGTATTGAAGAGAAAGAAAACAAAATAGCGAAAAAATCTATTGATAAATGTGAGAGTTAGATATATTATGACATTTAGCTTTTTATCATGAGTTAAGGATAATCTGTTTGTTCAGAGGAGAGATAGATTCATCGAGGTATATGATGTTTAATCATAAATTGATGATCAATTGTTTGGCAAGGGGGATTTTTCTGAAATTTGTCCTCAATGAACTTACTGACATTTTCTTCAGATGGTCTTCTGAATCATCATAAACATGAGAAGCTCCGTAGGCGAAGGAAGATTCAAATCTCTTCAAAAATGATTTTGTGACAAAATGTAGTGAAATGTAGGTAACGACGAGAATTCATTCTCAACCAGCCCTATTTCGCAATGTTCTCAGACACGTGATCATATTCTCGTACGTTTAGTGTATATCAACAACCATTTTTTTGATATTTCTGAATCCTGCAAGTGTGAAAATTATTAATATGGTCACCGTATACCACGATTACCACGTCACAATAGTTGAACTGAGATAGTATTAATTGATCACAAAGCATTTGCTTCAAACTATTTTGCAAAATATATCGATTGGTATAATACAGTTTCAAGGTACCATAAGATTTCTGCAAACCTGTGCTGGTATACTCCAAAAATTCAAGACATGGATCCATGTATACACAAAGATTTTTTACAATCTTTGTGGGCGCTAGAGTAACGTTACCAACTTTAATGAGCGATCCCTTTTCTGCTCCAGACGACGGAGTTTTCTTGCCAAATATCATGAGCAATGATTTCTGAGGATTCATATGGAACATATGCTCGTTTGAGCGTGATACGATATTTTCCATATGACTATTCTTTAGATGGATCACATTATCTACTTTATTCAGGGAAAAATCGTAGTGAATCTGACTATCATCTGCGTAGTTATGACCCTTGCAATATTTGGGTTCATCATAAAGCTGGGCAGTATAGATCAAATATTGCAGTGGGCCCAGTATAGATCCTTGCGGGAGACCTTTGTGAATCTGCAACGGTGAGGACATTCGTCCGTTAATCATCACTTGTTGGAAAAGATTAGTCAGACAATTTTCAAAAAGCAGAGGACACCTTGTCGGCAACCAAGCTTTTCCATTTCGCATATAACAAATTGTGATCGCTTGTATCGAAAGCTTCAGAGAAATCGAGCTTCACAAGTGCAGTCAGTTTCTTATTATCATAAGCTGCAATAACATTATCACATTGGGGTTAGGACAGATGTTGTGCTATACCCAGTTCTGAAGCCTGATTGACGTTCTGGCAATATGTTCGTACTAATACAAATACTTCAAAGTTGTTTGTACACCACCTCCTCCAAGAACTTCGACAGAAATGGGAGGATACTAACAGGCTGAATGATCGAATAACGGTTTCCTTCTACTTCATTCTAGAAAATACTCTTCTTCTAAGCACAGGTTGATAATATGAGTGAGTGGTGAGCGTTGTACTGAAAAAAACCATGCATCATCATGATTCTCGAGATCCCATCACACAAAACTGTATTCGATTTTAGAGAGTCTATTACGTCTACAACTTCGTTAGGAGTTATATATTCAAATCCGAATATATATTCTTCTCTCTATAACTATTATAAGTCTAAACATTTATTCTTTTTGAGCAATCATTGTTTATATTTTCTGTTATAGCAAGAAAGTGATGATATATTATATTAGCATCCGACTGGGTGCGAGGGGATCTTGTTGGATTCATTAGGAGTAACATTTGAATTTCGCAGAATTTTCCAGCGTTCTTTTGCACTCTCATTACTTTTGAATTGAAATTCTAAGAACCCTCATTCTTCTCTACGTATCACACCTAATGTATAATCAGGAAGATTTATGTGTGTGAAAATCCTCCGGATTCCTGGTTAGTTTGAATTTGCTTGATGCTTGATCTCTCAATTTCATCATCGATTTTATCACATCGGTTAGCCAGGGCGCTTTGGGTTCACTAATTCTGACCGTCTCTCAAGGTGCATGTTGATTCAAAAGTTCAATTATGGTTGAAGTCAGAACATCGATTCATTATCAATCGTTTCTAGATTATATAATTCGTTCCAGTTTATATAATTCAGATCAATATTGAAATCTTTTGTAATGAAGTGACTGAAATTCTTGAGAGTCAGTAACTTTGGAGCTTTCTGAGCTGAAATTCAATATCAAGAGAGCAGTACTACATACTGTGATCCGATATTGTATCAGAGCTCAAAGTGCCTGAAGGCAAAATAAAATCTGTGCAACTAACGAATATCTGATCAATGACAGGACAACAAATTCTACTGATCCTCGAAGGCTCGCTGATAACTTGCGAAATCCCGAATATGCCGATTAAAGAACATAATCTCTCCACATTTGAATCTGTAATGTTCGATAGATTCGAATTGAGGTCACCCATACAGATGATGTGGGATGAATATTACTAATTGTATTTTCAATCAGATCTATAGAATTCAGTATACTAGATTTTGGTGGTCGATATACTATACCCTAAGGCAAATGATTGTTTCGATAATTTTACTGTTAGCCAAAGTTGCTCTAGATCTTTATTACTATCTGAAGAAAATTAATTGCATTGAGATTCCTTACCAACATAGATTCAAATTCGTCCTCCACTGCTTTGACGATCGCATCTAAAGAAATTATAGTGAGGTATATCTATAGTGGCAGTGTGCGAGTGTATTGATAGCCGTTTCATGATCATTGCATATACTATTTTTTCTACGACCATGAATAATTGTCTCTTATTTCGATGCGTTCTGAGTGAATTTCAATCGGAATTGAATGTTGAACAAAAGAACTCGAGCAAATGAGATTGAAACATGGACCCACTTGATTATACCCAAGTCCGTGTTTCTATAGCCAAAAATTAGTTTCCTAATAGAAAGTACGTCTCTACATCGGTTGAAATCTGTTTCATACGGAAAATCAGTGTTACAAAAAAAAATTATTGCTGTATTGTCATACGAGAGTAAAAAAAGATCATGAATTTTCTGTTGGTAGTTTCTCTCAACGTAAATACACGCCTAATTGAGTATAAACTCTACTCCATGACAATGCTAAGACATGTTCAAGATAATTATACGCACTTCGAGTGTCCTCATCATCGAAAGCATTTAAGTCTATCCGAGTTGTCTTTTGTAGCCATTCTCATAGATCTATTGAAAAATCAAGGAAAAATTCACACGTCGAACCTACGTGAAGTAATTTGGTTGAGGAATTGTATCCTCAATTATGACTTTCATATGGTGTTGCTACGTGATTTTTTCTTCATTCTGAGTGCAAATCAGCATGATTTTTCAAGGTTCACGAAATTGACTGTCAATATTTTTTCTGAGGCTCTTGGAACATATTTCACTTCAAACTAATTTGTAAAAATAAGTACTAATAGAGAAATACATCGAGTCTACAAAGTATAATGAGTCTTTACTAAATTAGTTCTTGTTGAGCTGAAATAGTTTCTGGATGAATGAAAAATTGATATTCATCATACAGGACGTAGAAAGAAATTATGAATTGGGGAAACCCATAACGAATCTGCGATTAGAGGCCTATAAAAAAAAACAAGTTTCCAGCGTTCAAGTTTGAACACCTTGATTGGGTATGGAAGTATCGAGAGAAAATATTCTCAGATATATTTCGAATATGGAGAAATTGTTATATACAGGGTGTCCCATTACGAAACGAAAGAATATCAACGGTGAGTAGAGCTCATCAAGTTGCTGAATATACCATAATTGTATGTGTGTGTTTTATCAATTTTGGAATTTGGACCGACTCACTAATCAGTCACGAGAAACTCCAGGTCTGATGTGTTAACAAAAATTGATCATTGTTTCAGACTCCAAGAAGAACACCCTGTTTTTTGAAATTTCCAAAATTGGCTTACATATCTGGTTGGTGCTCAGGAAGCTAATTCGTGAGGTGTATTCTCCATTCTCTTGCATGCTATTATATATCGAAAAAGAATTGCTATTTCCATCATCAAGAAAAAAGGAGGAATTATATGAACTAGTACGGACCGATAGGACAGACCAAAACTTATTGGAAAGATACAGAAGCTACAAAAATAAAGTGGAAAAACTTATTGACAATTCCTCAAATCTCTGAAAATGCGTTAACACCATCTGTAACAAAATGAACTTGAGCTGAAATTGAAGAAATCAATATAGATCAGGAAGTAATATCAGATAGAGACAAAATGTGTTATACATCTAATGAGTATCATAGTGATTTGGGCAGAAACTACGCAGAATTGATAGATGACCCAGAAAATTTTCAACAGGATAATAAACCGATAAGGAAAAGTATGTTTATTTACCCAACTAATTGCATAGAGGTGAAAAATGTCATATCAGAGTTGAGGAACAGAAAATCCCTAGGCTCTGATAGTATACGAGCAGAAGCACTCGAAGAAATTGCTTATGAAATTGCACCATATCTCTCTTTCATGATCAACAAGTTTTTTGATAACGGACATTTTTCAAGGTCATTGAAGAAGGGCATCATAAAACCATTCTACAAAAATGGATCTGAATCCGAAACTATCAGCTATAGACCCATAACCTTGATTTCGAACTTCGCAAAAATTTCAGAAGAAATCATGAAACATCGAATAACAAAGGTCTTACGAAAAAATGCAGTATTATCAGACATTTGGCATTAGGAATAGAAGATCTACTGAAGATGCTTTACAATATCTTGTTGCTCAGATATATAAAGCATTCCATGAATAAATACCTACACTCTGCATCTTCGTCGACCTTTCAAAAGTATTCGATACTGTTTGTCATGAAAGGTTGCTAAGAAAACTCAAATTATATGGAATGGGGTGCAATGTATATAATCTCATGAAGAGTTATCTCCCTGAACGTGAACAACAGGTGACCATAGATGATGTTGTCAGCGATACTCGTATTGTTACCTACGGTGTACCACAAGGAACTGTGTTAAGTCCCCTACTATTCACAGTATATTCGAACAGTTCATCATCAATGACAAAAGAAGGGAAAGCCATCAGTTCCGCAGATGACACTGTCATAATATACAGGACAGAAAAATGGGTTGAACTGAAAATAATAGCAGAGAGGAAAATGAAAGTGATGAGAAAGTGGTTCCAATTGGACAAACTGACCTTGAATTTAGAAAAAACTGAGTATTTTCCTTTTGTGTCATATGCAAATCATTTACCAAAATTGTAAAGCTTGAAATTGATGATGTTACTGAAATTTCTGGAGCCGAGTCTATAAAATACTTAGAAATCGTAATCGACAGACGTTTCCAGTGAGACCATGAAATAAATTACAGCGTAGGGAAAATCAGAGGACTGTTATCAAGATACAGGTATCTGGAAAGATTCTTGGACATACCCCAGCTCAAAATGATCTACTATTTTTTAGTTCAGTCTCTTATTCTCTTTTACAGAAGTTTGGGATGGAGAGGAGTAAATGACGTGCATCTCAAAAATCTAAATATTCTAGGAAAATAGATTTGAAGAATTATCCAGCTTGAATATCTCCGAATGTTTTCAAGAAAAAAATACTACTTGATATACTAACTCATGCCCATGAAACAAGGCAAAAAATAAGGATCATATTGTTCAATAAAATGTGAAAAAATCCATTGGGCAACGAAAATGTGTTTACTCGAGCAGCAAACTCTATAATGAGTTACCGACCAATATCAGAGATAGTAGAACCTATATTGACTTAAAAAGTGTAACAAATAAATGGATACTGGAAAAAAAGCGTCAGTTCTTTCACAAAATAATTAATAACTATTAATATAACTCGTCGCATAAGAATCACTACGCCTAGGAAACTAAGAACTCACGGCGCAGGCAGGTCAATGCTGTCAATGAATACCTTGCTGAAATCGCAGCCTGGGGAACCAACAACCTAGTTGAACTTGTTGAACGCCACCAAAACTCAAGCCTGTATTTTCTCTAGGAAGGCGGAACTTAGTATGCCCTATATTGTAATGTCTGACACCACCATCTTCACCAAGCCCACCATATCTATGCTAGGTATTTCCATCAGCAACACTCTTTCATGGGATAATCATGTCAGATCCATCGCAAAAGCTGCTTCACAAAAACTCGGATTCTTGTTCCGTGCGAAAAGCTACTTTACACCTCAACAGCTCGTCATGATCTACAAAGCGCAGATACGGCATGTTCTAGAATATCGTTCCCACATATGGGGTTCAGCACCAAAACATACGATGATGCTGTTAGATTCCATCCAGAGAAGAGCCATCTGCCTGGTGGGTGACCTTCAATTTTTTCATCGATACTTCCACGGGAAATATTTTTCGGAAATCTCTGCTATCATCCCTTCACTAGCAATACCAGTCAGACCAACTAGACAAGCCCAGTCAGCACATCCTTTTTTGATCAACCTCGAAAGATGGCGAACAGCACTTTATCAAAACTCCTTCATCAATTGAACGGCTATGCTCTGGAATTCATTGCCTGAGGAAGTATTCCCAACAACATATAATCTCCAGAAGTTCAAAAACATTCCAAAATACCTACCTCCTGTCCCTATCATTCCTAAGAACGCACGATGTTCTTAGAACATTATAGGGATTTTCTTCCGTGCGCTCCAAATGATAAAAAAAATAATTCATTTATTCAATTACTAACTTTTTATTTATTGTCTCAAAATGTAATATGGATATTAGAATAAATTATATATTTCATTGTTATACTTTCACCAAACTTATTTATCTAATTGTTTTACTGTTTCTCACACTCGTTCTCTCTTACCTATTCGCACTGTTGATCAATATACATGGTGTCCCTGAGAGCTCTGTACAAACTCCTAGCACATTTCCTGAGGTCATGATAAGCCGATTTGAAGCACTTACTCCTGTTTCCGAGGTACAGTGTGGTGCAGTTGAAAAATAAAATTCGATTTTTTTGAAATTCATGGAGGTTTCTCCACGGATAACTCTGAAAATTGTCAGTTTGGGGTTTTTTGAGATGCGGAACCCTTTTCACTGTGGACATTAGTATGGGCGCTTATTAATGCACTTCTTATGGTCGGTGAACAGGTTTAAGAATGTTTTTTGCAACATCAGACTATGCAAATGTTAACATTTTGCGTATCTTAAGAATTTTACCTATCAGTTGAATTTCAGCAGGAAGGAATTCTTCACTCGGGTTAGTTACAGTGAGTTTTGCTGAAAGAATTTGAGTATGGATTCTTTTTTTAATCAATTGGGAAACTATGTTATTTTGAAAGTGAATTCAATTATCATAAAATTTAAATACTTGATTGTTTGAAATGACCTTCGTTAACATGATTGTGAAGATTAATCAGACGTGAAAACTTTGAATGTACCCTTACAGGGAAAGATATTCAAATCGGCGCATACCAAATCATCAAACATTCGCTGCTATTGAGAGACGCCTTCGCGGAAGTGGAAGTTCCACTTCTTCAACTGTCAATTATGGACGGCAACGAGCGATAAGGACTCCTGAGGTTGAGGAACAAATTCTGGAAAGAGTCGCTGAAAATCCAAAATTGAGCACCAGACGTTTAGGTTTAGAGGTAGGAGTATCCAAAAATGTAGTTCATAGAACATTGAAAAAACAGCAGCTTTATCCATACCACATCCAGAAAGTACAAGACCTTTTGCCTCCGGCAATTAACAGACGAAGCATGTTTTACAAGAAGTGGTGTAACTAACTTACTTAACGAATATGTCTATGCTGATGAAAATCCGCATGTCACGAAAGTAACCCATCATCACATGAGTTCAGAATAAATGTGTGGGCAGGAATCATTGGCAATTTTATTATTGGTCCTGTCGTTTTACCGACACGACTAAATGGTGTGGATTATTCAGAACATCTACGAAATACGCTGCCAGGGTTATTAGAAGATGTGCCATTACAACTTCGACAAGATATGTTGTTTATGCATGATGGTGCTCCATCATATTTTCCTTCAGCCGTCCGAAATTTTTTACATCAAAACTATCCAAACAGAAGGATCGGTAGAGGAAATGACGTTCCTGTAAACTGGCCGCCACGCTCACCGAATATGACTCCGTTGGATTATTTTTTATAAAAGTCTTTGAAAACTATGGTATACTCCACACCGAATAATAATGTAGAAGAGTTGTGGGAGAGTTCAGTGGACATATTGAAAAACGATGAGGAATTGATACGAAGAGTACAATGGAACTTTTCACGTCGTATAAATCTTTGCACTCATGATAACGGAGGTCATTTTGAACAATTACTCAAAGTTCATGATGATTGAATTCACTTTCAAAATAGAAATGTTCCTAATTCAATTCGAAAAGAATCCATACCTTCCCAAATTCTTCCTACAAAACTTCCTGTAACTATAACCTGCTGAAAATTAACTGATAGTGAGAATTCTTAAAATAAGCGGAATGTTTACATTCCAATAGTATCGAACAGGTAACAAATACGAGGATTTTTGAATGTTTGAAAAAAAATCATCCAATACTGCTCATTCACTGACCAAATTACATCCCCGAAGATAACAGTAACCTTTTTTTTTTCAAATAATTTCAATATTCCGATGATTCATCGAACATTAAAAACCGAAATATCTCGAAAATGGCTTGAACATCAACAGATTTCCACAGGAGTATCTTTTTTGCTTAAAAGCGTTCATAAAATCACTTCCGCAACAAAAAAGTTAAATAGTTAAATACTACACTGAGAAAAAAGTTATGACCATTCTTAACCATGAGAAGTGAATTAGTAAGCGCCCATTAATGGCCACAGTGAAAATATGTCTGTATTCAGGTATCTCAAAAAACCCCAGACTGTTATTCGTGAAAAAACGTCAATGAATTTTGAAAAAATCGAATTTCATTTTTCAATTTCACCACACTGTATCTTGAAAACGGAGCGATTTCGGACTGAGGTGAGTTGCTTCAAATCGGCTCATTATGACTTCAGGAATATATGCTAGGGGTTTGTACAAACTTTTCAGGGACACCCTGTATAATAAGCTCCGTAATTTGATGTTGGATTTTCAATTTTATATATCTTATTGTAACTTTGATCCATGTTCATCAATTTTACTGTGTTATTTTCAAAATAATTCTATGTACCTCTCGTCTTGCATCTTTGTCCAGTATTTTAATCGATACGTTCATTTTAACTTATTTCTCGGATTCATGATATCCCTATATATACCACGAACAAGCTGAAGTTTTTGTGGTCTCTCCGTTTTTTCACAGAATTCTTTGAAAAAAATATACATATATACCTGATGTATTATAATTCAGGTGAATAAACATTATTATCATCATTATTATTATTATCAATATCAATTCAATTCATATTATTCCACTCACGACTCTGAGGCCTCCGATGACATCATTATTATCATTATTATTATCATATCAGCTGTCATCCGGCACACTTTCAGTTCCAAAGAATCGAAGTTCAACCTCAGCCTATAGAAACTGTTGTCTAGCAACATACAAACTATTTATCTTATTATGTCAGTAAGAGGAACGCCAACTCCAAGAGAATATTTCGGAGTAAAGATGAAGCAATTTTGAGTCGATTGCAGAAAAATCATACTTAGCTTATTATTCCAGCTTCTCGGTACATCCAATCATAAGATCAAGAGTGACAACTTTCCTGAATACTTACTGTGAGTGTGGAATTATCATCATAAAAATTGTTTACTCACCGTTGGAGATGGAAGGCAGACGGGAATGATGTGCTGCTTGAACCTGACATTTCTATCTAATTTTACCAAGGCGACGTCGTTCTTGAAGTCGGAAGGGGAATAGGCGGGATGAACCTCTTTCCTTTCTACGGAGTATTCCTCATAGGCGAGTTTTTCATCTTGGTCCCGTACGTCCCATTCGCCAAGACGGATGCGAATATTGCCGTTTGCTGTGCTAAATTGAAAGTGAAGAAATTCGAATAGTGATGAATATGGAAACACAGCGAAATTTGATAGTTACTTCACTATATGATTATGACACGGATTGAACTTTCGAAAAAAATTAGTAATACATTTTTTTTCTCATTTCGAGATAGGAAGGAACGAATGAACGAAGGAAGGCAGGAAACAAAAATGAATGGGAGAGAGAAATGAAGAAATGGAGAAAGGAAGGTAGAAAGGATGGATAGAAACTGGAAGAAGGAGCGACAGGTTAATAGTTTGAGGCATTGGAAAGTGGTGTTGCTTTTGTGATGAACGGTAAAAAGGATGGATACAAACTGGAAGAAGGATCGAAGGGTTGATAGTTTGAGGCATTGGAAAGTGGTGTTGCTTTTGTGATGAACGGTTATATTGCTGGTAACATGCGGTATGCAATTTATTGTGAAATATTCAATACATCATAACATTCTTTATAAATCCTCATGAATCCAAAATGATTTGAAGAAAACTCATTTCGCTTTATCTAATTGTCCTCAATTCAAATTCTCACATTTTCAAACATCACCCTGAAAGTCATCATTTTCAGTTTCTTCGTCGACCTCTACAAAAAAATCATGTAGATCGGAATTCTCCCGAAACGCTATATAGGAAATAGGTGTTGTGTTTTCGACCTTACATAACTCACGACATCAAAAATCTTGTATATACCCCAGGTATCATGAATGATACCTCAGGTTTATAATACATTCTCGGTCTCCAGCTTCATTAAGCCTCCGGTACTCGATGGTATCATATATAATACCCTGCTGAATATGCGCCTGATTTTTTGATGCGATGTTGGTTGCGTACGGCGACAAGGAAAATCAGTCGATTGTTGATGTTTGCGAGTGCATGTGATGGGATTATGCCTCTACCGCAAAATAAAAGTAAGTAATAATTTTTTTTGTGTTTTATTGATATATTTTCGTTGAACTTGTTCTACAGAACATATGGAAAATATGGGTTCTGTTTGAAATATTACCAATATTCCGCAATCCAGATGATATAGAGATCGCAGACAACATGAGCGATTCATCGGATGAGGAGCCTCTTGCACACTATCTACCAGGTTACCAGAAAAAATGGTCATGAACTCGCCAGTTTGAACCGAGTAAATCCAATATTCGAGAAGAAAACATAGACACTGAGTTAGAACAACCAATTGCCTTCCCAAATGAATATATTTTGGATGAATTTTTCGAAGAAGTTGCCCTTTTCACAAACATGCGCGAAGTTGTTGATGAAGGTCGTTTCCTTGAAACATCCGAATATGGAATGCGAACATTTCTTGAAGCTTCCATGTTGATTGGAATTTATGGTCTACCAAGGATCCGGATGTATTGGGCGCGAAACACAAGAGTACCAATTATTTCAGGCAATATATCCAGAAATCGCTATTTCCAACTCCGATCGCGCCTTAAACTTGTGGAGAATCAGAAAATTTCTGAAGAAGAATGGAACTTAGACAAGTTTTGGAAAATAAGGCCAATGTTAGACGCGGTGCAAAAAGGATGCCGCAATAATAAAAGAACTCGATATCATCATCATCATCAATAGATGAACAGATGATACCATTTCATGGGCAAGTTAAAATGCGTCAATTTGTTAGAGGCAAACCCAATCCTGTAGGATTGAAGAATTTCGTCATGACAACGCCAAAAGGGGTCCCATTACGAAGCAAAGGTATTGTCTGTGTACTCGTGCTTGCTGAAAATACCCGAAAAACTTGATGTAGGTGGTAGAATGGCACTAAAACTCACAGAGACCCTGCCAATAGGAGATTCAGTCTACACTGACTGATATCTTACCTCAATTTCGTTGATCGAGTTACTCTCCTCAAGACGAATGACTCTAGCTGGTACAATTATGGCTTCTAGGATTACAAAAAACGCAGCATCTTTATATACTAATCAATTGAAAAAATTGAAAGGTCGTGGTTCAATGATGGATTAGTTAGAGAAGATGGAAAGATTATTTTAACGAGATGGTTCAATTCTGGGCCAGTGCATTTTGCTTCCTCTTCCTCTGGCATTGAACCATAAGGTATTTGTACCTGATGTTTTAAAACTGAAAATAAGTACATTTCAATCAAACAACCAGCAATTGTAGCCGATTACAATGGTAAAATGGGAGGTGTTGGACAATATGCAATGCGTGGACGTATCAAAAAATTGACAATACGTGCAATCTACCACTTTTTTGATTTCGCAGTAGCTGCATGTTGGCTCTAATATCGTCAAAATGCCAGTACAGTAGGCTTGAGAAGAAAAGACACTTAGGACTATCTTGATTTCGAATTATCCGTTGCGCACTATCTGATTTCAACTAGAAAACCTACTGAACAAAGTGAAGTACATTTGGAGCAAAGTGAATGTGATGAAGAAGAGACACCACCCAGCAAACATCGAAAGGCGGTAGAAAGCCGGGCCCATGGCGAGAACGGCGGGCAAATGTCGATGCCGGCATGCCTCGAAAGGCCCTCCATATAATTTCGAAGGATTATATGACGGAGGCAGAATGTACACATACTTATGATGGGCCTCTGTTTCCCAGCCGCTAGTCTTCCGCTGTATGTATCCAAGTCTAAGGGCCATCAAAATTTCAACGGAGTGTGCCGTCATCACTCTCTCAACGTTGGCATCCCTCGCTCGCATGAGTTTTTATTTCGATCATTTTGCAGTGGTAACAATGATTCAGTATGGCGTATATTAATTTCTTTGTTTACGTTGTTTCAACACTCTCAACAGAGATTTTATTACTGTGTTCAGTTCGTGTTTGGTTTTCTAGTGGATTTTCATACGAAATGGAAGGATATTACAGAGTGAGTGAGGAACAAACATATATACAAACTTGCACAGCTAAATAATTCCCCTATTTTAGATAATAATTTTACAAACACCATTGGACAAACAGATGCAATAATAGTTTGGACATGTTTAGCGGATACACAAGAATCTAATAATATAATAATATGAGGACTTAGAAGATGCATGAGCTTTCATTACATATGAATCATAAATCTATTTTCAAAACGAAAATCAAAGAGTATACCTACTTGAAGAAACAGTTATATTTCAAGAATTACTGTAGGTATGTATAATGTTGCATGTTTTGGATTAGTAGAGAATGAAATCATTCAATCTTTCAGCTACAAAATCAACAACCAGAAGCCCATCAATCACAGATATTAATGAAGAAATCACACAATGATCCAGACTATGATATGATATAAATTTCTTCATGGTATATGATATCTCACTTCCAGGCAACACTTATAT
This sequence comes from Phaedon cochleariae, assembly GCA_918026855.4. Classification (NCBI taxonomy): domain Eukaryota; kingdom Metazoa; phylum Arthropoda; class Insecta; order Coleoptera; family Chrysomelidae; genus Phaedon; species Phaedon cochleariae. Next base: position 33,793,318 of record OU896710.1, read on the forward strand.
CAATATGATAAAGAGTGAGGTTCTCCATATCTGGGAATTGTTTTCTTGTGGATTGAACCCTATTGTTGACAATAACTTGATCAATATAATAACTGATTACCTACATACATAACTTTCAAGTTATTAGGTATAGGTACATAGGTGATGTAATTTTTGACCTAGAGTTAGCAACTTTTTGAAACAAGTGGAGAAACAAATATCTATCCTGCATGATGAAACACAAATACCTATTATTGTAAATTGTAGGTACCTTTTCATGATGAGTATACAGAGTGATATGTAGAACTAAAATTAAGATGTTTGATGTTTCCATAGTTGTGATATGTATTGTTTGAGACCATGGCAATAATATACACACATGAATATTTTCAGTTCTTATTTTTGTATGGAGTATTTATACTGCTAGTTTCCTGGAAATAACTGTGATATCAGGATGCTACCTCAGAGATTTTTATGTAATTATTCAACAACTTCAGGTAAGGAGTGAATTCCACATTTCTGTTATACCCAGAGAGGATTCACAAAAAACTGGGAGACCTCAATTCTGTTTTTTGAAGTTCCACATTTTTCAACCAGTTTGAAAATAAAGAGAGTGATGAAGATCTGAGTGAAAATAAGATACTTTGCTTTCCAAGTGGTGATATAAACTGGGATACCTTTCGAAAAACTTATTTTCACTGAGATATATGCATTACCCTGTATATTTTTTGACAAACCTAGTTGAAAAATAGGACATCAAAAAACAGAATACCATGAATATCGAATTCATTCAACCCCGTTAACCAACGGCCCTGAAAAACTCCCCTATCGGGGGAATAAAAATTCTCAAGCGGCCAATTAATGGCAGTCTCTGAAAAGTCTCAATCGGGCCGAAGATATGCCATGAATGCGGTACATTTGAGTACTTGCTTCTGCCCACCAGAAGCCCTGCAATGTAATAAGCGGCATACTGATGGCTCTAGAGGGGCGGTCGGCTGTCGGCCGCCGGGACACGGGCTAGCCGGCCCAATTTAGTTGTACAATAGAGGACCGCTGTTACCGCTCGCCGGCAAGTTTCATTGTACCTTTAGAGGGCCGCAAAAATCATGTTTGCTGGGCACCAATGAAACGAAGGGGGGTACAACCTGTTCCAGATAGAAGAGTCAGGACCATTGGTAACATTCACCTACCAGTATTTACGGAACTACAACAAAAATCCAGATCAAAATATCGATTTCAGAAATATGGTAATTCAACGTTTGCCAAATTTAACGCATGCAATATTTATCTTTGTTATACCGTTGACAGAAATTGTTTGACGCTTCTTCATCAATAACATATTTTTATAGATCTGCAGTTTTTGTATACCTTCAGACCTAACGTATCATATGAGATAACTAATTTTTTTTGCAGAAAAAATATAAAATTTTTTTGTCCAACCATATGGTGTTATTTGGACCCAGTCTTCAATGAAAAAGTAGGTTTGCTAAATAAATATATTTACCCTGGACCTTGGATCTGAGGAGGATGATATAATGAAGGATCACGAGATGGCTTCATGTATCACAGTCAACGAATTATTATTTTTTGGATGGAGAATATGTGCTCCGAATTTCATGATTCCATCATTGATAGCACAATGATTATAGTTTCACCTTCACATCAGTGATGAGCAAACCTGTGGAACCGTTCGTTATAGATTTTTTTGAATTTTTATACATGATGTTTTCAAAACAAGGGGTATTCGAAAATGTTATCAGCGATGTTGTCACGTTTTCAGTTTTTCAAGTACTCTTGCCAACTCCATCATTCCAACTGGCACACTCTATATATCTTTATAAAATTTCGAACGGAATCTTCCAGCGAATTCATTGATATATCATTTTTTATCATTATCAATCCCAATAACGACAGAGTTATCTGAGAAAATCAACGAAGAATTTAGGGCCGATGGCACAGCAGTCAAAGCTGGCAGTGTTCATTTTATAAGAGTCCAATATGAATGGTTGAGGTAATAGACGAGATTGTATACAGGAGACAATAAACAACATCTCCAAAGAATGAACGTTCGGGCTGGTATTAACTCCAAGTATATTGTAGTATCTACTTTTAGAACACATTTCGAATGCAGAGAGATAATGAATCTGTTGAATACACAAATGATTTCAAGGCTGGAAAGAATTGAACAAATATCAAATTATATCTGGTTTTATCAGAACAAACTACCTCCTCATTAAGCTGGAATCGATCCAGATCGCTCGAGATATGCATTAGAAAATTAGGAACGATTGAATTACCAACGCGATCTCCCGATCTACCTCCACTCACCTCACTATGGGTTCCTTCAAAGTCGAGAGTTCATTTTAACCGACCCAATAATATTTGGATGAGATTTGTTGCATGTCGGTGATGGCAATTCTGAATGAGTCAAACACATCAGTTTGAGTTGATCGCGATTATTCGGTGACTTCGTTTTTTATTTGGAATATATCTGTTGTCATTGATAATAAAAATTACGAATAATATGTATCAATGAGTGGGCTGGAAGATTTCCTCTCGAAATCGATAATATCACATCAAAGTGTGCCATTTGAAATAATATATTTGAAGAAAATTTTAGGAAAACTAAAAACATGAAAACATTTTTGAATCTGCGATATTCTGAGATCACCCTATACAAAAGATCGAGGAAATCTAACAAACGGTTTGCAAGTTATTGACTATATACGGTATGAACTACAGAAACAGGATATATAATCCTCAATTCAGGATCCACTTTTCTACACGTTACTTTCACACTTTTCGAAGCGTCAATTCACGACAAAATCACATCGAGATTTGGAGGCATTATCAGTCGTAAGTTAACTGAATAGTGGAAGCAACAATCATGCACAGATGATGAGATAAGAACTATAATTGGAGACACTGGTTCAAAAATGGGGCAGCTCCACTTTCACACGATTTTCACTTTCATTATGAGAGCCAGTGACAAACATTGGTACAAGAACGAGAAAAGTTCTTTGATTCGTTTTGATGTTATACGGGATATATCTATATCTCCTTCATCGAGTCGGGGCAAGAAAGATGCAGCTCCGGAGCTACCTCATTTTTGCTTCAAATTAGTTGTCGTGTCTGCCGTTTCGATGCAGCATTGACATAATATACAATCGCTATACCATTACCGGTATTGAAGTCCTCCAAAATGATACATGGCTAGCTTGATGAAGAAGGAGAAGAGAATCCGAGAAAGGATGGTCTTTTCTCAAGAATGGCTTTTTCAGTATATTTTTGTAAGAATCTGAGCGAGGTTAACAAACGGTAACAAGAATTTGTAATCTCTGCCTAGTAAGTTATAGAAATACACTGGGAACGGTCTGGAATACAGCAGCTCCGCCAGTGCCTAATACAAGGCCCCTATACTCTTAATAAACCTCTCAAGCATCCTGAGTATCTAGATGGGGAAGAACTACCCAGCAAACATGATTTTTGCGCCCCTCTAAAGGTACAATGAAACTTGCCGGCGAGCGGTAACAGCGGTCCTCTATTGTACAACTACATTGGGCCGGCTAGTCCGTGTCCCGGCGGCCGACAGCCGACCGCCCCTCTAGAGCCATCAGTATGCCGCTTATTACATTGCAGGGCTTCTGATGGGCGGAAGCAAGTACTCAAATGTACTGCATTCATGGCTTATCTTCGACCCGATTGAGACTTTTCATAGACTGCCATACATTTTCCGCTTGAGTATTTTTACTTCCCCGATAAAGGAGTTTTTCAGGGCCGTTGGTTAACGGGGTTGGATGAATTCAATATTCATGGTATTCTGTTTTTTGATGTCCCATTTCTTAACTATGTTTGTCAAAAATATACAGGGTAATGCATATATCTCAGTGAAAATAGGTTTATCCCAGTTTATATCACCACTTGGAAAGCAAGGTATCTTATTTTCACTTAGATTCGCATCACTCTCTTTCTCTTCAAACTGGTTAGAGAATGTGGAACTTCAAAAAACAGAATTGAGGTCTCCGAGTACTTTGTGAATTCTCTGGGTGTAACAGAAATGTGGAATTAATTTCTTACCTGAAGTTGTTGTATTATTACATAAAAATCTCTGAGATGGCATCCTGTGTCACAGTTATTTCCAGGAAACTAGCAGTATAAACACCCCATACAAAAACAAGAACTGAAAATATCCATGTGTGTATATTATTGCCATGATCACAACCAATACTTGTCACAACTATGGAAACATCAAACATCTTGATTCTAGTTCTACGTATCACTCTGTATACTCATTATGAGAAGGTACCTACAATTTCCAATAATAGGTATTTGTGTTTCATCATGCAGGATAGATATATGTTTTTCCACTTGTTTCCAAAAGTTGCTAGCTCTAGGTCAAAAATTACATCACCCATGTACCTACTGAATAACTTGAAAGTTATGTAGGTGTGATATTATCAGTTTGGACTTCACTTCTCATCTTTTGGTCACCCCGTATTGATAAGTGCTGATCGCGTTACCTTCATTCATTCATTGTCAATGTCTGTCTTTCTTGTTAATAAAAACCTAATATCTGGGTCTATTCATTCTTAACTTTACAACAATTTTATTAACAAAAAAAGTTTGGTGATGGAAAAGTATTTGAAGCCTGAGAAGTTCAACACAAGTCCAGATTCTCCTAGTGCTGGCAAGGAATTCACTCACTGGTTAGAGACATTTGAGAACTTTGTTGATGTCTCTACTGAACAATTATTCGACGCCGATCGACTCAAGGTACTTGCGAATTTCCTCTCATACTCCGTTCATGAATATACAGCGGGATGTACAACATATAAAGACGCTATTAAAGCATTGAAAGACGTGTATGTGAAACCCAAGAGTGAGATATTTGCCAGGCACTTACTTGCTGTACGCAAACAACAACAGGGAGAAAGTGTGCAACAATATGTTCAAGCTTTGAAACTTTTATCCAGGGATTGTGACTTCAAGGCTGTTTCTGCGGAAGATCACAAAAACCAGTACATCCGAGACTCTTTTGTAAATGGGTTGATTTTTCCACAAATTCGCCAACGTATACTCGAAGAAAGAGAAACCAAGGGACTGAAAGAAGTCATCCAAGTGGCAGGAGCCCTTGAACTAGCTCAAAAACGGTCAGATGAATATGCTCGTGGTACTAGTGAGCTCGCTTGCGCAAGCACTGCCCAAAGTGCCTCAGTCGATGGCGCAGATACCTCAGGGCGTTTTGATAAGGTATGTGCTGGTACAGCAAACAGCAAATGCGTCTTCTGTGGATTTGATCGGCATCCACGGTCGTCCTGTCCAGCACTAGAGGCAGAATGTGGCTTCTGCAAGATAAAAGGTCACTATGCTCGGGTTTGTCGGAAATCCAGGAATGACAAGAAATCAAAACATGTCTCAGCTGCAATTCTGGCAACTCTGAACGGATTTTTGCCTCAATTGAGTCGAGCTGTGGTTGTTGGAGCTGTCAACGGAATACCATGTCGTTGTCTGGTGGACACAGGAAGTTCAGGGAGTTTTGTAAGTCTTGACTTTACAAAAAAACACAGCATTTAAGTCACCCCAACTGAGGGACGGGTGTCTATGGCTTCGACTTCCCTATGGACCAACATTGAGGGACACATTCTTGTCAAGATGGAAATTGATGAACATGTATACAACAACTGCAAACTTGCAGTCTTGAAAGAACTTTGTTCAGATGTACTGATAGGTCACGATATTCTGAAAGAGCATTCCAATATTCAACTTATTTTTGGAGGCAAAAAAGAGTCCCTCACTATGTGCTCGTCAGTAGCTTATGTTGAGCCCCCACGGCTCTTCAGTCATCTGGCTCCAGACTGCTGTCCAATCGCAACCAAGTCTCGTCGATACTGTGAGACTGACTTGAAATTCATTGAGACGGAGGTGGCGCCGCTGTTGTCAGAAGGAGTTATTGAACCTAGCACTTCACCTTGGAGAGCCCAAGTACTGGTGGTAGAGGGAAGCAGAAAAAAACGTCTTGTGATTGACTATTCACAAACCATAAACAAGTATACATTCCTGGATGCCTATCCCTTACCAAATGTTGACAATCTAATTCGAAAAGTTGCCAGTTTCAGCCATTTCAGTACGATAGATTTGAAAAATGCTTATCACCAAATCCCAATAAGCGATGATGATAAAAAGTATACAGCTTTTGAAGCCAATGGCAAATTATACCATTTCACACGGATACCATTCGGTGTTACCAACGGAGTTGCCTGTTTCCAGCGCGTCATTGACCAGATTATCGCTGATGAGAAGCTCACCGGAGTTTACGCGTATCTTGACGATATAACCGTGTGTGGAGTTGATAAAGCTGACCATGATCTAAATCTAAACAAGCTCCTGATGGTCCTCGACAAGTTGGGCATTGAAGTCAACAAATACAAGAGTAAGTTCGACCTTGGAACGATAAATATTCTTGGCCACCTTGTTTACCATAACTCAATCAAACCGGACCCCTCTCGTCTTGCTCCATTGTTGGACATGCCACTCCCCCATGATGCAGGATCGTTAAAACGGGCACTTGGATTTTTTGCCCATTATTCCAAATGGATCCCACGATTTTCAGACAAGATACGGGACCTGATTGACTCCAAAACATTTTCCCTGGATACCAAAGCTTCTTCTGCATTTAACCACCTTAAACAAGAGATTGCCAACGCAGTGGTCACCACGGTGGATGAATCCCGCCCTCTTGTGGTGGAGACAGATGCATCAAAATATGCCTTGGCAGCCACTTTAAGCCAAGATGGACGACCGGTGGCCTTCTTTTCTCGCTCATTGAACAAATCTGAATTCAATGGACACCAATCTATCGCAAAGGAAGCTGCAGCCATCGTGGAGTCTGTGAGGCACTGGAGATCTTTTTTTCTTGGGAAGCATTTCCAACTGATAACTGATCAGGAAGCATTATCTTTCATCTTCAACCGAAAACATGCTAGTAAAATCAAGAATGAAAAAATAACGAGATGGCGTTTGGAGTTGGCACCATTTGTGTACGATATTGAATTTGTAATGCAACTAGCGTTACTGAGCTGCATCAACTTCATCAGTCACTATGCCACCCTGGCATAACGCGCATGTACCATCGGCTTAGGAACAAGAATCTCCCGTATTCTCTTGAGGATGTCAGAAAAATCACTGCCGCCTGTTCGATTTGTGCTGAGGTGAAACCTAGATTTGTGGAAAGCTCTGGTACTCTAGTGAAAGCCACTGCACCATTTGAAAGGATAAATATCGACTTCAAAGGACCAATCCCATCCAAAACCCGTAATTACTACATTCTTACAATCATAGATGAGTTTTCTCGATTCCCCTTTGCGTATCCATGCCATGATGTATCTGCTTTCACTGTGGTAACCTGTCTGAAGAATCTCTTTTGCTAATTTGGAACATCAGCTTTCGTACACTCAGATCGAGGGGCCTCCTTCATGTCAAACGAAGTGAAGTCTTTCCTGCATGCAAATGGGGTTGCCACAAGCAGAACAACACCGTATGATCCACAGGGAAATGGGCAGGTTGAACGCCTGAATGGTACGTTGTGGGAGACCATAAATTTGGCATTGAAAACACAGGGTTTGAGAACTGAAGATTGGGAAGATGTTCTCCAAGAATCCCTTCATGCCATTCGGTCTTTATTGTGCACGGCAACGAACTGCACGCCACATGAGAGATTTTTTGTTCATCAGCGACGAACTGCCAATGGTACCACTCTACCGTCATGGTTGTCCCCGGGTCCTGTACTCGCTAAACGTATCGTGAGGCGCAGCAAATACGAAGATCCGGTCGAAGAAGTCGAATTGTTGGAAGCCAATCCTCAGTATGCCCTCATCCGAAGGAAAGATGGTACGGAATCGACTGTTTCCCTACGACAGCTGGCACCCAGTGAAAATGCAGTCAACAATGATGAGAGTAGAACGCCGGGCAGCATTGATACACCTGACACCCGTGACCAGGGCCTTGATTTGCTTGCTGGAGACCAAGAACTCAATGGACCTGCACATGAAGATGAAACGATTCAAATCAACTCCCATGACCTAGAACCCCAATTTGAGAATATTGAAATCCTAGCAAGCAGCTCAATTTCAGCTTCAAGACCCCAACGCGTGAGGAACCCCCCGTTTTATCTCAGAGACTATGAAACCAACTGATTTGATTCATCTAGACACCTCCGTTATAAGTATGCCCTCATCCGAAGGAAAGATGGTACGGAATCGACTGTTTCCCTACGACAGCTGGCACCCAGTGAAAATGCAGTCAACAATGATGAGAGTAGAACGCCGGGCAGCAATGATTTACCTGACACCCGTGACCAGGGCCTTGATTTGCTTGCTGGAGACCAAGAACTTAATGGACCTGCACATGAAGATGAAACGATTCAAATCAACTCCCATGACCTAGAGCCCCAATTTGAGAATATTGAAATCCTAGCACGCAGCTCAATTTCAGCTTCAAGACCCCAACGCGTGAGGAACCCCCCGTTTCATCTCAGAGACTATGAAACCAACTGATTTGATTCATCTAGACACCTCCGTTATTGTTTATTTTTCGTTCTGATATTATTGTGAACTCTTGTTAGAGATTGACATATTGACAGATAGGTAACATTACAAAGAATGGGGTGAATGTGATATTATTAGTTTGGACTTCACTTCTCATCTTTTGGTCACCCCGTATTGATAAGTGCTGATCGCGTTATCTTCATTCATTCATTGTCAATGTCTGTCTTTCTTGTTGATAAAAACCTAATATCTGGGTCTATTCATTCTTAACTTTACAACAGTAGGTAATCAGTTACCTATTATATTGATCAAGTTATTGCCAACAATAGAGTTCAATTCACAAAAAAGAAATTCCCAGATATGGAGAACCTCACTCTTTATCATATTGATATGAGTGTTGCCTGGAGGTGAGATACCATATACCATGAAGAAATTTATATCATAGTCTGGATCATTGTGTGATTTCTTCATCAATATCTGTGATTGATGGGCTCCTGGTTGTTGATTTTTCAGCTGAAAGATTGAATGATTTCATTCTCTACTAATCTATGCAACCTTATACATACCTACAGTAATTCTTGAAATATAACTGTTTCTTTAAGTAGGTACTCTGTGATTTTCTTTTTGAAAATAGATTCATGATTCATATGTAATGAAAGCTCATGCATCTTCGAAGTCCTCATATATTATTATATTCTTGTGTTTCTGCTAAACATGTCCAAACAACACACACTGGCACAATTAGGGAAACGGGCGAAATTTACACTAAGTTTGGCATCAATTTTTTCTTGAACCGATCGCTCGATTTAATTTTTTTTCTATTGAATTCAACTTCTTTCAGCCTTCTGCTGATAGTCCGATGACTTATTCGTCTCCCACGTACTTCTTCTAGTTAGTAGAGAGTTGAAGTAATCACTGTACGTAGACCTCCACGTCGACGTTAACGTACGAAAAATAACGTTTACGTATTGTCGTTAAATTGAGTTGAAGTCGCCACTTTGGTCGTCACTGTCATCATAACGTAATAATACATTTTGTTTTCGGTTTGTATTGGTCATTTTTGGTTGTATTTTTAGATTCGAACATTTATTCCTGTCAAAATTAGAGGACTCCTTGATGCAGAACTCGTTGGTGATCTCGAATTTGATAATTTTGACTCATCGGCATATTTCGAGTATAGTTTTGTTAAACTACGTTGATATTTAAGGTTTACGTGAAGGAACGTGAGATAACGTACACCCGTGAGCCCACTAACAACGCAAACGTGAAGAATTGGAAAATTTCTACGTTTACGTTAACGTTCATGACAACACTTCAACTCTCTAATATCTCAATTGTGGTACGGTTGTACGTCTGTTTCGTAGTGTTTGGGAGACTAAAAATCGGTCATCTCTAGCCGTGGTTGACCGTTTTCTTCCTTGGCCTCGTCCCCTCACGTACTCTGCTGTTTGTCTCCAAACGTCTCACATTCCGATAAATCGTGAATTTTGATTTTTCCAGCATGTCAGCAACATCAGTGTACGATCCGAGGTATGATCTACCATTTTGATTTGATGCTACAGCCCTCGCCACATCAGTAGGATTCAAATCTCCCATGTCGAATGTTCATTATTCAAATTTATGAATTTCGAATTTCGAAGCGCTTGACTCTGACAATAATTAATGACATAAACAAAATAGCCCCTGCACATTCACGAGAGTATTCGTATATCTGTCGTCAAACAGTAAACCGATAGGTGAAACTGTGAACAATTTTCATCTTGACATAAATATTCTCACAAAAATAAGTTGAAAAACGACACGTTCTCATCATCTCCAGGTCGAGTTTCGAGGTGGTAAAATTAATACCAATATCCACCTTTTCTTTAAAACTCTGTATTTTCTTGAATAATTGAGATATCAGTATGAATGGAAAACGCGAATATAAGGAATAGATTGGGCTACAATTTGGTGTTGAGAAACCGTTTCAATTATTAATGGTTCACTCCACAGGATGTCTTAAAAAATACCGAAAAATCCGTACTTTCTTTACACCCCTGTATATGATATGAAGACAGGTAGTTTGAAGATGGTTATTTCTCAGGTATATCCATAAAGAATAAAGCTACAATTCATTCGAAAAATGATTGAATCGAGCGATCGATTCAAGAAAAAATTGATGTCAAACTTAGTGTGAATTTTGCCTGTTCTCCTAATTGTACCAGTGTGTGTATTATTGCATCTATTTGTCTAATGGTGCTTGTAAAATTATTATCTGAAATAGGAGAATTATTTAGCTGTGCAAGTTTGTATATATGTTTGTTCCTCACTCACTCTGTATTTATGTCAATTCCCTTCCATTTTGTATAACAATCCACTAGAGAACCAAACACAAACTGAACACAGTACTAAAATCTCTGTTGAGAGTGTTGAAACAACATAAACAAAGAAATTAATATACGCCATACTGAATCATTGTTGCCACTGCAAAATGATCAAAATAAAAACTAACGCGAGCGAGGGATGCCAACGTTGAGTGAGTGATGATGACACACTCCGTTGAAATTTTGATGGCCCTTGGACTTGGATACATACAGCGGAAGACTAGCGGCTGGGTAACAGAGGCCTATCATAAGTATGTGTACATTCTGCCTCCGTCACAAAATCCTTCGAAATTATATGGAGGCATGCCGACATCGACATTTGCCCGCCCTTCTCGCCATGAGCCCGGCTTTCTACCGCCTTTCGATGTTTGCTGGGTATCAACTATATGAATACGTATCACCATAGTGTTTGTGGTTTTCGAAAAGGCTTGAGTGCCTAACCAGTCTTCACAAATTTTCAAATTTATTACTATGAATGATTGTGTGACTCTTTACCTGAATGAAAACAATTCATAAAATCTAGTTTTCTCATACAATAATGCATGATTTATATCACAATATCTCAGATAATCCCCGCCGGTGCAGAATGGGGGCAGCTCCTTAAGATTTTTTTTTGGTTGAGACATTTTTTCGAAAAATTCATATTCGATAACATTATATATTCTCAACTGAACTAGAACATCATGTTCACAGGAAATCGACATGATAAATATTTTTCGGAATAAACAGTTTTTATCGCCTCCTGGAAAATAACTCAAAATGGTGCTGCTCCTCTTTTGCACAATTGTTCTCAATTTCATCTACAGATTGAATTATTCGTATGTTTCGATCAGATTTTTTTCCAAAATTGATCACACTTCAATACATTGGGAATAGTGTGTCAATAGAACTACACTACCGAACATCAAATTTTCAAAGCATAAAATGTGCTAAGGCATAATAATAGATACTTCGAGTTTTCAATCAGTTTGTGAAATTCAAAACGAAGAGATATTTCTGTCTGAAATTATTTAGTCGAACATCAATTTCTTTCAAATTCTAGATACAATGATTTGATATTAAATAGTGCTTTGTTTATCACATTCGAGAACCAAGCGATTTCTCCCATGTATCTTTTTAATGATTTCAGAAATATAACCTCATTCCGAACGTTTTTCATCATATCCTGAACAAATTTTTTTCATTCGCAAACTGAGGTTCCATATCTGATAATATATATAATTTCTTCCCGTTCCTATTAGTATTGGTCTTCTCTGACCGCCCAGGATCTGTATGAAATCCCAACTGAAAAATAACATCCATTCATTATTAATACAAAGGTAGCTATGAAAGCTGAAGAGAGGAAAATCACTCATGATTTCTAGAGAAAAGCATAACTGCAAATTCCCTAATGGGAGGCCAGTAGCCATAATAAATTGAATTGAAATACCTCTTGTTGCAAGGCGGAAATGAAAACACTTTATCCAAGTTCTTTGAATGGAAAATGTAAATGTTATGTTGATTCATGAGTCTGGAACAGATAGAGAGCCATTTCATCTTGGTGATATCTTGATGAAAACACGAGAGAATTATATAGTTATGAATCTTCTCAATTGTATATTAAAGCTGGCGAGCCGAATGGAAGATTTAATTATTGATTACCTACCTTTTATAAGAATTGAGAGAATCAATGAATGAACAGAAAACTCTCTTCGGATGATGCAATGAGTAGGCTGCAAATCTCTTATTATGAATAAAACTCTTTGTTTAATATAACATGATCAGAATTAACGATTCAAATCAAGTCCTGGTCCTGAAGGTGTTGAATTGATCCACATATGAGTCGAAGGAATGAGCTATAAAACAAGTTCAAGAAGTTCCGAAATAACATTGGTTACGATGTATTCATACTAACACAGTTTTCATCTTGTTTTCACCATACATTTCAAATCTGATTGAGATATTTCCGCACCTCATTTGATAATCAATAGTACTGCTGGAGAAATTGAATTTCGCCAAATGTGTTAGGACTTCATCTTCTACCTATTATATTTCATGCCTTTGGAATTGATGTGCATGACCTCCTAGGTCTTGGAACTTCATTTTTCTCTCGTGTTTTTGTTATGGACCGTTATTGTGGAAATGATCAGGAGATGAAACAGATTTCTCATGAACCATCCATTCTGATTCTGTCAGAAACCCAGATTGTCTTACTGAAAGAACGAAGTTGTTGCTGAAGAGTTTATCATTCATCCGGCGATACCCCTCCCCCCCCTCCTACTTTCAGATGAATTGACCAATTCAATATTTGGATTCAACTAATCAACAATCTACAGAAGTCAGCCCGTGTATAAGAATGATAGTTAATTTCGATATGCGTAGGTTTAGACGTTTCCCGATATTACTAGGCCATCATGTATAGAATGTGAATTCTATTATTGAAAAGCATCAGAACATGGATTGTTTCATCATCGGAATGGATGAGAAAGAACGATATTCTGCATAATACAAGACATATATCACCGACCATCCATTTGATTTCCCAATATCGAAGTCAAATCGTTGAAATGGTAAGGCGCGGACAAACATTAATGCTGACGATGGACATCGTGGCCAGTAGGCTTCATGAGGATATACGAAACTGTGATGTCTGTTATGAGATTCTAAATAAGTATGACAATGAAGGACTATTCAGAAATTTTTGTTATTGCCTACGAGAAAGTGGGCATGGTGGGATTAATCATTGTGGAAAGTGAGCATTGTGATGGGAGTAGGATATCATACTATATGAATCAATGTTATTTCCTAATACTTCATTCCATAGTCTCCACAATACGACCCGATACTTTTTTCTAGATCCATACATATTGTTTATACTCAGAAAATATCACAAAACATTTCGAATTTTTTCAACTCTTGGAATAGACGAATAACATAATATCTGATATGCTTTAACAGCCCCATTTGAGAGTTGATGCGATACTTTTCTCCTGACCAATGATAAATCAATCAATGTAATAGTCAAGAAAAGTTAATTTCACTAGGGTGGGAAGTGAGCTTCAATATGGGCGAGCTATATACAGGGTGACATTCTGAAAACTTCTCACCTTTCAGTGAAAAAGAGTCAAAAAACAAAACTTACTGGCAATACCCTTCATATTATTTTCTGGTATATGAAATGTTCAATGGAAACCAATAGTATGCGCTCTCAGGACACGGGGCCCTTCATTTATTAAAAACCCGTTATTTCAGTACCTTTGGAATTCTTGGCTATGGGCATTGACAATTAAAGAAATAGTAGCATCAAAAATTTTTTCAACCCCAAGAAAGTCTACCACAAAATAGGTGATCCTTTCTCACAAATATCATTTTTTTTTGTATTGTAGACCTTTCAATTAGGCTGAAGATGGTCTTTCATGAAACCGAAACATGTTCTTTATGATTATGTAACAATATCATTGAAATTTGTGGAGATGACCTCGAGCATTCCTTCCTACCTATGAAATAATAATAAAAATCGAGAAGAGAGGATATTTTTAGCCCTCTTGATTCAACCCCCTCAAGTGGCACATCATTTTGAAGGGCGTTCAATTTTCTTTACAACGGTACCCTAGTTCATTCAGATGGACCATTGCGTTGGCAGTAAATACTTTTCACGAGTAAATCGTATATCGGAGGGTGTGAAATTCTTTTTCGGAACCACCCCCCTGAAGGGACATCAGGCATTTTCTCCAAGCTAACTCTATTCCTTTGTGGATGAAATCTGCCGGCAGAAACTCCTTGTTCTCTTCGACGAGGTGTTCATTCTTCTGGAAGACAGCTATCTTTTCCATTTTTCCTTGCCAGAAGAGGGCAGAGGTAGTGGCACAGACAAAAAATGCATTGAGTAACATTTCAAATCCGCTATGCAGTGTGACAAGCTTCCTCGATTGAATATCGTAGAATTGAACTGTTCACAACCAGCATCACCGCTACCAGTTTGCTGGTGAAACAAGCTGTCAACGTTGGAGCTCCACCAGTAGATAACCGTTTTATATGATTTTGTTTTCTCCAGGAGTGTCTGCACAATCAAGCAGCTAGCATCTTCTGCTGCATGTTTGTGAATTTGTAATACGTAAATTGTGAATTTGTGTATCACCATCTGGAAGTTGAGAACCCATTTTTCAGAAGTCGAAACTTATGCGGGGCTTGTTGGTAAATTCCTCATTCTCAATCTCGATGTGACGAAATTTGATCAGGCGCCGCTTGGTTCTTTCATTGGGACTGAGTTTGTGTTGACAGTTTGATGAGTGTGGACTACTCGAGGATAATATCGCTACAAAAAGACGTAGTCTTTCAACAGCTTTGGGGCTATGTGCAACCCCAGTCTATGGATACTCGTCAAAAACAACAGCCATTCTTTTTCCATATTGTACAAACATAAACTTCTATCAGAGAGTCGAGTTAATGCTGCGTGAAAGTGCATTTTATACCTCGCAAATACACCAACGATAGGTGAGGCCTATGTTATTGCATTCATTTCAGTATGAGTCAGTTCATTTATCAATAAACATCCACGGCTACTGAATATTTTATTTACTCAGACTTCGATCTGTCCATAGACCTCTATGGATCTGTCCCTCTCCCGATTTCAACACTACGGGTAGTTACCCTAACAATAATTTATCGAATGTTCTTCATTCTTTAGGTCTATCGTCAGTGGTCTATGATGAGATAAATATTCATTCGCAAAAATTCCACTGTATATGAAAGAGTTCAAAATTTTTTCGTGGGATAATAAGGATAGCCCGTCACCTGATGATGTTTCGAACAATATTCGGTAGTTACTGGTTTGTTCAAGTTAGCATGGGTCATTTTGAGCAAAACATTGATTTGGTTCTCATTTTACTACTCTCAATTCGAGATTGTCCTTCAATTGGTAATCTGATCAACGCATCACGATAAAAAATGTGCCGATTTAGTAGATGAAAACAACAGAATTGGTGGGCATTTCTTCTGAGAATTAGTACGCGAATGAATTTTCAACTTTTTTGTTTTTAGTCAAGGATATACTGTCGATTGTAGTCAAATACCTCATCAAATTTCGATCAATTCGAAGAGACGATGCAAGACGATGCAATGTATTGGCAATAAAAATATGAAATGGGCTTCAGAACGATGTGTTGTAAGTAGGGTTATGAGTAGGGTTTCGAAGTTTAAGTTTCGACTGAGAAAGCAATTACATATCAATTCCCTGTATCATATTCACACAAGCTCCTCAATCATATTTTTTGATGGCTTACCATGTGTATAAGACGATGCAATGTATCGGCAATAGAAATATGGAATGGGCTTGAGGACGATGTGATGTAAGTATGTTTATGAAAAGGATTCTGAAGTTAGGATTTTGACTGGGGAAACAATTTCATATCAACTTCTCATATCATATTCATCCAAACTACTCAATCATGACTTCTTATGGGTTACCATGTTTATAAGACGAATGTTACTAATTATGTTGTTCTTTGTTATCTATATACATACGTTGCTACACAATGCGCCGCAGTAACAATCCACCTCTCGTTCAATAGTGCTCCTCCACAAGCCAGTTTTTTGGTGAGAAATCCAGTCTTTATCAGCGCTACTTGCCATGGATGCGAGCCAAATCCGGTTGAGTGACCTCCAACTATCCTATTGGTTCTAGTATGCAGTTCTCCGCAACCTAAAAATCAATTCCAGTGATCAGATATGCTGAAGAGATGTCGGATATCTATAGTGCAGAATGCAGTAGATGAAATACAGCTTTTCGTATTCGATCCCAATCGAAATCAGCCACCTATTACTTGACTAGAGATGAAAGAGAGAAGAATGAGGAATGTGTCATCACGCAATAGTGTGCTATTTATTATGAATATGGGGGTGAAAATCATTGCGTACATGGAACATACGTTTGCTGGCAAACTGTTGGTTGGTGTGCAATAACATCTATTGGGGCCCTCTTTCTAGTCTAAAAACTAGAATGTGGCGCACGCAAACTCTTCTGCTGAAGGTTTATTCTTGAGTTCAATTGAATACGAATTTGATTCAGTTCACTACACCTTATGCTAGGAACGTAAGTTCGTCTTTTTCATCCATATAGGAGCCATTAGGGAATAGACCCCCTAGTTCAAGATCGTATGCATTCAAGGTACGCTTTGCTTGAAATTATCATTCGTTTGTTTTAAAATATATGCATGATTGTTATGAACTTTGGGAAGCTGGATTTCAGGAATTTTTTTCGACTCATTCAAATATCCAAATTACGCTACACCTGCCGAGGAAGATGCAGAGTGAATCCACACGTCAATTAAAATTGTGTCGCGAACTGATATGTTTTCTGGTTTGAGGTCAAAAGCCTATGAATTGAATATTGGGTTCTTCAACAGGTATGAGCTTCATTGGAACAAATATAAACAAAATCTTGATATGAAAAGTTGGTTTGAGGAATTTGTTTTTAATCCATTCTGACAGGTGAACATGAAACATTAAATTGGATCGATAATGAATACTTCGATTTCTGATTGGTTTCACTTACTTGTAGGGTCTGGAATCAATATTCGTTTTTATGTCCTGCCGATAATGCAAATTCAAAAAGACTTTGCACTTTCAGCTCGCCATCAAAACGAAATTGTTTTTTCTTTTTGCGATATCAGACCCTATATAGGTACATGGGTTTCAAAAATATGCTGTTCCTGTCTCTATTCAATACTGATGCTATTCATTGAGTTGACCTACTCCAGGTACATGATCAATTACACCTTCCATATTATATAATCGCCTCGAAATGTTTGACTAGTATAAAAATGTGCTCATTTATGAGATGTTCCATCAGTAAGCTGAAAGTGCAAATGAAAATACGAACAACATGAAATATTCATGATACCAATCCTAAGAAGCTGAAGTGAGTTCAGAGTGAGGAGCAGTGTTAATAATGTTAATTTTACCCCTGTAGTTGTGTGGCTCATGAAAAGTAAGCGGTTCATCCTCCTCTTCGTAATCAAAATCGTCTTGTTGATCGCTCTGATGGAAAGTTGGCCTTGGTCTATTCGCAGGTTTATCCAGAGGCCTATATGGTGGTCTGTCCACGATGTTCAAACTGATATCTTCTTCGTTGTCCGTGGGGTAGTAGCTAACTAGATTGTATGTGTCTGGTATGTATTACGTTGATAAGGTTATCATTGCTAGTACGATTGACATCTTATAAATGAAAATATGATAACATTTTTATTAATTTGTTAGTGATACATTGATCATTGACAATTGAAATGCTGAAGAACTGAAGTTGTTGAGGTATACCATATGTGTTGAATGATATTGGGTGAAACCACAGATAATGTGATTTATATATGATTCAAATATATCTCCTCATACAGAGTGAGTCAATAGTGCGAGATGGGTTTTTGGCGCACCTTGATGAGAAGAAATCCGATTCAAAAGAGCGTTCAACCACTAACGCGTAGATCGACGTTCGACCATCCTATAATCTAATCAGATATGATTTCCCAAAATTATACGATCAAGTTTATTATCTAGATGGAATATCTAGTATATCAGTACACTTCCTATTGAAACCACTTTCAAGGCCTCTGATATTCCAGATTACCATATCATCCAAACAATTTGAATGTGATCAAATGTTCTGTTGACATAAAATGCAATTTGCAGATGAATGGTAGAAATAATCTTTGTCGTGACAATTTCGGACCTACAGAGTGCACTATCAACTACAGTTAGGATACATAGATTCAGATTGTTTTTCACTTCTTCGAAACATGCAAGGTACTCGAAAATTATTATTCATTCTGGAGCGTGTGATGTCTACTAATGTTTGAATGAAAAATCCTGGATGTTCCGCTATGGAAATGTAGAATCGAAGAGAAAAACAATGTTTGTGAATTCATCTTCCTGGCTTTTTGCTATCAATTTTGATCAACCGAACTCTGAACATGAAATTATGTTGTTTATTAATTTTGATCATATGAGCCAAGTGAGAATAAAAAATGTTTTAGGGACCTGATATTTCGATAGAATTTCTCATTCATCTGGACCGATCGTTCGCTCAAGTCGAAGTCAGAACTGCTGAGAGTATCCATAACATTGTTGAGTTGAACAAAATACAATCAGTTCACTTTGGTAACACAAAATGATGAAAATAAATGAATTATTGTAGCACGATTCTATTATGGTAGAAATCTTCTTTCTTGAAGTAATATTCAGTATCAATGGAATGTGTTCACGTGATATCATGAGGTTGAATGAAATATGATTAGACAACTAAAATTGGATGGAATAAGAGAATATAAGTCAATAATAGCTCAATCTCTCAGTTTCTTACTGATTCATTCAGCTGAAGATGGTAGACATATATTTCCTTACGAAAAATCTATTAACTCATAGAATGAATTCAACATCTTTTGTTGAGAATATGAATGTCATTCACCGATAAACCCTAGTTAATTTTCACGGTAATTTCATCTATTCGTTATGGTAACCAAACAAAATACAGACTTCTCATTGTTCGAAAATGTTAGGAGTAGAATTTTGTAAAATCTATTGTTCTCTACGAAAAAAAGGTCGTATAATTCATCTCCTCATCATATCAGAAGCACCTCCAATTCTTGAAATGTTTGCACTGAATCTCCCACGCAGCAATGTCACGAATGTTTTAGTTGAATGAAAATTATATCGAGCCGAGGACGAGAAAAATATGATTATAAGTCAATATTTCATTTGGGAAATGGACAAAATGCAATCCTGGAAGTTCAACATCAGAAAAATAATTATATCTACATATCTACCAGGTATGAAATGAGTCAAGAATAATATACCTTCAGATCTTATGTAATTGTGTTGATCTCGTTTTTTGTTGAATTTCTCTCTCATGCCTGCAGTGTTCATTCCAATATGCTTGATATTCTTTCAACAACGAAATCATCGTTCGTCAAGTGGATGAGAGATGATATCATAGGAGGAAAAGAGCAGAATTATTGTAATATACTTCTCGAAAATAAAGATATATACATGTATTATGAAAATCTACTGTTATACATGGATTCCATTTCGAATGAGACTTAGTCGAGTCAGGAAACATTGCATGAACTTCGGCTTCTTTTCGAATCTGAAAAATCTCGAGATGGATATAATGCCTGCTATTGATGTATAGAAACCATGGGAGAGTTTGCTGTAGACTACCAAATGAATAAAAAATAAACTCTCGAGGAAAGTACATAAGTCAATTTTGAATCCGGCAGTCATCTTCTGATATTGACACATTGTTTTGTGCGAGGGCCATCGGAATATAGTTTCACTATACAATGTTGGTAACTGGAGCAACTCATCATCATTTGAAATTCGGCAAGAAATAATCATACAATAATGAGAGAATGCATTCGTGGAAACTAATAATTGGCTAATTTTTTTGTAACATTGTTTATTTTCTAGACGATGATGTAATCGCCATTATTACCTCAAAATAAAAAGTAAAAACCCGTGAAACTATTTGAGAAAGAAGACGATTTGAATTTCATCATTAAGGTTTAGCAGAAGGAAGGCTCAAGAAATTAAACATGATTCTACACTCAAATGTAATATCTACATCTCATATGGATTTCACTCTTGTTGATAGAACAAAGAATATACAAAATCTCTATTCGAAGAATTACAGTAACTTGTGAATCGATTACTGTACAGGAAGTGAATTAAAAATTTTTCCATCCTCATAATATCACCCTGCAGGAATCAAACTCTGATAGGAAGGTCGGGCTCTTAGAGAATATACCACCGTTCTTCAAGAAGAAGTTTGCGCCATCCTGTCCGAGATAGCAAACAAATCAGCAAGAACAGGGCCCACGACGGCATTTTGGGGTCCAAAACCTGACAAAGGTAAAGCAAGGAGTAGAGTTTCATTTGCCCTCAATGAATAGGTGAACGCAGCGATGCGTGAAAACTAGAGGAACATCACCAGCTACAGGCAGTTCAAATACTGGACAGAGACTGTCAAGTACTGCGCGATCTTATGGGTGTGCTCACAGGACATTACCGGCTAGATAGACACCTATCGCTAATACGTAGGGAATAATCCCAGTTGACGAAAGTCTAGAAAGGACGTAGAAGGAACGTCATTCCACTACCTGGGTCAGTGAGAGGCGTACGGAAGGCTAAGATTCGAAATCTTTGGTGCTGATACGCTTCATCGCGAAGATTCAATCAGGAATTCAATCAACCTCAAATGAACGGACATAGTGACCATCATCAGAAGGTAAGGAAGGTTCAAAGGGGAGAATCAGGGAAATAAAGAGAATATATTTGTGCGACAGGGGTCAGCAAGAAAGGCCCATGGACGCCTACTTGCTAGGCAACCGCCTTCATTCGTTCTTACTACTGCTACTACTATTACTACTACAACTACTGTGAATCGATGACTGCACAGGGTGTCACATGGGAAACTTTCCACCCTCAATATCATTATTTTTTGATATGAGACATCCAGAAGACAATTTAATTCCCAAGAAGAACCGTTTGAATGAATAGTTCTTATCCCCAAGTTTCTACCTCCTAGGATGTCAACCTTAAAATTCCAAATGGGAAGGGTGGTCAAATGATACAATTCTTTTCCTGAAGGTACCTCATTCCATCAGTTTCGATAAGTTCTTTTCGAAAAATATCGTTCTTCACTTACCAAAGTGATTAAAACTTGCCTGCACTGAGATATATGGTTTTTATGTTAGTGTTCGAACAAAAATCATAGTGTTACGACCCTGGCGATCAATCCCAGCTACCTGCGACGGAAGTAAATAAACCATATTTCTTGGAATAGTAATTAGGTGATTCGACGGCTATTGAGATGACTCGAGAAGATTATCGACCTGTTCACGATATTTCGAGTGGAATCTAGACGTTTTATTAGGTAATATAAATAGATGTTGTTAGGGACAGGAAAGAAGTCTTTATTCGGAAGCGTTATAATAACGATCGAAGAAGTGTTGTGAATCGGAAGTGTTTAGTACGAGTATTGTAATTATTGTATAGTAGTGTTCAGAATAAATCGTTTCAAGTGTTCTACCGAGTGTTAAATTATTACGGACCCAGAGTAAAATCGTAACAGTGGTGTCAGAAGTGTGGATTTTTCGAGGACATTTGAAAACATATGGTGAATACAAGGAGTACGTCATACGACGCGATGGAAGATATTTTGAAATTTATGCAAAATCAGTTCGCGGAACAAGAGGAACGACGACAGAAAGAAAAACAAGAGGAGGAGAAACGTCGTCGAGAGGAAAAAATTAGAAGAAGAGCAACGTCGTCAAGAAGAGTTACAGAAAATTCTAGAGCATCAAGAAAAAGAACGAGAACATCAGAAAATCTTCTTCGAACAAATTCTGCATAAAACTGATGTGCAAATAGATGAGTTGAAGACAGATTTCACCAAAATTGACGACAAGCTTAACCAGGAAGTTTCAAGAATAGATTTCATGTTCGATACAATCAAAAGAGATGTAGCGAATCAGATCGCCTCGCTACGAGGTCAAGATCGTCGTGACAGGGTTGCCACATCGGGTTCTTCCGTGAAACCACTAACTTTTGATGGACAGTCGCCTTGGTCTATGTATCGCCGACAATTTGAGGCTGCAGCAAGTGCAAATGGGTGGAGTGACGAGGAAAAAGCTACTGCACTCATTGTAGCTCTGAGAGGACCAGCTTTGGGGATGTTACAGTCGATCCCAGTGGAACAACAAAACCACTTCGGAGATTTAGTGGCTGCGCTAGAACTCAGGTATGGAGACCAACATCGAGAACAGCTTTACCGGGCTCAGATGAAAAATCGTGTGCAAAAGTCTGGAGAGAGCCTACAGGAGTTCGAAGCAGATGTGAGAAGACTGACTCAATTAGCGTACCCAGAGGCACCAGAGAACTTCAAAGAACAACTGGCGGTGCAGGTATTCATCGACGGGCTGAGAGACTCAGAAATACAGAAGACTCTGAGGCTAATACACTTTAAGAGGAGCAGTGAAGCCCTTGTAAGATCTCTGGAGGTAGAAGCGGCCTTCAACACCTCTAGGCCAAAAGTGAGAGCTGTGTCCATAGAAGAGCCTTCCGAACACGTGGACCCATTGGCAAAAATGTTAGGAAAAATGTTTGAAGAACTGAAGGACTCGATCAAAGAAATTAAGAGTGGGTCAAGCAACCAGCGAAACAGATCCTGCTATCGCTGTGGCAGAACTGGACACCTAATAAGGGACTGTAAGGTGAGAGTACCACCACGATCTTCTCCACCTGCAAGGACGCCATTACGGTCGTACTCACCTGCGAGGACTAGGTCATCTAGTGAGTCCTCAGATAAGATACCAGGAAAACTTGAACTAGCCAGCGTATCGGGGCGCATGCTGGCTAGCAATAACGAAGCCCCCAGGGTCATAAACATCAAAAGGATAAGAAGAACAACTGATAGCCTGACCATCAAAGGAAAAATCAACCAAATGGATGTAACCTGCACCATAGACACCGGTGCATCAGTTTCCCTGGTACGCAGTGACATTCTCCGGCCTGGAAGTATAAAACCAACCACTTCCAACTTTGTTCTTCGTACGGTCACTGGAGAAAATGCACCTATACGAGGGATGGCTGGAGTTGACGCTTGGAGGACTCCATATAGTGGACATGGTATACGTCGCAGATATCGAAGATGAGTTTATCCTCGGCATGGATCTGATAAGCGACTACGGGTTTTCATTCGACAGTGATCAGAAGACCCAATTTTTGGTAAATGATAGTACTCGACATACTGATTGAATATGCCAAGTCCCAACTCAATCCTATGACTAGTTTACGAGATACAGGGTGTTGAAGTTGAAGAATACCTAATTTTTCTCGGCCTATATCTCTAAGATAGGACAAATGAATTCCAATTTTTCGGGAGCACGTAATAGTTATGCCCTTAGGCGCAAGAACTATATAGGTATTCGACCAAAACTGATTTTTATTACAGGGTGATTCTCATTTCAAATAATGTGTTTTTTTGAATATCTGAATATCAATGCTACAAATTGATAACAATTACAAAATGAGATTTATAGCCAAGTATGCTCTTCTTACATCAATTGAATTCGTAAAATATAATAATTATACATGGTGTTTCATTAATGCTGTTGATTGCATAATTGGTCTATCCTAAAGTTCATTGGGCCACCTCGTATTATCGGGTTGATTCCAGACATTCAAAATATTTTTGAAGGATGTATCCCAATGAGTTCCATGATATACAGAGTGATTCATCGATTGAAAAAATTGACAACCACGAAAAAATATTCAAAAACCACTATTTTTTTCATCACCCTCTAATTCGAAATTATTACCGTCGATGTAAGATTTTTTTCCACCAATATACTCAGTATGGATATTTCAATCAAATTGGGAATTTTCAGACCCATGCTATGACTAGTTTTTTTTATACATCGAATAATGTGAAAATAATTATGGAAAAGTAATTACATAATAACACGAAAAATTGCTCCGAATCGCAAAACTAGTAGTCACTAGTCAACTATGTCAAAAAATGTGATTTGTTCGTAAACAAAATCTAGTGGTCTTATTATAGGTCCGCTAGCAAAACATCTCGAAAATGTTTTTCAGAAAACATCAAACAAATCACAATATGCCCCCGAAAAAATCTCATCAACGACACAACTCATCAACGATCCCACTCATATAAACGTGCTAAAACTCATGAGCGTTCCAAGTCGACAGCGGTTTTTCCCAACTCAATCCTATGACTATACTTTTCGAAAAAAATATGAAACTAAACTTCCGCAAACGCCTAGTGAGAGGTGCGCGTTAATATATTTTGCAACTCTCCTTTATCCAACCAACTTCCAATCTTTTGATCATACTGTATATTGTTAGAATCGAAGTTAGTATATGCACATCGGAAAGACACTAAAGTTGGAGTTTTGGTTATGTAGATATTCGTTACCGGGTTCAGTATAGACTTGAAAGAAAAATGGAATACAGGAACATCAGTAGGTACCGAGGAATCATCATTTATCCAACACATCAAAAATATAGTAAAATAATAATGAAACAATCTCGAAGCCTCTTTCTTCCACTCAATATCAATTCAGAATTGCAATCATAGATTTTGAAAAAATACATGAACCAACTCGTTTTCCAACAACATCTATTTGTTGAAAGAAATAGTGGCATTAGGTAATGTATATCGTAAGATATACATACCGTAATAGATCGATAGACATCCTCAAATAACTATAAAATTATATTTTAGGGTAAGTTCTAGTCCCAATTCAAGTTGACAACTGATATTTTCGGAATCGGCGGGGTCGAATTAGTCTAGAAACTTGGGTTGTCACGAATTAATAAGTATGTTTTACTTCGTAGAAGTCGAATTTGGATTATCGCAACCAGATAGAATATTTTTCAGTAGGCTTAGAAAACAAAATCATGATATCAATAAATGTGTCTGTCATCCAGCAACTTTCGGGTTGTCAGTATCTTAAAATATCATATCAGCGTATATCTTTATTCTGAGTGTTTTTTAAGTCGTTTTCAGTAATTGTTTAGTGAATTTAGTGCGCATTATGGCATTTGCAAATAGGGTAAGATGTTATGTATGCGAAGGGAATTTCATTCCTAGACTCACAATTCGTATAAATCGTGAAGATAATGTTGATTTTCTGCAAATTGCAACATTTAGAAGACAAGCTGCTGGAAATCCTCCAATTGACATTTTTGATGATACCAGAGTTTGTTTCAATTGTCATAACAGTGTAATAATTGATATCAATGAGATGGAAAATAACCCAAACTGTCTTCGCCTAAATGTATTGAGTCCAGTAATGAGCCGTGCCTGCATAATCTGTAATGCTCGTCAACATGTTCAGAGAATAACTCTTGCATGTAGGGTGAACATTTTTGTTGTAACGAATATTTATGTTCCGGACTTTCTGAGAATTTGTGGTCATCATCTTGACCCTCATGGATTTCTCTTGAATAATTTGCATGGAGGTTTGAATTTTATCAACAAACCCTATTTGATATCAAATATGCTTCAATTTCTACAGTGTATGAGAACAGTTGCCAATGAAAATAGACGTATTAGAAACTGGGATGATATTGATAGTTTTACAGAAGAAGAGTTCAAAGCTCTGACGTCGATTTCAAAAGAAGATTTTCAAGAACTTTATGGATTTTGTGATACAATCGAGCAAGGGGGAAATAGAAGGCATATCAAAAAGAAACATTTACTGACATTTCTAATCAAAATGAAACATGGAGTTTCAGATGAGTTTTTGAAAATCTTGTTTCATTTTTCTTCAAGACAAACAACTAGCTTGATAATATCGAATGTGAGGATATCTCTAATGCAAAGATTTGTAACTAATAATATTGGTTTCGACTCTATTACAAGAGACGATTATATTAATAGACACGTGTCTGTATACACCAATCAGCTATACAACCCTTCTCCCAATATCCCAAAAGCAATTGTGTATATAGACTGTACATATAACAAAATAGAAAAAAGTAGTAATTTCCGGATATTGAGACAATCCTACTGCTTCCATAAAAATGAGCACCTGGTTAAGCCTGAAATTATGGTCGCTCCTGATGGCTACATCTTGGCAATTAATGGTCCATACTTTTCTGATGCTAGAAATAATGATGCCACCATTCTGCAGCATGAGCTACAGAATGATATAAATAGAATGAGGACATGGTTTCAAGAAGGCGATGTAGTGATAGTCGATAGGGGTTATAGGGACTCTATTGGTCTTTTACAGGATCTTGGTCTCCATTACCATATGCCACCATTTCTACCACCAAACCAAAGACAACTCACAACAATCGAAACTAATAGGGCACGCTTAATTACTAGCACCAGATGGATTGTAGAGGCTAGAAATGGGCATTTCAAATCGATTTTCAAATTTTTCCGAGGAGCGATATCAATAACACATGTTGCAAAATTACGCGAATTCTATTTGATTGCTGGCGCCCTAATAAACAAATACCATCCTCCAATAAGGATGCCGGGCACATTGGAATTAGCTACACAAATGTTGCATGATATCGAAGAAGTCAACATTGTTCAGGCCCGAGTTGAGGCTGAAAACCTCCGTACAAGAAATGGTCGATGGTTTCGTTTGAACCATAGACATGTACCGACGTTTCCTCGACTTGACTTAGAATATTTGAAAACACTCACAGGGTCATATCACATTCACTTAGCTGCCTCCTACATACAAGACACGATACAAAGAGATGGAGGGGAACAAAATACACTCGATATTGACGAACTCATTGAGGAACCCAATTTTTTAAGATTTCGAGTATTTTCTCGGTTCAGAAATGCCACTAAACATATGCTGTGGTTAGTATTCAGAGAAATCGATGATAATAATTTACAAGATCCGCCCATTTTAGGGTACTACTGTACTTGTAGGTCCGGTGCTAGAACATTAGGGACGTGTGCACACGTAGCCAGTGTGGTATGGTTCCTTGGATACGCAAGAAACCAAGGAAATATTACCTTTCCATCTGATCGCCTTTTGAATTGTATCGACGATGCTGCAAATCGATTGAATCCTGAAAATATGAACATCGGTCCGGAACTGATTTGAATCTGGCGATTAGTTGATTTCTGTGTTCCTTGTGAAACATAATTATAGTAGTAGTAGTAGTATATGTCCTTCGTTGGTAGGTATGTACATACCAACCAACCATCGATCCCTAATGAGGTCCTTTAGCCCATAGTGTTCTGAACATGTATCTATATTGTATGTAGGCACGCAACAGTGAATCGTGCAGGACTATCCCCAGCCGATGCTCCGAAACTTCACAATATTTAATTCGTATATTAATATTCGAAAAATTCCTTGCGCTGTCTGGGAATCGAACCCACGACCCCGCAGTCCTGACTCGGGTGCTCGTCCACTGCGCCAATCCTGCCTACACACAATCATATTATAGGTATTGGAACTTTCACTTTCTAACGTGGACTAGGCCTACAGGGGATACCACAATAAAAAAAACGCGCCTGAAACTCTACCTCTCAGGTGGTGGGGAAACGAGTTGGTTTGTCTATTTTTTCAAAATCTGTGATTGAAATTCTTAATTGACATTTTTCTTTCAGGCCTATACTGAACCCGGTAACGAATATCTACATAACCAAAACTCCAACTTTAGTGTCTTTGCGATGTGCATATACTAACTTCGATTCTAACAATATACAGTATGGTCAAAAGATTGGAAGTTGGTTGGATATAGGAGAGTTGCAAAATATATTAACGCGCACCTCTTACTAGGCGTTTGCGGAAGTTTAGTTTCATACTTTTTTCGAAAAGTAGTCATAGGATTGAGTTGGGAAAAACCGCTGTCGACTTCGAACGCTCATGAGTTTTAGCACGTTTATGAGTGGGATCGTTGATGAGTTGAAAGTTGATGAAAGGGGTGCGTAGAATAGTTGTGTCGTTGATGAGATTTTTTCGGGGGCATATTGTGATTTGTTTGATGTTTTCTGAAAAACATTTTCGAGATGTTTTGCTAGCGGACCTATAATAAGACCACTAGATTTTGTTTACGAACAAATCACATTTTTTGACATAGTTGACTAGTGACTACTAGTTTTGCGATTCGGAGCAATTTTTCGTGTTATTATGTAATTACTTTTCCATAATTATTTTCACATTATTCGATGTATAAAAAAAACTAGTCATATAGCATGGGTCTGAAAATTCCCAATTTGATTGAAATATCCATACTGAGTATATTGGTGGAAAAAAATCTTACATCGACGGTAATAATTTCGAATTAGAGGGTGATGAAAAAAATAGTGGTTTTTGAATATTTTTTCGTGGTTGTCAATTTTTTCAATCGATGAATCACTCTGTATATCATGGAACTCATTGGGATACATCCTTCAAAAATATTTTGAATGTCTGGAATCAACCCGATAATACGAGGTGGCCCAATGAACTTTAGGATAGACCAATTATGCAATCAACAGCATTAATGAAACACCATGTATAATTATTATATTTTACGAATTCAATTGATGTAAGAAGAGCATACTTGGCTATAAATCTCATTTTGTAATTGTTATCAATTTGTAGCATTGATATTCAGATATTCAAAAAAACACATTATTTGAAATGAGAATCACCCTGTAATAAAAATCAGTTTTGGTCGAATACCTATATAGTTCTTGCGCCTAAGGGCATAACTATTACGTGCTTCCGAAAAATTGGAATTCATTTGTCCTATCTTAGAGATATAGGCCGAGAAAAATTAGGTATTCTTCAACTTCAACACCCTGTATCTCGTAAACTAGTCATAGGATTGAGTTGGGACTTGGCATATTCAATCAGTATGTCGAGTACTATCATTTACCAAAAATTGGGGAAATTCGACGGAACGCCATTTTTATATAGAAAAAGTGCGGGGTCCTTTGGAGAAGAAGAGTTTGTACTAACGACACCGGCCGAGAGGGAGACGTCAGTGAGGCTACGACTAGCGAAGACTGTGAGAATTCCTGGATTCACTGAGAAGATCATCCATGCGCGATTAGAAGAGGACCCTGGGTGCTGCGTTGGATTAGTACAGTCATGTGAGGAATCCCCCAGCAAGCTGTTACTTGCCCGAGCTTTAGTTACCACCAAACGAGACATTCCTGTGAGGGTAGCAAATGTGTTACCTACCACCATAACAGTAAGGGAAGGAGACATCATCGGAGCTTGTGAACCAGTCAGTTGGGTAGCAAAATGTGATGAGACTAACAAGCAGAGATGGAGGGAACGAGATGACAGTGCATTGAAAGTTCTGGAAACCTCCTTGGACCACTTATCACCAACAGAATATAAAGCTGCCAAGAAATTCATAGCAGACGAAAGTGATATCTTTGAATCAACATCAATAGGGCGGACGAACTTGGTCAAGCACAGAATAGATACTGGTAAAGCTCACCCAATTCGGCAACCACCAAGAAGAATGCCATTTACTAAGCAACAGGAGGTGGAACAGCTGGTTGATAAAATGATGAAGGATGGGGTAATTGAAGAATCATCCAGCCCTTGGTCTGCACCGGTTGTATAAGTGTCCAAGAAGGATGGATCCACAAGATTCTGTGTGGATTATAGGAAGCTCAATGACGTCACCAAGAAGGATAGCTACCCGTTACCAAGGATAGATGACACTTTGACTACATTGGCTGGCTCCTGATGGTTTTCGACACTGGACTTGAAGAGCGGATACTGGCAAGTGGGCATTCACGAAGAAGATAAGGGGAAGACTGCTTTTACGACTGGTAATGGACTGTACCAGTTTACTGTGATGCCTTTTGGACTATGTAATGCCCCAGCAACCTTCGAAAGGCTGATGGAATTGGTACTGCGTGGGCTCACTTGGAAAACTTGCCTGGTATATCTGGACGATGTTTTGGTCATGGGAAAGAATTTCGAGGAACACCTGAAGAACTTACGGGAAGTGTTCCAGCGATTCAGAAATGCCAACCTCAAACTGAACCTGTAGAAACCCTGCCAAAAATACCTTATGAAGTCTCATGAAGAAATATAGATAAAATGTGAGTATTAATAAGGATTTATAACCGAGTTCTGTAGCGTATGAGTACATTATCTCTGGCACATGAACTTTCTAAAAGGTTTAATGATATTTCATGAGTATATGTGATTTATAAGCGTATACAAATATGGAGTATGAGAGTTTTTATCAGGCACAAGTGGTTTGAGGAGCCTATGACCACCAATAAGATATTCCACTTCCAATTGGAAAAGTATTCTATGCACATTCATGCGCCTTAGTATATATGAGAAATGTGTAGGAATTTACAAATAGAATTCTATTGGGTATCGTCAGGAAAAAAATATATCAGGATTTTAGAGTTTCACTAAGGAATTCCTTATCTAATTTAATGCGATTTCTATTAGCATTCATGTGACTCAGAATAACTGAGAATTTACGAGTTTCAAATAGACAATGAATGCCTAATCTGAAATGTGTCCAATGAGTGTTTATAAGACAACTAGTTTCTAGGTTTATGAAAACACGGTTCTAAAATTATAGGTTTCTTATCAGCTTGAATCCGGTAAATAATTATTGAGTAATCATAAGTTTTTAAAAGACAATATAGATATAATCTTTAACGTATTTCATGGGTTTTTGTGAGGTTAAATTTGTTCGATAAATTATGATATTCAATAGGGAACTGCTGCCATGATTCTATCGGTTGCTGATGAGCTTGTATGTGGTATATGTGGTTTCAAGTATTCGAGATTTCTTATAAGCAATTACTGATCTATAATGAAACGTATCTTATTAGTCAAGCTGAGGTAAGATGTGTTCCAGAATTCATGAGTGTTGATAAGGATTTACCGTTATAACTGTATTCGTATGTTATGATGTTTCATGCGTTATTTCTGTCTAAGAATTCTGGACAATACATGCCTAATCTGAATGGTATCTAATAAGTTTGTATGAGATGTGATAGTTCTGAGGATTTTTGGGGTTTGAAAAGACATTACTGATTTGAAACGGAATGTATCCTATGGGTCATGCTGAGGCTTGATGTGTATCAAAACTGATGGGTGTTGATAAGGGTATACCATTATGACTCCAATGGTATTTTGAGAGGTTTCATGCGGGATTGCTGTATAAGGATTCAAGATTTTAGATTAGACAATACATGTCTGATTCGAAATGTATCTGATTATTTTTCATGAGATATGTATCTCATGAGGTAATGTTTGTTTAAGGATTCATGAGAGTTGGTAGGGATTCACCGTTATGACTGTATCCATACGTTGAAATGAATGATGCGTTATTGGGAGTCACGAGTTTTGATAAGACAATACATGTCTAATCTGTATGGTAACTAATTAGTTTGTATGAGATGTGTATGTTCTGAAGATTTTTGTAGTTTGAAAAGACAATACTGATTTGAAATGAAACGAATCCT
Source organism: Phaedon cochleariae (assembly GCA_918026855.4). Taxonomy (NCBI): domain Eukaryota; kingdom Metazoa; phylum Arthropoda; class Insecta; order Coleoptera; family Chrysomelidae; genus Phaedon; species Phaedon cochleariae. Next base: position 33,825,183 of record OU896710.1, read on the forward strand.
ATGGGTCAAGCTGGGGCTGTATGTGTTCCAGAATTCATGAGTGTTGATAAGGATATACAGTTATGACTTCAATGGTATGTTGAGAGGTTTCATGCAGAATTTTTGTATAAGGATCCACAAGTTTAGATAGAACAATACATGCCTAATCTAAATGGTATCTAATGAGTTTGAATGAGATGTGTATGTTTTTTGAGGTTTGTGAAGACAATGCTGAAGCTAAGGATATAATGTGTTATAGACTTCTTGAGGGTTGATGAGGATATATAGTTATGACTTCTAGTATATCGAGAGGTTTTTTCGCAGAGTTTTTTCATGATGATTCACGAGTTTGGATCAGACAGTTCATGTCCAATATAAAATGTTTTCTATAAGTTTGTGTGAGTTTTCAATAGTACAATATTTTCAAGTTCAGAATATATATTATTAGATCTAATGAGGATTAATGACAATGATTGACAGTTGTTATATGATGATAATAATAAAACAAGAGGTTTTATGCGGAATCTGTTTACTAGTTCCAATCAGACAATGCATGCTCAATCCAAAATGTATCAAATGAGTTTGTATGAGAAAATCAGTTCAAAGATTTGTAATTTCTAATGAGAACACGCACGGTTCTAATATTATAAGGTTACCAGCAGTTTTTATGAGAAATATAATTTTTGATAGCTCATAACTCCTATTCTGCAAGACACCATTGCGTAGGTACAATTTTTGTGTTCATATAATATATCAGAGTCAGTGCTTGAACGCACGTCATTGTTGAAGGTGAACATTATACAGGGCTTGGCTATGGACTCCTGGGATGAAAACAAGTTGATTTAGACCAACTTACCTATATCCAAAATCGTCTCTTTAAATTGGTACAAGGCGTTGAAGTTTTTTCGGAAAAAATAATTTTGCTCATAAAAAGAGTAGGCTGAGATTGATTTTCATAATTTTTGGCATGGCATGTTCTGTGACTGTGAGTCACGTTTTGAGATGTTTTTGATCATCATCAGTGACCTGCAAGTATTTCGAACAAATATGTTGCCGTTCAAATTTGGTGACAACTTTTCAGAGGTCGGACTGGAAACTTCCAGTTTCTTTTCCAGAAAGATATTCCCTTCAGAAATATTTTTTGTATCTTGTTATTTCTTCAGGATCATTTGCGAATGAATAATTTCTGATCTGAGGCATCTCATGCATTTTTAAGAAAAATAATCTGGTTGGGACATGGCTTGACTGTAGACTCCTATGATAAAAATAGGTTGATTTTAGCCAAATTACCTATATCCAAAATCATTTCGTTTGAGTTGGTACAAGGCGTTAAAGTGCTCACCTTGGGTCCTGTATATAGTTATCGCTAAATTTGAGACGTGAAAGTTCTTGTAATGCCAAAGAGGACCAGCAACTTATCAGTTTATTTACAATAATAAATCATATTGTAGCCATGATCAATAAACAGTCCAACTAATTAGATTAATTTTCAAAAATGCACAGGATGCATCATATCAGAAATTATTTATTTGCAAATGAACCTCGAGACATATCAAAGATAAACACGATACAAAAAATATTTCTGAAGAAAATATTTTTCTGGAAAAAAACTGGAAGTTTCCAGTCCGACCTCTGGGAAGTTATCACAAAATTTGTACGGCAACATGGTTGTTTGAAACACTTGCAGGTCACTGATGATGATCAAGAACATCTCAAAACGTGACTTACAGTTGAGGAACATGCCATGCCAAAAATTATGGAAATTGATCCCAGCCTTCTCTTTTAATGAGCAAAATTATTTTTTTCCAAAAAAAATTCAACGCCTTGTACCAACTCAACGAGACGATATTGGATATAGGTGAGTTGGCCTAAATCAACTCGTTTCTATCCCAGGAGTCCACAGCCGAGCCATGTCCGAACTTTTTACAGATACCCTGTATATTTTATTTGAAAATATAACTATATTGATTGTCACTTTCTCGGAAAAAACTTATTGATTTCCTTTTTTTTCTATATTATATTCAAAACCCCCTGATTTCGTTACAAATAAGTTTCAGACCATCTTTTATCATCTTTTTTTTTTAATCACACGACCCTTTATATTGCCATATTTTCCGATTTATTGCAAAAACTTCAGCTCATCAAAGCAGAATTGTTTTTATATTGGTACTGGTATTTCAACTCGAATACGCACACAATTCGAAGAGACGAAGAAGAAGAGGGTTTTTGCCAAATGAATCCTCATTCGATCACATAAAAATCATTCAATATACTTTATATCCTCATACATTCTCATAATTCCTATCAGCATTGCATCAAGAAACTATTATATATTTTCATGCCTACTAGAAACTGATAGATCCACATAAAAACCCGAACAACAACGCCAAATTCATAATATAGGTAACTCATAAATCCACATAGATTCACATTTGAAAATTCACTTGGAGAGAGAGTCATTAAGTCTCCACATAGAGGGGAACACAAAATTCAAGTTGGTAACAAAACAGTAACTTTTTTGCGTTGGTACTTCTGAGACTGAGCTAGCCACTAGCCAGCCATATTTGTTTTAGTTTATGTTGCTCGCGAAGGAAGACAGGTATCTCTGTTTTGATTCGAGAGAATACCCATTATTCTGAAATTATTGTTGAGAATTGAGGTGTGAATTGCATATCATATCATGTGTAATGTAGTGGATTCGATAGTGCTCCAATCTGAAATAACTTTTGGATAAATGTGAACATTACTCATGATTACCAACGGGATCTGTTTCTTTGTTCGCACCAAGAGGTTGAACATCCGCCATGATGCATAAACTTGTGAGTATTTTTCATCTCTAATATTGCATCACTTCATCCTCATTGCTAATTTGGATTAATGAGGATTCTTGAGTTTGAAATAGACAATTCATTGCTGATATATATAGGGTTCTATAAGTTCCTGTAAGGTTCATATGTTTCAATGATTGAAGGTTAAAAATGACTGGCACAATTTAACACATAACTTTGTATCTTGTTAGTTGTTTGTATAAGGTTTCCAATCACGATACTCAATTATATTTCATTGCTCATTCACGAGCCTGAGAAGGTATGATATATGTGTAGAAATCAACGAATATATTCGTATATGATATCGTGTGGAAAGACAGGAAACAGTGAGAGCAGCATTTATTAGCTGTAATAAGGAATCCCGCATCTGATTCAATGCGTTTTTTATGAGCATTAATATGATTCAAAACGACTCCAAATTTACAAGTTTCAATGATGAAATTCAGTGTTGATTACAATCGTATCTTACAGGTTGTTATAAGCAAAATATCTTCCAGGAATTCATACCGTCTAATGAGGAACCACAGATCCGATTACATTGAATCCTCATTGAATGTATGTGGAATGAAATATTTGAAATCCAATGAGATTGTATAAGACATTACTATCCCAATATGCAATGAATTTTATGAGTTTTCATAAGACAATTGATTTTCGAGAATTCACGGAACCAAATGGCATTGGTTTCTTGTGAGTTATTTTTTATTTTGAATTATTGAGGAATCAGAACTTCGATCAATACTGAGCTATCCTGGAAGATGTCATGAATGTTCTCATTTCAGTATATTTCAGGATTTTGATAGGTTCATATAATCGATATGAGTCTTTGTATCCGTAATCAAATTAGGAACGCACGATGTTCTGTGAACATAATAGGGATTCCCTTTCGTGCGCTCCAAGCGATAATATATATATATTATAAATATATAGTAGAAGGCATGAATTTGAGAAATGTATAGTTTTTCAGTAGATTTTTCATCGATGGGCCTTGTGAATATGTGGCAACATGCATTGTCCATATCACAAATTTTCATATTGACCTTACTGCTGACACAATGTTTTCTCATACACTAGTTTCAATTCCACCAACATTAAAGATCTACCAATATTCAGCAATATTTATTGTCTCTTAAAGATGTGGACCTCATTAGTAGCTGGCTATGAAAACAGAGCGAGTGTAGAATGTTTTTAAATCCTTGCCACCTCCCTGTCAAATTCACAAATTTTTCATACGATAGCGAATACTAATCCAGGATACGAAAATTAGAAATGGTTGTGATATAAAATAAGTTGGTTTCAAATTTTTGTGGTTCTGACATCCTGGATTATTATTCGCCGCTGTATGAAAAAATTGTAAATTCTACAGAGGTATGTGACAAATATTATAAAACATTCTGCACTCGCTTTTTTTCATAGCCACCTACTCGTTAGGTCCACAGCTTTTATATTCAATAAATACTGCTGAATATTGGTGAATGTTTATTGTTGGTAAAAATTGAATCTAGTGTGTGACGAAACACTGTATCAGCAACAAGGCAAATATGAAAATTTATGATATGGACAATGTTGCCAGATATTTACAAGTTCAATCGATGAAAAGTCTACTGAGAAACTAGAATTTATCAGAATGTTGGGCTAAGACTAGAAATATCTCATAAGTTGTATATTTTTGATAAGCGAAAAGCATCAATGTTTCAAATGAGGAAAAATATGCGTGATGTTCCATTTGAAAAAACATAACTTTGGATTGATTATATCTGGATAATAGCAGCTTATTCTGAAATTCTGATTACGCCACTGGATTCTACGTGAAAAAATGTATGACAAACACTTTCGACTTTTTCGATGAATTGGGAGATGGTTGAGATACAAGAAGGGTCCCGAAATGCAGCATTTTCAATTTCGCCCTGTATCTCAAAAAGGCAGCGGGCTACAAAAACTTGGTTAAGGGTATCGTGAGTTTCAGTTAAAAGAAGCCCACGTTTGCGAAAATGGAAAATCTCTATTTTAGAAAAAAAATGAGATACCTATCCCGTTATGACATCGAAAATAGGACAGCCTGTACAGGGTATTCACGAATATTTAGAACCCCTACTCAACTTTTTTATGTATTGTCAATTTTATTTATCCAAGAAACTTTCTTCAATACTCTTCCTTTAAATTTTCAAATTTTATATATGCCAATGAAAAAACTGACTATTTTTTCAAAAGTTCAACTGTTTTTCTGTTGGTTTATACAGAAAAAATATGAGAGATCGTTCTTGGAAACAAAATCGAATGATACATGAAAAAATAAGCAGGGGTTCAGTACAAAATACTGAAGAACTGTCAATAGTAACTCTTTATGAATAGATATGATGTACTCATTTCATACTAATCAATGCCACGCTGTTTCAATTAAGACTTCCAATTAGGAACTGATGATAAGTGTATATGCACAACAGAGTTATACATCAGGAATTGATCATGAATATACCTGCAGAACGCATTTCAAACCCATAAATGCCACTGTAGTACAATGAGAAACTCTGATCAGGAACTGATTATGAATGTATCTGCAGAACACAGTTCATACTCATAGAGTTAATATGGAATTTCTATGAGGAACTGATTATGAAAGTATCTGCAATAAACATTTCAAACTCATAAATGCCACTGCATTCCGATAAGGAGTTCTGATCAGGAACTGATTATAAATCTATCTGCAAATCAGAGTTCATATGGAATTGCTATGATGAACCCATTATGAATGCATGTATCTACAATACACATTTTGAACTCATGAATACCACGGTATCTTAGTGATAAATTCCGATTAGTGACTGATTATGAAATGTATCTGCAAAACAGAATTCATACTCGTAGATCTCATATGACTGTGCTATAATAAGCTATCTATGAATGTATCTGCAATACACACTTTGAACTCATAAATGCCAAGGTATTTGAATAAAATCCCGAATAGGGACTAATTATAATTAATGTATCTGCAAAACAGCGTTTATTGTCATACACTTCGAAAGAAATTGCTATTAGGAACTGATTATAAATGTATCTGTGAAACACAGATCACACTCATAGAGTACGAGAAAAACTGCCAATAGGAACTCATTATGATCGTTCCTGTGAAACACATTTCAAACTGATAAATGCCACGGTAATTCAATGAGGAATTCCAATTAGGAACTGATGATAAGTGTATCAGCAAAACAGAGTTATACTCTAAGTGTTCCTGAGGAATTGCTATTAGGTATTGATTATGAATGTACCAGCAGGATACTTTTCAAACTCATAAATGCCACTGTGCTCCAATAAGGAATTCCGATTAGGAATTGATTATGGATGTTTCTGCAAGACAGAGTTTATACTAATAGAGTTCATACGGAATTGATATAAGAAACTCATTCTGAATATATCTGCAACACACATTTCAAACTCATAAATGCCACGGTATTTCAATAAGAAATTATAATAAGGAACTGATTGTGAATGTATCTGCAAAACAGTTTATACTCAAAAATTCCCATTATAAATGTATCTGCAATACACATTTTCAACTCATGAATGCCACGGTATTTCAATGAGAAATTCCAATCAGGAACTGATTATACATGTATCAGCAGAACAGAGTGCATACTCAAAGACTTTGAAAAGAATTGCTATTAAGAACTGATTATAAATGTATCTGTGAAACACAGCTGATACTCATTGAGTACATGAAGAACTGTCAATAGAAACCCATCATGAATGTACCTGTCAAACACATTTCGAACTGATAAATGCTACGGTGTTCCAATGGGGAATTCCAATTAGGAACTGATGATGATTGCTATAAGGGACTCATTATGAATGTATCTGCAATACACATTTCAAACTCATAAATGCCACGTTAATTCAATAAGAAATTGCAATTAGGGACTGATTTCAAATGTATCTGCAAAACAGAGTTCATACTCATAGAGTTGCTATTAGAAACTCATCATGAATGTATATGCAGAACACATTCCATTCTCATGAATGCCACAGTGTTTCAATGAGGAATTGCCATCAAAATCTGATTATAAATGTATCTGTAAAACATAGTTCATACTCAAAGACTTCGTTGGAAATTGCTATTAGGAACCGGTCATGAATGTACATGCAGAACACATTTCAAAATCATGAATTACGATGTTTTAATAAGGAATTGCCATTTAGAACCGATTATGAATGTATCTGTGAATTACAGTTCAAACTCATCGACTCCATTGAGGATTGCCATTAGGAACTGATTATAAATGTAACTGCAGAATACATTTCGAGCTTATAAATTACTGTTTCACTATCCAACTTGACTCTGATATATTCTCATATGTAAATAACCAGGAATTACTAGTAGGAACTGATTATGAATATATCTGCGAAAAACAGTTCATACTTTTAAGAAGAAGGGAGAGAATCGCCATTAGAAACTGATTATATATGGATCTGCAAAATACATATGATTATACGGAATTACTGTTTCACTATCCAACTTCATTCTCATTAATTCTCATATATATTTTTTTATAAGTTTCTATGAGACATTTTTGGCAGGGAATGTTCACTATTCCAGAAACGAGTAGATTTCTTGGGCCACACGGTAACGTCAGAAGGAATACAAACTGACGAGACAAAGATTCAAGCCATTCGAGACTGGCCAAGACCGAAAGACAAACATGAAGTTAGAAGTTTCTTGGGATTGTGCACTTACTACCGTCGTTTTGTGGAAGGATTTGCTGATATTGCGGCACCACTCCATAGATTGACAGAAGATCGAGTCAACTTCAACTGGTCTGTAGAATTTGAGAAATCCTTCAAGAAATTGAAGGCTGGCCTCTGTTCGAGTCCTATTTTGGGGTTCCCACAAGAGAGAGGCTTGTTTATTTTGGACACAGACGCGAGTAACATCGGAATTGGAGCCGTGCTATCACAAGTACAGGATGGTCAAGAAAAGGTTATAGAATAAATACTACAGCAAAGTGATGGCCAAACCAGAAAGGAATTATTGTGTCACCAGGAAAGAACTGCTGGCAATTGTTAAGGCTGTTGACCATTTCCACAAATACTTATACGGGAGAGAATTTCTCATTAGGACAGATCATGCAGCTTTGAGGTGGCTGATGGAGATGCAGAATCCTGAAGGTCAAATAGCAAGATGGCTGGAAAAGCTGAACCAGTATCACTTCAAGATTAAGCATCGCCCAGGAAAACTACACCAGAATGCAGATGCCATGTCCAGAAGACCTTGTTCGGAAACCTGTAAGCATTGTCTGCGCATTGAACATCGAGAAGGAACCGCTGATGTTAGAAAAACCAGACTTGTGACCGATGATAAGTGGACAGCAGCACACATGAGACGAGATCAGGAGAACGATCCGAATATCGCCGATTTTCTACGTTGGAAAGAAAGAGGAACAGAAAGACCGACATGGAAGGATATCTCGGATAGAGGGCCTGCTTTCAAGGCGATGTGGGCACAATGGGACTCACTAGTTGTGGAGAATGGATTATTGAAGCAAGTTTGGGAATCAGCTGATGGTAGATCAACAATTTCTCAGCTGGTTGTGCCCCACATCAGAGTTAATGAAGTTCTGGAAGAAGTCCATGGCGAAAAATCTGGTGGACATTTTGGAGTTAACAAAACATTGAGTAAAATTCGAGAAAGATTTTACTGGGTTCAATGTCGTGACGACGTGGAAAGTTGGTGTAGAAGATGTCCTGTATGCGAAGCCAGTAAAGGTCCCAGAACGAGATCAAGAGCTGGAATGAAGCAATACAATGTGGGTGCACCGTTTGAAAGGATCGCCATCGATGTAGCCGGACCATTCCCTTTGACCGATGATGGAAATAAATACATCTTAGTTGCTATGGACTACTTCAGTAAGTGGGTAGAAGCATACGGCATGCCAAATCAAGAAGCCTCCACAGTTGCCAGGATATTGGTAGACAACATGTTTTCACGGTTCGGGGTACCAATGGAGTTACATTCTGATCAAGGGAGAAATTTCGAGTCGAACTTATTCAAAAAGGTCTGTGATCTAATGGGAATCAGTAAGACCAGAACAACTCCACTACATCCACAATCCGATGGCATGGTCGAAAGATTCAACCGAACTATGGAAGAACATCTTTCCAAAGTAGTCGAAGAGCATCAGAGGGACTGGGACAGGCATCTTCCCTTATTCCTGATGGCGTATAGAGCAGCTGTCCATGATTCAAGGAAGCTAACTCCAGCTAGTATAGTCTTTGGAAGAGAACTCCGCTTACCTTGTGACTTGGTGTTGAAGAAAAGGAAGTACAAGACTACGCAGATGAGCTCCGGAATGGCTTGATGAAAATTCATGAGACTGCTCGGAAGAGAATGAAATTAGCAAGTGACAAAATGAAGGCACGGTACGATCTCAAAGCCAATTCAGAGGGATTCTTCGAAGGAGATCGAGTTTGGCTGTATAATCCTCGACGGAAGAAAGGCGTATCACCCAAATTAACACCATCTTGGGAAGGACCGTATACGGTGTTGAAAAGGATCAACGATGTGGTCTACAGAATCCAACGCAGCCCTAGGACAAAGATGAAAGTCGTTCATCTTGAAAGACTGAAGCGCTATCATGGTGAGGAGAGTTCTGTTTTTGATCGGGACGATCAAATTTGAAGAAGGGGGTAAATGTTACGACCCTGGCGATCAATCCCAGCTACCTGCGACGAAAGTAAATAAACCATATTTCTTGGAATAGTAATTAGGTGATTCGACGGCTATTGAGATGACTCGAGAAGATTATCGACCTGTTCACGATATTTCGAGTGGAATCTAGACGTTTTATTAGGTAATATAAATAGATGTTGTTAGGGACAGGAAAGAAGTATTTATTTGGAAGCGTTATAATAACGATCGAAGGAGTGTTGTGAATCGGAAGTGTTTAGTACGAGTATTGTAATTATTGTATAGTAGTGTTCAGAATAAATCGTTTCAAGTGTTCTACCGAGTGTTAAATTATTACGGACCCAGAGTAAAATCGTAACAATAGTATTGAAACTCCTCTCAGTGAAATTGGATGAAAGTTTACGTGGCACTTTCCCAACTCTTCATCAGGAGCCACATAAGAGATTCCACAAATGGCCTTCGTTTTTCGCCACTTCTAAACAATTTGTAAGTTTCTACGTTCGTTCTGACTCAAAGAGTCTGCTGCCAAGATGGCTTCCATTGGCAAAAGTCTGTGAACTGGCAGCTGACAGGGGACATATAACTGCTTCGCGGTGATATTTTATTATATGCCACTTGTCAGCTGATGTTTATCAACTGTCAGCTGTTATCCAACAAGCTTTTTCCAACGGCGGTCTTCTTGTGCCAGAATGAACATAGCTACACAACTCAAGACCAAATCGTTTGGATATGCTAAAAGTTTCTGCTCATGGAAATGAAGCATTTCTGACTTATGAGTAGAAGTGAGGCCATATATGTAAAATTTCAGCGATGAGGATGAAATATACAATTATACACTCGAATGAACTTTCATCTGAATTTCATTATGAGATTACTAATTGTTGCTAATTTTATGGAGTTGATGTTGCTCCTGATGAAGAGTTGGAGAGGTGCTACCTAATCATCTAACCATTTTTACTGAAAAACAAGGAGTAAATGCAATATTTTCAGTTCAGAGGCTCAACTCGACCCCTTTTTATTCAAGATGTTGATGGTGACATCTCCTTCTCTTAGAGGGTTCAACCATGAAGGCTTAAAATATTCATTGTGTCAGTATAAGGGTGGAAAGTTTTCGAATTGACACGAACCTATATAATAAATGAAATTACATTTTCATAATCGGAATCCATGATGATAGCTTGCAGGAAAATAGGAAGAAAGTTCTTGTTCGAAATATCCTGTACAGTTTCCGAAAAACTTTGGAGGGTGGAACAATAGTGAGCCGGCGTCCAATATTACGCACATCCTATGATTGCAAGTCACATATTAATCAAAAACGAATGTGAAGTAAATAACGGGGTCTATGATAATCACATCACAAAAAAACCGTGAGAGCCTGAAGCATTTTTTGTTTTTTTGATCATTTTATACACCTCCAACCACTTCTAGAATCACTTGAGATTCATGAATTATTCTTTGTCGAAATACTGTCATTTGCAAATCGAAATGCGATGGCAATACCAGCTCATTTTGGAATCATTAAATTCATTAAGAATGGAAGCTTTTATAAAAACTGCAAATACATGAGATCACTAAATGAACGAACTGAAATAGGAGATCCACCTATCGCCCCTAAACATCTCTATCCTTGTGACTTTCATGTGGCTCTTTAGACACAAATTGATGGAGAAAGATTATGACATGAAAATACATAACTCACGGATTGAATTCCAGATACGAACTTACTATTTCTATGTATCAGTGAATATGAATTGGCCATGTATTTTCGCAATATTGTTGCGTCCTAATTGTCCACCACATGGACAAAAAGTATAACTGTTGTTTCATTTGAACAACTGAGGAGAACATTGATTGAATACTTTCCGAATAAATGAAACATCGATTTTCAGTCACCGTGTTATAATGTTTGACTCTAGAGCATGAAAATGATTTGTATATATCACACAACTGTCTATTGAATGACAACTATTATTTTTTCATAAATTCGAATAATCGCAGCGATAACAATCTCCATGGTGTGCATGATAACATCATTTCATACCTAAAAAATATCAACCTTCAAGTTTATTGAGACATAGCGAAAGATATTGTAGGCGTAAGTTAATTGCAAAGCTCTAATCAATGTATATACATGGAATTTCATTCGAAAATATTGCTTCCGACTCATGATTTCTTTGTTGCTTCTGTATAGGCAGCACTGATTTTTCTTCATAGAACCGACTCATCAATCGTTCTTGAGTCATAATTTTAGAGTTATCATAGGACTCGAGTAATAGGACTATTGCCTGACTATTCTAACAGCTTCGAAATCAAGATGATTGGGATTTCAATGGAGGAAATATTCAATAAGTCGTTAGATAAGTTGAAGGGCACGCTTATAAGTGGAAAGGGATGAAAGAAACTAGAAGCTTCAGACAACTGGTATACCTATTATTGGCGTGAATCAATTTGCAATATATTCGTGTTCCATCATTGCATATTAGGTTTCTTTTTTGCAGTGTAGAATATTGTGGATTTTTTTCATCAGTTGGTAATTGTTAGTATAGTTCTTTGTTGCACAGCACAAACCGTGAGACATAGTACAATATTTCTCCAACCTATTTGTGAAAATATAATTGTTTCTTGAAGTTCAATAATAACACACACAAAAAAGGTTTCTTCAATCATTTGACGAAAATACTTCGTGCTCGTGTCGATTTCTCGTTCTATATCACACACTGAAGGACTACTATCGAAACTTACTAGCATTATTGAGGACACCTACATCAGGCCGATGTGTAGGTGTATGCGAGTCTCTGTCGACGCAGCAGGACCAGATCATCCCTCCTGAGCAGAGGTCCAGGGGTCGGCCACCACCTAGCACGCAGCTGATGCTTAGTCCGCATTCGTACTTCACGCCTCTGTATCGGCACGATTGAGGTATCACTGCAAAAAGATATTCGATTCATTCAATGCCAGGGTCATGCAACAAATTGGGTATTCTTTAGTTATAGGTTGTTTTTCTAAATAGCGTACTCAGGTAGTACATCTTATTGGCTAAATCTTCCTTCTATTACCGACAAAGATAGATAAGTTGTTGAAACAATGTTGTTCAAAAACTCTTCGATGTCATGTTGATAAACATATCTGACAATTTGATTCATTTATGAAGAATCCCACAAGCCACCTGATTTTGTCATTATGACAGCGACAAAAGTTTGCCCTAACTTTTCCAGCGACAATAACGAAACCTAACTTTTGAAAGCATGACAACCAGCCATAAACACATGTTCTATGAATTGAATTGTCTCACCGAATTACACTGTGGCTTTTTTTTTAGTCGGAGTAAACTTGTCATTTGAAATTCGAATATTGTTGCTATTAGGTAATTCAACCCAAAAAACTGTGAAAAAAAATTACTCGTCCTACGGACTTGTAATTATTTCAGAGGCAGTTTTTTTCGTCAAATTGCTAGGCAACAAAATTCTCATTGATACATGTCAAGTTTACTTCGACAAAAAAAGCTCTCGTGCAATTATGAGTGAGAATACTTACTGTGGGTCATGTTGCTAACGTTCAAAGCAATGAAAATTTGAAATTTAATCTATATAATTATCAATAAATCCTCTATTTTTAACATTTTCAAAAACAAAGTGTCACTCACTATTTGATAGTCTCAATAACGAATCGTGCGTGTTTCAAAGATACTTATAATAACTTATACTTTGATATATCATTCATACATCTCAAGTGACTGAAGAATCCCGCGAAGAAAGTACTACTCAAAAAGTTACGTTACTTCCTTTATGTTGGTGATATACTTATAATACTATTCACGAACAACAGCTAGTGCTATAACTTGACTGAACGATTCGAAAATTCGGTTGGTATAGTACGAAGTTTTCAAGCACTGGCCTTTTTCGTGCAGTCATGAATATTTTTGTCGTACAGAAATACACGTTCATTAAAGAACCTGTCGAGAAGGAACACCAGATTTTCTGAATGTGTATTTTTTCACAAGGGTTCATAATATGAACCATAACAATGAAGATTGGAGTTGACTGAGTGATGTCCAACGACTAGGTATACCGTGATTTGATCGATCATTTTTTCATCATATATTCTCAAGGAGTCTGGCGGAGAAAGTGTAATTTCTGATTTGCATTGCTCCTCCACAAGAAATCTTCCTCATCTGATAATGAAATGGTTTGGAAAATAAAATATATTCCCCTCGAAATGGTAGTTGGTATAACGCAGTACATATCTGTGTGTGGAGGCGTCTTTGATCAGTATACAAAATACAATGATGGAACGTAAATCTATGAATTTTGTATTCTCAATATCTCAGATTCCATATGCTTCTGATTTTAAGACTATCAGAAGGATTCACAGTTGATGTTATACTTTCACTATTTTCAGTGAAAATTCAAAGACGTAAAGATAATGTAGGCTGAGCAATGAGTTTTGTAAGATAATGTGTTCATGTTCGGTTGGAACACTGGCCCAACACTGATAGCTCAACACCTATACATTCATTTACAGAATACTGATTGTGATTCTAGAAATTTCATTTCCCTGCACTTCAATGATAGCAATGAATTTTACTTTTTCCGAACAGTTCAGATATTGTGAAATTTGCAACAAATTTTTCGTGTGTTTATGTCTAATAGTTATTGGACAACATCGAAGCACTTTTCATAACGGACTGAGATCGCTTGGTCACATGAATTTGCCTTTTTGGCTATGAAAGTATGTGAAAACATAATTGTTCAAAATGATAAGGAAACTCTGAATCGAGCTTGTAGGTGTGTAATGGACACTCATTGTGGTGACGGATTAAATTTCCTTCAATACCTACTACTTGAGAAAACAGGAAGAATAATTTATTCTCTGAAAACTGGGTTACATTTCAGATGAATCAGAAGAATTCACGATGATATAATAAATATTCAGTTTCCGAAGATAACAAAACTACTATTCAGTTGAGGGTTTGAAGACATAATTTGCAAAAATGTGAACGTGTTAATAGTTATTTTTGTATCTAGAGCGCGAAATGCTACTTTGGTGATCGAGATCTGATTTTTTTAACGAGGCGTAGCCGAGTTGAAAAAATAGTCGAGATGACCAACGTATTTCGCGCTCGAGTTGCAAACAACATTTTTTCTACAAACCTCAAAAAATATTGTTCTAAAGTGGAGATATGCTCAGCTTGATATAATAAATAGTGTTGAACTGGCTCTAATGGCCTCCCCCTATCCTCCCTAGGTACGCACGAAGTTCCACGAACATAATAGGAATTTCCTTTCGTGCGCTCCAAGAGATAAAACGAAGTTATTCATTGAACATTCAGTAATAAATGATCTCGTGGATGTTTGCTCGATTGTGGACCATTTGGTTGAAATATAAATATCTCATATATTTTACATAACAGTGCGCGAAGTAGGTACTTCGCGCACTGTTTTACTTCGCGCATTGTTTTGTGCAAGGTATCATTGTAACGTAGGAAACTTAAAAAAAGTGTCACTTCGCAATTTGTTATCAATGCGCGAACCTTGTCATTTTTTGACGTTTGTAGAAAAATTATGTTTATGGTAGTACACAAGCCTCATTCTTCTTTGAGACATTCTTATATGTCAATAATGCTAATTGTGACTTTTACTACATCTTATTATGTTACAGATCTGAAAACAACTGACCTCTATTATGATAGTTCTTGATATCAATTGATAAATTCCATGTTACCAACTAAAATAAATGAGCTACGCTTGATTATATTGAGAGATATAAATGATGATGAATTGAAATCCACGGCATTTCAATGACCTGGTATCTGGCAAACTCCTGTGAAATACATGCAGATCAATTATTGGTTTTTTATAATGTAGATTCAAAACGACTAATTCACATTGGAAACATGGTGATTAAGGTGAGTGCAGGCACATAGTGTTGATTTGAAAACATTCAATGGGAATATCTCGCGGAATAAAAAAGTTAGAAAAACACCGTTTTGCAAAAATGCTGAAGAGTTAGAGAAGAACTAGAACCACCATATATCAGTGAAGGGATAAGTTACCCCGTGGGTGCGACACACCCCAACTTTAGAATGCAAATTACACCACCTCATTTGTGATACCTCAAATGAATGGAAGCAGTCAGTAATATTCACATGTTCAAGACTTACTTTCCACTTACTGCAGGCTGTACGAGAAACATGAAGTCGAATAAAATGAAGTGAATTGTATCAAAAGGGTTTTTCATTTGATCAGATGTTCAAAATGCATTCCATTCTGTTGTTGTTAGCAATAGTATAATCGTTGTTCAAATGCCATTCTTACATTTTGGAACACATCTCTTGGAATAGATCAGCATTCTGCATTTTATTTTGTTCGACTTTTTCTTTTTCGTACACCCTGTAGTGGGTGGAATTAAAGTCTTAGGTACAGGTGGATACTACTGACTGAGACCGTTCATTTGAGGTATCACGAAAGAGGTAGTGCCATTTGACATTTCAAAGTTGGGATGTGTCGCGCCGACGGGGTGACTCATCTCTTCTCTGAAATATGATGGTTGTAGTTCTTGCTAACCCTTTAGCATTTGTGTCGAACGGCGTTTTTTCAACTTATTTATTTCGCGAGATATTCGTATCGAAAGTTTTCGAATTTACACCCTCGACTTCATGTTTTTCGTACACCCTGTAGTGGGCGGAAAAAGAGTCTTATACATGTGACTACTACTGAGTGAGACCGTTTATTTGAGGTATCACAAGAGAGGTAGTGCTATTTGACATTTCAAAGTTGCGGGGTGTGTCGCGCCGACGGGGTAACTCATCCCTCCTCTGGAATATGATGGTTCTAGTTTTCCCTAACTCTTTAGCAATTGTGCCAAATGGCGTTTTTCTTGAACTTTTATTTCGCGAGATATTCGCATTGAAAGTTTTCAAATTTGCACCCTGTACATATATTATAGCCACGTATATGGCCATATATGACCAATTCGTCGTTTGACAATTAGTTGAACTATTAAATGATAGATGCCTTTAGGCATCATCAACATATCATAGTGAGCCATCACTGATCATTCCTGGCTATTTGTATATCGCGAGTTATATACAGGGTGTTTCATAATTGAATGCTGATCCCAAAGGGCGATAATCCTTGGATGATTTCAAGAAAAATTCTTCATGTGAACATAAGTCCGTAACAGCCTTGTTTCTGAGATACAGGATGTTGAAATTTAACAAAAAAATCAGTTATTCCCCAATATCTCTGAAACCGTTCTGGCTTTTTTCTTCATTACAAAAACTTAAAAATAGTTACCATAAAATCATAAAAATATTGCTTAGATCTTTTGATTACCACAATTGTGAAATTATGACTAAGAGTAAAAATCGAATAGGGACAAGCAAATGCATGCATTTTATTTTCTAACTCAAAAACCGTTCGCCGGACGAAAAAAAGACAGGAGACCATTCTTATGAAAAGATAGAGGATAATTACAAAAATGATATTTATTCAGAAAAAAGACAGTGGCGTATCATTATTCTGATGAAAAATATGACAGGGTATGTTAACAGGGACGCCACTGATGGGAATTAAGAAATCCTTCATTATGGAAAGAATGTATTTCTATTCATACTTGGCATGTACCAAAATTGAAGGAAAAAGACAGAACGGTTTCAGAGATATTGGGGAATAACTGATTTTTTTGTTAAATTTCAACATCCTGTATCCCAGAAACGAAGCTGTTACGGACCTATGTTCACATGAAGAATTTTTCTTAAAATCATCCAAGGATTATTGCCCTCTAGGATCAGAAATCAATTATGAAACACCCTGTATATTTGGGCATCAATTTGTCGATACGTACTCGACATCTGACATTCTATGTTAGAATTCGAAGAAATCATGAAAAAGTGTTTTCAAATATAAAAGGCAAGTTTTTAAATATTCTTCACCAGTTACGTACACTCTGTATCTTTAACAATGATGAAAAAAGTGAAATCACTTTGGCCAGTTATATTATTCCACTTCCCTTCAACATATTGAAAAAACCCAGCGATATCAGGCTGAATGGAAAGTTATTTTTCTCCTCCGTGTAATGTGAATCAGTTTTTGTGGAAGGCTTTGCTTCAATCAATTGACAGCTCGTTTTTAATTCAAGTCCAGACAAGGCAACAATTGATCAATAGTTTCTGACATATTTGAAATATGGTAATCGCTACTTTCACGCTATGGCCAAAGACACCGTGTAGGTTATATGGTTATTGTTCGAATATCTTCAAATTGGTTTTATATTATGTGAGATAATTACTCAAATATCGATCATCAATCTTCACATTGCGTAGTTGAGAAATATATCTCCTTTATATCTAGAAAAATTCAATTATCTTGAGGTGGCCATATATTACATGCACCTACCCTATTTCTTGTTCATCTTTACTTCATAGATCATGAAATTCTCAGTGTTATCTATTAGATCATGATTCTCTTGAATAAGGATTCATTCGAAGATTAACAAGAAATCCATCACAATCTCTTCGAATCACAGTCAAGGATCCTCAAATCCAGTATTTTATCTCATACCGATTTAAAATATACAAGGATGCTCATTTCTCTTTTTTATTTCGATGACATTTCATCACAAGTATCTGCAACTGAACTAGATAGAAGTATTTCATTTTCCCAAATAGGTGATTATATCGACACTAGTGTCGATATGAAATTTCATAAATATGAATACGAGCTGCCATATAAACTGAAACAAACCGTAATAAAGTTTGGAAGAAGGGGAGTCAGTTAGTGAATTTTGACAACTCATTTTGGGATCTTTCGAAATTCGATATGGGCAAAAAACTTGATGATATGGTCCATTTGGTGAAAAGATCAACGCGGTTGTCTTGTGTTGTCTTCTCATTAATTCACAAAATGATGTTTTTTCATCAGTTCCAAATTTTCAATTCTCGAGTTGGGAATTTGAAGTTTTAAGAATACAAGACATTCCATTTTTCATAAGGTTACGACTCGGGAATTCACAGTACGCAATTGGGAAACCTGAGATTTTACGGAATATTTCATTTCCAGATTGAAGACCTGTAAATGGAAATTAGGTACATTTTCTGAATTGAAACTTGATATTCCCAACTGAGAATTCGGAATTGAATATTCTCGCCTCAGAGCTTTCAATTATCAACTCATGAGCCAGAAACTTCGATTTTGCAAATGGAACTTTCTAGTTCAGACTGCAAATATAGTTCTCCTTCGTTTTAACTTGGTGATTGCGACTACGAAATCGAAATTTCATGTTTTTTAAATTGGAAATCCCTAGTTTGAGATGGATGATACCTAGTTTGAGGTCGAAAGAAACAAATATTTATGTACCATGCAACGTTTTTTGGTGTGAATTTCTCAAACTCAACTTGCCAACTGGCCTCTAAGATTGGAGGGTGGAACTCCCTCCTGGGGGCCATCCCTGCATTGTGTTTTCATGACAAAAATTGCGGCATGATTTCTTCTATAGGCATATGAATTAAAGTCGATGAGAACGATTATTGAAACGATATGTATCTGAAGGATTCACAAAAAGTCTGTGAATTCGCCGAATGACGAGTGCAAACAACATGCTCATTCTGCATCAGATGAATAAATAGCTGTTTTGTTATGTTCGTTTTCTTGCTCTGTCTCAATATTTCCTTGTCATTAGAGTGTCCAATGTGAATCTATTATTGTGATATAAGTAATGCTGAATGCCGACCAACATATGCATGAAGAATAGTTAAATTATCTCTTTATTGTTATACTGAGTATAATGATGAACTATGGAAATATCAAGTTTTGTGCCTAACCTCTTCTTCATTGCTTCATTATATGGAATCAAAATGACAGGGTTGGAAATAGAATGTGAACAATTCCTGGAGTCATCTGGCCCTGCACGCTTAGAAAAGTTTCTTTAACCAGACAGTGTTGATAGATTCATTATCAAATCACGAAGTGTATTTCATTATCAAGTCATCAACACTGCTCCACCTGCGAGTGAGTGATATTCCATGCAATAATGACAATCTGAAAAATTGTTGAATATTCACTCGTCAAGTAGTCAACAAATTTTCAGAATATTGATCGACGGCCCCATACTTCACGAACAAAATATTGTACCTACTCCTATGATCATCATCATTTCGACCATACAGAATTTTGTTATTAGAAATAAATTGGAAACCTTGTGTACTACTGCAGTTTTTTCGCCGGTGCTTATCATGATTCATAATTGATTCTTTCAACGAACATAAAATATAATGAGTTTCCTGATTAAAATGTCTGGCTTGTAAGGCAGTATCTATTCAGAAATGCACTATATATGTCTCGCTGGTCGGAGTATGAAAATATAAATGCTCGCTTCATTTTCAGATGAAAAATTTATAATATTTCTCAAAGAAATTCTGAGCAACCCAGATATTTCCATAAGAAACATCTTTGAATATTCCTGTTTCTGGATTTGTTCAATTATGCAATTTATTAAAAGTTGAATAAAGAGTACTCCTTTTTATTTCAGGAATTCATGGTATATTTTGTGCTCGATAGATGAAGCCAGATACACTTATATTTATGAATGAAACACTCATATTTATGAATAACTCTCTCTTTCGATTCGAAGTTTTGAATGCACATGCATCTACGAACAAGTCCTAAGACTTTTAGTAGATTATCAATATTCATTCACTGATGTTCACCTTGTTGTAGGTAATACTTATTGTATTTGTAATTGTTAATACTTATTGAAATTGTATTATATATATATTGAATAAAAAAAAATATCAATATTTGTCTCGTAATTTCGAATAAGAGTAAGATATTGAGGATGATTTATTTATTTCTCACAGTACCATCGTCTTTTATTCTAAACTATGAATTTTTGATCATGGTCACTTATAGCTCGTCTTCTATCATTTAATAATGATACTTTTTTTGTGACGGTCAGATGCCCATCATTCGACAAAATTCCATGATTTCCTTCAACTTGAGAAAACTCTAATTTGCGCAAAGGCAATTTCTCCTGATGATATAAGTTATGAATTCACATACTTCTTCCTAACATTTCCATCAGGGTTCCATGATCAGCTGTTGAAATGCCACCCCTCTTCCCCAAGTCATCTAGCAACAACAGTTCCTCAGCTTGTCGTTCGTTCGGAACTGTCGTCACAACCGCCACCAGAGAAAACACAATAAAAATCACACACGAGATAACATTCTCAAAAATCATCGACATATTCGAAACACAGCACTAGACAGCTCAGCACAATGTCTGCGTTAAGTTAACACAATTCTTTTTCGAGGACTCTTCCAATTTACTACGTAAGATTGAAGTTCGGTTTTGTACATAGTAATCCGGTGGATGAATTTTTCACGAGGGTTTCATCGTACACTTCGAGCAAATATACTCGCATTACTGGTTAGAAGTATCTAGAGCACGCATAAGGCAGTGACTTTCCTAAGTATAGGAAGTTTCACTAGCAACTGAAGACGCCTTCAGCCTTCTTTGTTTACGCGAAGAAGCGGCAATTGCGACAAGTGAAAGTTTTTATTGTACGATTATGGGGAGAGTCTGATTTCAGCGACCAAATTGGCGACAGTTTCGGCAATTGGTCTGGAGATATTTAGAAATAATACAGGTAGGTAGTCCTCCAGTTGGATTCATAATGATGAAAGCCAGACATTGTCATAATGAACCGTCTCTATATATACGAGGGGAGTATGGAAAGAATGTAGAATATATGAAATTTTCCATATTGGGTGACCAATGCTAGAAAATTCATCATGCTTTGAAGATTTCAAGTGGTGGTGATTTTTTGATAATTTCAACTAGATGCACGAATCTTTGTTGTTATACAAATCTCACGAGAGGACAAAGTCCACGAGTGGGAGTCAGTCATGCCCCTAGTGATTCAGGACCACCTCCACCTCTAATCACGACAAGAAAGTCGATAAGATCGTGAGAATCTGCATCTCTTAGTCTTATCACAGATGAAAAGCCCAATTCGTTCTTGATATCAGAAATGATCAATGAACAAAAGAAGATCGCCTGGAGTCATATGAAGTTAAAGTAGAACTTATGAAGAGCAGAATGAAATTCACCGCATGTGAATCAACCATTCCTTTCCCTCGTACTTGTAACAGCCGAAATTCCTTGATTGTTTATAATAATTGATTATTGATGAATAAACAAATTAGCTGCGATAGAGACTTTGATGTACATGCAATTACGGAGAGAACGCCCACTGTCCCATCGAAATCGAACCTTCTTTAACCAATTCCGAGGTGAAATGCTGGACTTTTGGAGTCATGAAAGTGTTACCTTCTGTCTGTAGGTAAATTTGAAAACACGCATGAAGGAGATGATTATTTTTCCTGAATATTTTTGTTTCAGAGATGAATTCGTATCGTGTTTCCTTCACATATACTGAATTGTTTCCAGATGGGCAGGACTAGCTTTCCTATGGAGGAAAATCTGTACTATTACCGTCTTTCGAACCAGTCCTAAATCGCAAGCAAGGAATTATAATTATTGCACTTTGGCTATTATTGATTGATTCTGATTCTTGGTTTGTTTGTCTGTTTGAAGAATTAATTTCCAACTATAGAATTTGACATTAGTATCAGCTCAAATGACTGTTCATGCATTAATTCGTGAAATCAATTCGGCATTTTCAAGATACGTCCTTGAACTATCATCGGATTTGTACGAATCGAAGTGAACAGTTAATCACACAACCTCGCCTTGTAAATAATACCTACTCTCTACCAATAAATATTTGACATGAAGCGAAAGGACTCATTGATTCAAAATAGAACAGTTTTTTTTTTATATCTTCGACAAAACATATTGTTACTGTAATATAATTTTTGACACATCACATCACATCACTTAACTAATAGTCCTAAAACCATTGTAGTTTATCAAACGGCACATGTGCCAATCACGTTCCTCAACAAAATGATTGGAAAATTGCACTTTCCTGGGCGGAAATTTGCACTCGATTTCGCTATTTGATAACAAGATAAGCATTACGCCATTCAATAACGATTAAATAGTAGATTCGGAAAACTTATCTGTGTCATCCTTCAGTATAAACCAAATACACGACAGAGCGATTTTTCTGCTGCTATTATACCGGACATACTTTCGTCATGTTATTATAAGTTGAAAAAACAATGAAATGAAAGTGGATGAAGTCGTCTTTGCGAATATCCAAACGTGCCGCGATTCAAAATGAACTAAGTTAGTGGCAGAGCGTCAATACTTCGCAGAGAATATTTCGCCTCCCTATAAAGATAATATTCGATGGACCAGTGTGAAACCCAACATGTGAACTAGAATATTTGTAGTCTGAACACCACATGAGTTTCATACTGGTCCATCGGAAATTGTCTTATTGACGAGGACGAAATATTCACGAGAATATTGTCGCTCTGTCACTTACTTCGATCAGTTCGAATCGCGGCATGTTTGGATATTCGCAAAAGGAGCATCTTTCACTTTCGTTTCATTGTTTTTTCAACTTATAATCACATGACTATTTGCTTTCTGTTTTGTGGATTTGGCTGCCTCAGGGGAGGCACAGGTTGGTTTTCGAGATCTACCATTCAATTGGTATCGGATGGCATAATTCTCATCTCGTTATGAAATCGAAATCGAGTGCGAATTTTTGCACAGAAAAGTGCAACTCAGGATAGTGATTGGCACAGGTGCCGTTCGATTAACTACAATGTTTATACTTTTCCTTTGAGACATACAGGGTCCTGCATCTTACCTCCCGTCTCCAATAGCTCAGTTATCTGTCGAGTCAGGATTGTGATATTTTGCAGACGTCAATTGTCTCATAGAGCGCACCAAAAAAAAAAATGATTCCGACTATACAGGGTGCTCCAAAAGAGTGTGATGTCATAGTAATAGTTTTTTGAAAGCAGGCCATGAATTTTGTTGCATGTTTGAATGCTTCTAGAAATTCAATTTTGCACTACTGGTCAAGAAGACGGTAGGTGAGATGCAGGTAGGAATCTGCCAGCTCTCCTGCTATCACTATAAGAAACACGTTGTCGCATAACAGAATAATGCCATTTTATGAATCGCTAATACTGAATATTTTGTCATTGTGATAGAACTCTCAATACAGTAACGAGATTTTATGTCATCGTGAAATTTTTTGTTATCTGTTTGCCGGCATATATGGAACAGAATCAACCTGTTCCTGATATAATATCTGAAATCGAAAGATGGTTAGTTCCTTTTCTTCAAGTCCTCCTGCAAACCTTCGACCTGTCGAAAGCATTTGACATTATTGACCCCTATATTATATGCAGAAAACTGTATTCACTTGGCATCAGGGGTATCTTCCTTTCATGGCTCAGATCTTACCTGACTCACAGAAAGATACACGTTAAAGTCGGCAATTGTCAGTCGAAGCAGTATGACATTGATCTTGGGGTTCCTCAAGGTTCTATATTAGGTCCACTCATTTTTCTTCTATTCATCAATGACATGCCCAATCATATAAGCTCAGATTGTATGCAGATGATACAACGATTGCAGCGATTGCAGATAACCCAGAGGAGCTCCAAGAAAAATTAAATACCTTGAGCTTCGAGTTCACGAATTGGTGTAATAAAAACTCATTAGTGGTGAATGTAGAGAAAACTGTTCTGATCCAGTTTTATTCCAGAACTAATAGAAAAAATGACAATCTTCATGTTAGAGTGGGTGATGCAATGATTAAACTATCAGACAACATCAAAAGGGAGCGAAATTCTATAATCACTTATCTGACGAAATAAAAAATGTACACTGAAGAGAAAATCATTTCAAAATTAAACTCAAAGAATTTCTGATTAATGGTTGTTTTTATAGTATCGACGAATATTTCAGTCGATGAAATGCATTCCATATATCTTGATATACTTCGTGGTACTATAGAAAAGGAAAAGGTGTATCTGTATATAAATTGTGTGTGAACTTCTTGTTGTTTGACGTATCCTATGTCATTTTTTATGATCGTGAAGGATTCAATAAATGTTATTATTTATTTATTATTATTTATTATTAGGAACCTGGATGAAGTTATTGTTGAGTAGTCTGATATCACGCAGGTACTCGTTCCATGAGTAAGTCCCATCTGTTCTTCTGACTATTGAATTTCTATATACTACGTTGTATTCTAATGGAGCTATTTATATTATATATCATTTTTATCTGTTGTAAAAGTTCATGGTGTCTCAGAGTGGAGTGAATGGATGAAGTAGTCGAGATAAATGAGAGTTCAATAACTATTTACTTCACATATCATCATGGTGAAATTTGGTATCGCTCAAAAAATGCGCCTAAAAAAACAAAAATGCCCTTGATTCAGAAATTACTATTCGATCAAGTCATCAATATTGTGCAGGAGTTCTGTTAATTTTATTTTTCCGAATGTTATTGGTGATGAGTCATCTATGCCATCATTGTATTTTGATGAATGGAATAT
This sequence comes from Phaedon cochleariae, assembly GCA_918026855.4. Taxonomy (NCBI): domain Eukaryota; kingdom Metazoa; phylum Arthropoda; class Insecta; order Coleoptera; family Chrysomelidae; genus Phaedon; species Phaedon cochleariae. Next base: position 33,850,165 of record OU896710.1, read on the forward strand.
TCCTCGTATCTTCTTCAAATAAAAATTCAATCGTCATAGTATTGTGAACGTAATAGAAAATTCTGCACTAGTTTCACCATATCCATATCACCTACTCCTCCACAGGTAGTGAAAGTAGATGCTTTGTTCAGTGTAGAATTCTCGAACTCTTTCACTTTTAGCCGATATTCTTACGGGCCAATAACTCGCGTATACATAGTGTCAAGAATAAATTGCTCACTATGGCTCTGAATGATTTCGTCATACTTGGAGATAGACGATAAAGAGGTCCATCCTTCCCAGTCATAATTTATTTCTTGAACAGAAATACATGATATGACTTTTCTCGAACAACTTTTCATTTCGGAACCATATAGGTATATGTTCGAAATACGAAGCGAGAATATTTCAAATTCAGATCTGTGTCAGGAGGAAACAATGGATTAGGTATTGGATTTTCCTGGTTCTCAATTACCTGTGACAGTTACTTCATAGATACTATTTGAATTATTTTTTGCAACTCACTGTTAGACTCAACGAAAAATTCTTTGGATTGCCAAATGAATATGAAAAGAAGAGCAATAACGGGCCAATAATCCACTAATTATTTCTTGAAGGAATCGCCTGATTGTAGGAGTCATAGTCAAGCATAGTCAAGTAGCCGTTTTCAAATCTTTGTTAAGTAGGTTATTGAAGTTCTTGTTCTTAGTGGTTGAGATTTCGATACATGTCGAAACTACACAATATTCAAAGAATCCTCAATTCATCTATGACAACTTCGAGGAAGTATTCATCCAATTGCAGTCACAAAATCATTGCATTCGATGAGAAACCTGCAAATGCACAGTTCACTGCTCAGACGATGCATTGTCATTACGACCATCCTCGTTTCCCAATCTCTGCCAATTCGATTCGATATCCGTTTTCATTTTCGCAAAAGGAAAGCAATTTCGTTTGCGAAATACGTAGTTATCTATTGTTTCGGGTATTTTGATTGTTATAGTCCATACTGATTGGTTTTTGTGTGTTAGCTCAATTTGGTTCTCCGATTGAAATATTTTATCAGATGGGTAATTGAAACAAACAATCGAAATGTAGACGATGAAGGCATTTACAATATGCTTTATACCTATATATTTGTTTGATTGATTGAATTGATCATACAGTTCATCACAAAGTATATCCCGTCTAATTCCTTTCATTCATTTGATATCTGGTAGGGTATAGTGCAACTCAATATTTCAATATGAAATTATACTCATGAATTCAATATGTAAACCTACTTGCGATCAGTGTCCGTCGCATTGTCAAAGTTACACACCGATCCTAAATTTTGATAATTCATGATCTATATCATCAGACAGCTATCTGAAAATTTCCGTTGAATGAAGTCAGTATGGAATCTCACTAGATATATATCTCCAATTCTCAAGAAATCTTACAGACAATAGATAATGACGTGATTTATTAGATTAAATCTCGGCAGAAGATTACTCGCATACTATTCTTTTATATTATATTCGTTTACTCTTTCCGAATATACAGAAAAGAGAAACAGAAGTGGATTCGATGAATAGAAATGATATTTCTCACCATATTCCACGGAATAATCAACATTTCTGACATTAATGTGAGAATCCCAAGATGAAAACGTATCAATTCCAAATATCAATGGATAGATCGAAGTGGTAAAATATTGAATCCTCTGAATTTTTTAGATTTCTTTTCCTCGCTTTCACACATGAAAATATGAGTAGTAAATACTCAAATTTGCAACTCTTTGAAATTTGTGGCATCGGTGTATAGTACACGAAGAACTGCGAAATATCCTGCTTTCCTTCAGTTTTTCCTTTATATCCGCTAATCTATGCATTTTTCGAGGAATTCCATCATTTCCTCTTTTCAATGAATTTCAAATCGTTGATAATGAGCCATTTCTCCCAGAACGTGAAAATATTGGTTACTGACCTTTCTTAGACGGAGATTGCGACTAAACCAATGATATATACTACCAGTAGAACTCTCGTGGTGTAGGTTGTAGGCAATTCTATAATCTTCAAATTAACCTCCACGAGAGGTCTGTATTCCATTCAGAATCTAGAAGGAATAAACCTTTCATTCAAGTTAATCTAGCGTTTTCTCAGATATATTCCAAAACCTCTCCTATCTTTGGTTGTTTGTTGCGTGGTAATGTACAAGAAGGCATGCGATCATTTGAAAAATTGTGAAATATTTTTTTTCTGATCAGGATATCACGAGCGTATATCATCATAGAAACGCTATCAGGGTCATAAATCCCTTGGGAAATTATAGATTCCATAATTCCGTCTGACTGGAACTGAATAAGAAATGCATAGAAACAACCTAGCAACTTCAAAGTTGCGTTTTATTCATCCGATCTCGCCACCGGAATCACTGTACTGTGTCATTTAATTTTCAACTTTTCCCATTCTGGTTACTTTTTTTCATACTGTCTTACTACAAGGAATGACATGTAATGACTTTAATAGTTGTCGAAAATGAGAATGAGATTGACAAAGAACGATACTTTTCGATAGTAGAAGATATTTGGAAGTCATTTTTACGGCGGGATTTATATCTTTATTTCCAGATGAAATGAATTCTCGCGATCTTAGAGAACTTTTTCCCTCCATTGAAATCACAGTTATAAATATGCGTTGATTCATTCTCTTGAGTTTAAACTCTGGTATTATTATTTTCGAATCATTCGGAGCTCCAATGGATTGCGTGCAAGATCTGTCAGATGATTGAACCTGGATGTAAAACATTGAAACACAACCTCACTCTCATTATTCATTCACAGAGGTTTGAAATAGATTTCCACAATCATTTCGGCATAAAATTGTGTTTTTTGGCTATTCATTAATTCAAGCTGCATTTTTTGCGCATTGTACAACAACACAATGTGATGGCATGCTTGAATTGATGATGAATAGCATAGAAAACACATCCCACTCGCTTGCCAAAATATTCTGAATAACTATATCAATCCGTTGATTTATTTGTGAACGAATGAGAAAAGTGAGGTTTTGTTCCAATATTACCTCTATCATCTATAATATGTCAATTAATTACATGGTCATGGAGTTTCTCGTTATAATTATTGTCAACGTCATTCTGTTGCCAACACCATTTTCAGAATTGAGAAAATGAAACGCAACTCAAATCAAATATAATCAACGGTAGCTGATTTGAATATAGCGGGAGAGTAATGAATGAAATCGGTGAGAAATAAAATTATCTATGTGTCATGGAAATTAATCAGCCTTATGATTCCCTACATACAATGATAACTATTGATATGTGAATGTGCACTATATACTCTTCCACTGGTACTACAACGAGAAGAGGTCTATCCACATCCTAATTAGGAACAATTCCTGCAGCATGTTTGACATGGATTATGATTGAGCATCTCAAGGTGTTGACGATAGGAACAATAGCTTAGAATGTGTTTTCGGGAGAGAGAAGAGAACACGGCCAGCTTGAAGATGTTCTCTCATTGTCTGAATGGCATAATCATAATATTCACATGCTTTTATGCATTATTACTTACTATTCGAGGATGGAGCTTCTAGTTTCAGATACGATTACTTCATCAGACAGAAATCCGAAGTATACCATGAAACTTGAAGAAGTACTAGAAAGTGTCGAAAATATCAGAGGCGAGCGCATTAAGACCATTCGCTCTGACAATGGTTCATAATTCATGAATCACCAGATAGCCAGTTCGATGCCATCACGTGGTATATTTCATCCACGAAGTTCTCCGTACACTCCTGAGCAAAACGGTTGAATGAAAAGAGATGACCGGACTGTTCAAGAAACCGCTAGAACTATTTTTGTTGGCAAGTAGTCTTTCCCGTAGTTCATGGCCATAGGCAGATAGCAAAGCAGTTTATATCTCAAATAGATCTTTGAATTCTAAATCCTCTGATCAGATCAAATTAGATTCAAAGTGGGGCCTTTTGGTCTATTCGCCTCCACATCGCGACTTTTCAGATCTAATAATGTGTCTGCCCTCTGAATCGTTTAAAGTTTATTGGCTGGCCCCGCCTGCTCTATAAGTCTCCATAGGCTAGCTTTCAGAGTAACTTTGGGTTTTTGGTTCTTCCTCACCCAGCGTAAGGAACATTAGTCTTGACAAGCTCTCATAGTGCCAAAGTATCCCCCTCTTCCTGACAGAACCTGCACAGCAGCGCAGCAGTTCTTCAGTCGGACCTATCGTAGTCAGATGTTCGTTGGGCCTTGAATGCTCTGTGAGAATAGTTTTCTAGTTGTACTTCGTTTCTGGCACATTGAATATAATGTGAATGTTGGCGAAGGTTTTTCAATGAACTCTTTTGCATGTCTTATTCCTCGCGAGTTGTTTCATAATTCTTGAGAGTTGGTTTGCATTCATGATTTGATACTTGTTTTTTGTATAGCTTTCGGAATACCACAACAGGGTTCTGAGCCATTCAGAGCTTTGCTCCTGCTCGTAAAAGTGAATCTGCCTCCTCATTGCCCTGGTACCCTGTATATGCTTGAAATAAGTTATTCTCAAATTCAATTTTCCATCATGAAGTGTCAGAAATATAGTCGTTATCATTTGAGACAGTTGGGTATTCTGCAGTTCCTCAAGAAGACATATTGAAATCGCCTGTGCCCATATGGTACCAAATGGGTTCATCCATGGAACATCAGGAGTTAGCCTCGACTTCCAGCTTACTGATTCACTTCGATGATACATTTGCTGATGATTTGTGGCATATTTTCAGAATAATTGAATTGACATAAATCAATTAATCAGATCGTCTAGACTCAAAATGAGGGAGTTGCTGTCGACTTCTGGCACACTTTGTGAAGCTGAAGGACTGATAATGTTCCAGGAAAATTCAAAATAATCGATCGTGATATCATACCAATTTTCAATCAGTTTTTGATCTAACTGCGAGGTGGAAAACTCCTAATTTGTGCAGCCACCGTGAATCATCATGTATTATTTCAACTAAGCCCAGTATCTACGGATTCGGAATATCGAGATCTATCAGAATCTGCAGAATATAATAATAATCCTATTTGGAAAAAAAAAGTTGAGTGTATTCCTGGTTAAACCAGACGTACCAGGTGTGACACGTTATGAGATACCACCCTCCATAACTCTTTAATTTTTGTCATCAGAATACAAAATGAAAAGTCTCACACAGAATTTGTTCCTATTCGCAACCACAAATACATTTTCACTATTCGCAAAAACATACAGGAATGAGCAAAGAGAATATGAATTTTGAATTGAATACCCTCTATTTTCTCCCACCGTTGGAAAACCTCTCGAAGAGATTTCAATAATACCGTACTCTATATATTCATCTTTTTATTCATTATATTGCTGAAAATATTAGCATCCAAAACTTACAAAGTTTGACTGATCATGAATGATTTTTGGATGTCTGCATTACCAATGATAACAATATTGATTTTTAGTGATCACTGCCAATGATAATTGAATGTGATAGGTACCGATAAAGCGAATATACCTGAATCTGCAATTATTGTCATGACGTTTTCTCCAATATCGTTCAGGAATCGATTGAGCTCTGTCAATGCTGAATGCCCATAAGTTGGGAACAATGATTGAGAAATAGAAAGAACGAATATATTGATTGCGGCATTTTTTGAAAGCCCTTCGAAAGGTGGGGAAGAAAATATATCAGTGTGTTCTATTGGAGATTCGTACAGTTTCTGCTACTCCTTGTATATATTTCCAGATAGTAGGGACGTTTCTTAGGTTTCGAGAAGGAAAAAAATCCCTGTGTGTCTGTTTTTTCATTCTTCTTCATTTGTCCAGAATAAAAGAGCAACTGGGGGTGATACTTATAATGTGTCACCCGGTACATTGATAACAAAAACAATCATATCAGATGCATCTTGTGTCATTGTACTCGTTATAGAGTTTTCATAAAATTCGTCCTTTTCGTTTCGAAGAAATTTACTTGGTTCAATAAACTTCATCTTCACCCTAAATATACATACATACGATGATATGATGATTGTTTATCATCTTTTCGTTCTGTTCTTGGGAGAATTGATCGATATTATCCTATTATCTGTATGGAACACAGTTTCCCTTCGTTAGTTTTCGTCAACACGTTTTATCTTCCAGATATGCCGGAAATGTACATATATATATATACTTATACCGGGTGACACAGGCTATCGCGCCACCCCTGTAACTTCTGCATTCGTCAACGGATTTTTCTGAAATTCGGTACAGTTATATAAGCAACTATTTCGGATTTGATCACGTTACAATCCAATATGGCGGACTTCCGGTTTTTCTGGAAATGCCAGCAATTTCGTTTTTTCAAATGGAACACCCTGTATATTTTTACATATTCAAGTTCAACAGGTCAAAACAAGTGCAATCTTGATGTCAAATGTCATTTATTCCACAGCCTACCTAGTTGAGAAATTATTCTAACTGCAAGGAAATTCATAAACTAGTTGTTGATTTTTGAATGTATACAATTTGTTACTGCACCGAAAAACAAAAGTGATATTTCATTTTGTTCCTTAATGTATGTTCTAGAGAAACAGGTAGGTGGCCCATAGGGGTTCCATTTTAAAAAAAAATATTTTTGATCAAAAAGTGATGTGGCTGAATTGATTCCTGGATGAGTGACACAAAAAATAATTTTTCAGAAAAAATTATGTTCTTCTGTTATGTGTGACTCATTGTGAATAGTCTTGACCACATCTCATTTATCCACGAGGTAAAATGAAAAAACAATTTTAATTTAATTTTTTTCGAAAAAATGACATTTGAAATGGAGATTGCACTTGTTTCGACCTGTTGAACTTGAATATGTAAAATTATACAGGGTGTTTCATTCGAAAAAACAAAGTTGCTGGCATTTCCAGAAATACCGGAAGTCCGCCATATTGGATTGTAATGTGATCAAATCCGAAATAATTTCTCATATAACTGTACCGATTTTCAGAAAAATCCGATGACGAAAGCAGAAGTTACAGGGGTGGCCCGATACCCTGTGTCACCCGGTATAGTACGATCAATTTTTTATTTTTTTTGCTTACTACCTAACTGCTATATTAAAAAAATTACTTGATGAATTTGTAAAAATCTTGAAAACTGCTGTTTTGATCAATCTGGAAAAGAACATGTATTATATCTTATAATATCGGTTATCTCTTTTAACGAAATGAACTGCACGCACTGCAAGAAGTTGGGGAGGGGTCCAATTTCTACGAGATATTGCACTCGATATGGCAGATATCAATTTATTTCGCAGTTCTAGTTTCATCTCGAGAAAAATCGAAACCTACTTCTTTGCTAAGACGTTATTTGACTCACACCCATACAACAATGATTCGACATCTTGTCATAAGAAACATTGAAATCTCCTACTTTGATTCCATAAATAGGAGAACATTATACATAACCTCAACTTAAAAATTATGAAGGATATACTTTCACCACACACACAAACACTCTGTCACATTCAACTCGATCACTAGAATATTGCTCACACAATCCTCTGGCTTTCAAGAATATTTCACATTGATAACACATTACAATATTTCACATTACACATTATTTACTCTTGAAGAATAAACAAATTCACCCCGTGGTATAATCATCGTGTATAAAATGGTGAGCGACAAAGACCAGTTTCTTTGACGACATTCAACAGCTTCCTCAGCTGAATCACTTCCACATCCTTTGCGTGCAGTACAATGCTCCCAACGGCAGCTTCTCTCTGATGCACCAGCACAGAGCATTCAGCAATTATTATGTATAATTATTTGTGTATCGGAGTGGGTCAGTTACTTGATTGGAAATATCGAATGTTGAGTTGTTTATCCTGGTAGTTTCGATGAAAAACGTTTGTTATCAGTTGTTTTGACTTTTGATGCAGAAGAAAACTTTTCATTCCCTTCTAGCTCGTAGTCGAATACATGAATGAACATTCTAGCCAAAGAAAAATGACATGGAATCCTTTATGGCTGTAATCTCATGCTATCAATTCATTTCATATCTTCTGGTGCAATAGGAGATAGGACATGGAAAGCTAAGGTAGGTATTATCACTTTTGGAGGTCAGAAGTTCTTGAAAATGAAGTTCTGCCGATTTAATTGGATTTATAGTGATCAGCTTCGAATAATTTTATCGGATATTCCAAAATTTGAATGTTCTCAGAATTGAGCTTGACAATCCTGAATCATGGATCATCTGAATTCGATTATTTTAATATGACGAGTATTCTCGAATATCTACATATCATCTTTTGAAACTGTTATTTCACAAGGTTTCTCGATCTCCAGAACTTGGATCATGCATTTTGCAGAATTCAGAACCAGAGAACCAGAGATTATGCAGAGCTGACTTCGACATCGTATACAGAACGAAAAATAAACAAACATTTATTGAAAAAAAAAATCGTACCTATACAATGAACTTATTCATTATTAATACCTGTATTTCACCTGAAGAGGCTATTGTGTTATCGAAAGATGTCGTGTGATTGAAAAATTTTCGAAAATATCATAGTTTGTGAAGTTTTTCGCATTCATCATGAATTTCCATTAAGTAACGACCGATCAATTCAAAATTCTCCTATCTTGTTCAAGAATAAGACTTTCCTTCAGAAATAGCCTGATTTGACTCACTTTGTACCGGGTGATTCACCATAAATGTCCCCTCCTCTAGCTCACTTATTGTTGAACCGATCTAAAGATTTGAGAAATCATCTAGAATAATTTTTCAGAATTTTTTTTCCAGTTGCATCAGAAAAAATTGGGTGCTCGGAACAAACAATCTACAGAGTACTACTTGATTTTTTCGTATGAAACATTATGTATTTCATTGTATTTTTAGATTCTCCCTGAAGAGCTGATTTCATCAATATATCATACTTGGGGTCTAGCAGGAATGATTACAGAGATATAGGGTGTTCAAAATCGAGATTTTTCAACTAAGTATAGGATACTTTTGTGTCGAAACTGTTCATTATTGGTCAAAACAGCTTCTATGTCTCTATCTCAACTTTTGATTCACTATATCTACTGACATTTAATTGGAACATTTACAGGGTGATTCTAGATTCAGAATTCTGATCACCCTGTATCTGTTCCAATAATTGAATGTCAGTAGATAGTAAATCGAAAGTTGAGTTACGGACATGAGAGCCGTTTTGATGAATAGTTTCGTCACAAAAAAAATCCTGAAGTTGAAAAATCTCGATTTTGAACACCCTGTATCTCTGTAACCATTTTCGCTAGACCCCAAGTGTGATGCATTGATTGAATCAACTCTTCAAGGAGAATTTGGAAATACAATGAAAAATATGGTGTTCCATTTGAAAAAATCAAATAGTACCCTGTAGATCGTTTGTTCCGAGCACCCTGTATTTTCTGATGTAGCGGAAAAAAACTTTATCGAAAATCATTTGAGAGGATATTCAAAATTTTGGAATCGGTTCAAAAATAACTGAGCTAGAGGGGGGGACATTTATGGTGAATCACCCTGTACATAGGACGAGATGATCAAACTGGTTCATTCGAAATAATTCGATAAATGGTAACATCACGTTGATCATAAGAATACCTTTCATCGTGATCAATCTACTATACAGGGTGTCCGGAAATTATGCGCAAAAAATCAAGGGGGTGATTCTACATGATGAAATAAGGAATTCTTTCAGTATGTACGTGGGTCCGGAAATGCATAGTTTTCAACATACAGTGTGTTAAAACTTTTAAACAAGATGGTTTTTTCAGGAATATCTCAAATGTCCTTCTACCAATTTTCTTGAAATTTGGCAATGATATTCTTTGTTATGAGGGGCTGATATAGCCATAATTCAATTGGAATTATAAAATCCAGTGGCGTCCCGGAGGGTCACCTACCGAATATTATTGTCAATAAAATGTGCGCCACTGATTTTTTTTTCAATTCTGTATCTTCATAACATATTGACCAACTAAAAATACAATATTTTGGTCTCCTGAATTATTTTGATAATTTGCTTCATTTCCATGGAGTAAAAATAATTACCAATTCATTGCATAAGTTTGTGCCAAAAATTTCTTCAAAAATGAGGTGAAAATAAATGCGGCATCAATGTCCATAGATAGGGAATAAGAATGAAGATTCATTTTCTTCAAATATATTCCTTGATACATGTTTGATACACTCTACACTCTGTATATTGAGAACTATGTATTCTCGGTCCAGGAAGGCGTAGTTTTCGATAATACAAAGTGTGTCAAACATGTATTATAAAATATTTGAAGAAAATGAATCTTAATTCTCATTCTACGTCTATGGACATGAACAACACATTTAATTCCACCCCTGTTTGTGAAGCAATGTTTTGCACAAGTTTATACAATGCATTGGTATTTATTTTTTTCCACGAACACGCAGTGAAATTGCAGAACAATTCAGGAGACTAAAATGTTGTATTTCTAGTTAATCATCAGGATATGGAGACAGAGAATTTTAAAAAATCAGGGGCGCACATTTTATTGACAAAAATATTCGGTAGGGTGCCCCCGGGACGCCACTGGATTTCACAATTCCAATTTAAGAATGGCTAAATCAGCCCCTTATGACAAAGAATATCATAACCAAATTTCAAGAGAATTGGTGGAAGAATATTCGATATATTCTGAAAAAACGATTTTTTCTAAAAAGTTTAACACACTGTATCTTGAAAACTATGCATTACCGGACTCGAGTATATATAAAATAAATTCCATGTTTTCTCATGCAGAATCACCCCCTTGATTTTTTGCGCATAATCTCCGGACACCCTGTATAAAGAAGAACTCTCTCGAACCAGACTTAGGAAACATTCTCCACAGTTGCATAACAAGAAGGTAATTTGTCGCTTGGTTTAGAATGATTTATTATTCGGTGAGACTTTTCCGGAAATAATTTAGCTCTGATTCTTTTGAATTTTGTTTCATTGTTCGTAGTATGTCACTTGATAATATCACATCACGTTGAACAATCATCAATTCTTGCGAATATTTAGTGTTTGCCACTTTTTGGAAGATTTCTTCAGGTGAGTTGATAGTAAATAAGTAGGTCCGTCATTGTTTCTCCATATTGCTGAATATCAATTTGGATTTCGAACTCTCAACTTCCATGCATATGTGGTTTCTTTATTCGAAATTGGACATGCATTGAATAATGAAAATATATGAAATAGCATAGTGATTCACCTGGAGAAATCCAGCACTCTATCCATAGAAATGCATTGGATGTTGAGATTATATACAGGCTGCACTACACTGTTTTACCACTAACCAAACCGATTTTTTAAACGCTTCGACAAATCCAGTTTCAATTTTCTCCTGAAGATGCTAACATAGTTAGCGAAACACAAATCGAGGCGTTTAAAAAATCGGTTTGGTTAGTTGTAGCACAGTGTAGTGTATATTATCGTGCCAAAGGTTCCAGTCTTCGATATATATACAGGCTGATTCACGGTGGAAGGCACATTAGACGTTTCTGTAGAACGTGACTATGGATTATTCTGAAAATTTGATGCCTCAAATAATTAGTTGTGCTCTATCGACCCAAAATATTCTCAGCGCATCCACGTGGCCGCTCATATCGAAAAGTAGCAACAACTTTGAATATCTGAATAGGACCCCCTGTATATTATTCCATTTCCAGATTCTCCCTGAAGAGATAATTCCATTGACTTATAACACTTGGGGTCTAGCAGGGACAATAACAGATATATAGGGTGTAAAAAATCGAGATTTTTCAACTTCAAGATTTTTTTGTTTCGAAACTAATCATAATTGGTTGGAACTGTTACTATGTCCTCATCTGAACTCTTCATCAACTATCAATCGATATTTAATCGAAATAGGTACAGAATGATTTAGAATTAAGATTTTCAACAATATTGTATTCTAATTAAATATCAATTGAGAGAACATAAAAAGTTGATATAGGATTATAGAAACCGTTTCGACTTATTATGGATAGTTTCGACACAAGAAATTCTTGATGTTGAAAAATCTCGATTTTGCACACCCTATATCTTTGTTATCATTCTCGCTAGACCCCCGAGTGTGATACACCGATGAAATCAGCTCTTTGGGAAGAATCATGATCATTCAAAGAATCAAAGATGTTGCTACTTTTCAATATAAGCGGCAACGTCGCAGTGTTGAGGATATTTCAGGTGGATAAATCACAACTAATCATCCGAAAATCAAAATTTTTAGAATAATTCTACTTTGACAAAATGAGTTGGCATACTGAACACATTCAGTAAAGAATAAATTCATCAGAAGCTCAAATTGAGGAGTGTTTGGCTTGCCAAATGAAGCTTGTGGCTTCAGAAATAGGGTGTACCGTATAATACCGCATATGATACGATATTGTTCATTATATAACGGGATGAATACGATGTTATTCGAAATTCTAACACTACACACTCAGAGAAATCAGAATTAGAAATTAGATAATGTGTACGAATAATTTTGTTGTAACGCATAGTAGGTACTCTTTGGACTGTGGTGACGCCACCGAAGTTGAGGGCTTCATAAAGCAGCAGGAATCAACTGATTCTAGTTTCATGAGAATCGTCGATCTGAGAAGTGGGAAAATAATCGACTGCAGTTTCAATAGTTCCAATAGAAACATGACATCTTCTGAAAATGATTAACAGACCTCTATAACTCTGTGTGTGATTCCGTTCAGATAATAACAAGGACGAAAAAATATTCAATAACAAAGATGTGAGAGCATACTGCAGTAGTTTTTTTTTCTCATAATGATTTTGTTCAATATTTATTTCTGACATTACTTGGTGGAATTGACAACTGAAATTTATGAGTATTATTGTCAATCCAGCGATCTGGGAGTTGTAGAGGGTTATTATTGAAGTGACAATTCCAGGTGCTTTGGCTCAAAATATAAATACGAAGTTTAGTCAGATAACTTATTTTAGGCGTTCGTTATTAGATCGTCCGATCACATCGTTCTGCTAAGCTCAAACTCGGAATTTTCGAGTCTTCGATATTCTAAAAATTGTCTATTGAGGAAGGATATGTTGTGACTGGGTTGTCGAATAATGAAATATAGGATAGATATTGTGGGATTATATTTCATAATATATAATTCATTGCACAAGGTGAACAAAAATCAGAGTGAACTGACAAATCACTGACTGCATCAACTAATTATCATTCCAACGAGGTGTTATTTTCACAATATTCTGCTGCACTTGATTGGGAAGAGTGATCTGGCACAAAAATTGATATGAGTTTTTTCTTCACTTGGGGACACAGTCTTCCAGATATCCTGAAAAAACACGTTGCCTAGTGGATCTGCGTCGATCTCATAACGTCTGCTGAATTGTAGTACCATCTGATATAGCCTTCTGGCAGGTGTTCTTACCTGGTGGTGTCTGCTGATGGGCGATACCTGGTGATGCTAACTGGCCGGTATTTTCATCTGGAGAAAACGTGTACAGGATTCCTTCTATCCATGATAAGTGAACCAATTCGTTAATGTAGCGCTTCAAACTACGTCCTGTGATCAAATCGATGAGGTGATGAAATTTGTCAAGCTTTTGCCTGGCGGTGCCAAACTGCCAAATTTCTTGATTTTCTTGATTGATTCTTACTTGAACTGGGCCTACTTGGAATGCTCGGAGACGCGAAGTGCCAGAATTTAATGGATTCAGCGCTTTATTATCCGAAAAAAAGGCATCGGGACGTATTCCGATTTTTCTTCCCAGATAGAGTTCAGCAGGTGATTTCACTGATGCTAATGGTATTCCTTGATAACGAAACGATATTTTCTGTATTATGACTGCCAAGGGTACCAGGTCATCAACAGCGGCTTCAAGTTTTCTTTCCAGGGTTTGAATACTACTTTCCGCAAGGTCATAAGTTAGGGATAGCCTGAAGCCATGTAGTTCTGGAAGATTCCACGCTCTTTGCAATATAGTGAGAATTCATTACTTTTGAAGCGTTATCTGATATAATGACTGAGGGATAACCTTGCACTGAAAATAATTCCAATCCTTTTCAGTTTTCGTCAGGCTCCCAAGAATGAACTGCTACTATTTCTGTGGATCGTGACAAACTTCACAGCTTCTGACGAGACGTTCAATGTCTCTATCTAATCGTTTTCAAAAGACGTATTTTCGAGCTAGCTACTTCATCTTGGTTATTCCCAAGTGTGTCGCATGAAGATCTTTGAGGATTGAAACTCGAAGAGACCTTGGAATCAGAACGCGATACAACGTGAGAAGTTTGTCTTTCGAAATCGTGAAGATTCATCCCTTGGGTTATTTCTGAGATCAGTCATGAAGGTTTGCAGTTCAGGGTCTTCAGCTGTTACTTAAGCAATGATTCCATTTGTTATTTGTGAACTAGAGATTTGAAGAACAGTTTCAGCATACATCGTGTTGACTTTTTCATTAATTGCTATCTCTGGTGACTTTCTTATATGGGTGACTGCAGCACGAGATAGACAATCGACATTCTCATTGTCTCTTCCTTTCTTGTAACGAATGGTTCAATCGAACCCACTGGGATAAAATGCGTATCGCAAGAGTCGGGCACAAATTATCTAGGGCAGAAAACAATTCGGATGATAGATACGCGACGAAGGCTCATTATCGGTGACGAATGTGAAATTTCAGGCAATTGCTGGAGCTTCTCTATCTAATTGACTATAATTGCATCCAGCTCGTGACAGGGCTATGAAAAATTTCTCACCTCTACTAAGCAAACGTCGTAATGGATATAGTATTCTTAAAAAATGCGGAATGAATTTGGCCTAGCACGTCACCATGCCTAGGAAGTTTCTTACGTCTTCAACGTTTCTGATTCGTGGTTCCTGTGGAACAGCTCGTATCTTCTCAGGAAATATCTGAATCTTCTTGTGAGACACAATGTGATCAAGGTAACTGATGCTTGGAAAAGAAACACTGTTCAGGTGGAGGTCGTTGTCCTCGAGACATTCTAAACAAGCTATGAGATTCTGGGTGTCCTCTTCGATGGTGGTTCCATGGCAGATGATATCATCAGAGTATGCATCTACTTCCGAAAGGCCACTCCATATCTGCGACAAAATTCTGTTGAATTCCGACTTAGAAGATTCATCCTGATTGTGCCCTCATGTATCACGATCGTTTGGATTTCACTTTCTTTTACATCTACTTTTAGATGCAGATAGACCTTGAAGAGGTCTAACTTGCAGAATAACTTCGAATTTCTGAGACTATGGAAAACTTGGTCAATGCGGCGAATCGAATAATTGGCTGGAACTATTGGACATGACTCCACATTTATCATCCACATATACTCGAATCGATACAAAGTCTGAGTAGGCCAAAGTTCGAATAATGAGTATTGATTCGTCCATGGCAAAAAAATCACAGTCTCAGAAAACATAATTTCAGTGCATGGTTATTCCCCAGTCCTGATATTACATTATGCTGTCATCTTCTGGAGTGATAAATAACTACAATATTCCAAAGAACATAAAATCTTTCCGAAGTCCATTGCATCTGGCCATCCAGCTATTGATAGCCTTCCCGAATGTAGTATTCAAACTCAGGAAATGAGACTTGATGCCGCAGTTGATAACCTAGCACCTTTGTCACCCTTTTGTTGCGTTATCGAGAAACACTATTTGCATCGGGGAAATCACCTACCGAATTTTATCTGAGAAGAAAAATCAGAATACGTCTTGACGCTCTGCAAATACTAGAGCTCTGATTCATTGAAGTTCTGGCATTCTGCGTGTCCGATCATTTCAAGTGGGAGAGAGCGATCATTCAAGAATTCATTAGGGAAATCAAGATATCGCAGTTTGGCACCGTCAGACAGAAGCTTGGCAAATTGCATTACATCATCGATTTGGACACATAACGTAGTTTCAAGCGCCACATCAACCAATTGATTTCAATATTGGTTGAAAATAACAGGTCAGGTTCGCACCATCCGCACCATCCGCACCATCACATGAATCACTATGGATACGAGAAATTCCGTAAACGGCAGATGCTGATGTACCTTGAGTTGATTTCCAGTTAGTTCCACAACCAATGGAACCAATGGATGACAATAATTCTTCAGGATGTAAAGATGATTAGTTGTTGCTGTCAGAGATTTGCCAGTTCAATATGAATTTTGGGTCCTGGTTCAATCAATTATATGGAAATGAACACACGCAAGCTGTCCCCATATTTCATTATCCAACGACCCAGTGACAACATATACTATCGCAATGAGGCAATTCTGAGAATATCAAAGCTTAGTGGAAATATGTGTTCCGTCGATCTGATAAAGAACCCGAAGAATTAGTTTCATAATATCGTTCATATTTGCAGCTCAACCATCTGGAATTGTTACTTCAATAATCTCCCTTCACAACTTCCAGATCGCTGGATTGAAGATAATATTAACAAATTCCAATAGTCTATCCAGAGACAACGTGGGATTATCGCGAAAACATGAGCTGTCTACCAATTCTGATTGGTATGACTGCGTTCATGTTTTCGACGATGTAACCATGGATAGCAGATCGAAGCCTGATTGTGACCATGGAAAAAGAAGCAAAGTCTGTCAGTTTGGCATAAAATGATTATGGCTGTACTTGTCAGAATGATGTCTGAATGGTGTTGCCTGAAGGACTCGTGTAGTTGCTTGGCAAAAAGAGTTCGTGAACAATGAAGATATATTTATGTCAAATATTAGGAACATCGTGATATAACTTTTGATAGTTGATAACAACATCAAAAAGAAATGGGCTGCAGGTGACTCCAAAGAAAACGACTCTCATGTATATCGAATCACCACTTTCTCCATACTAGATGAATCGTAAGAAATCTCTTTATTATTGCAGACTAATCCTGAAGAAGAGCTTCTCTTATATCGAAAGTCACAACAATTCGAAACATTCTGACTCTCATGAGAATCGATAGTATCAAAGACATAAAATTGATGCCTTCTTCTAGACATTGATTCAATGATTCTTGATTTTCGCAGATGCATCAGAAACTGGACGAAATTTTGTGGTAGCACTACTCAGCTCTATAACATGACGTTGAGGCAAATAATGTGTTGCATTTACAATTATTGTGGCAGGCACCTCATCTATGATACTTTCAGATGACCATTCATGAAGAACCTCATCTCAATCGTCCGTGTAGCCGTCGCTGTTGAATGTTTTCATAAGATCATCTAGTCGGTGTTTGGCAACATAAAAATTGTTAGGTAATGGAGGATGTCCTACAATCCATGATGTCGTATCTGCTGTCATCATTTCTGGTAACAGTGTTCGATAAATGGTACATTACATTATCTTCATGGTCTCTCTTGGGTTTCTGTTTATCCGGATCAGTAGTTTCCAATACATCTAGATTCCTAATATCTGTTATAGTAAATACTTCACTGAACGATGAAATGATGATCATGAGATTTGTATGTTCTAGATTATTGGAAGGTGTTTGATGTTCTTCCATAAGTGTCCAATCTAGGAATGTCTTCATAGCAACTCAACCACATTATAGGAAACAGAAAGTTTTCTAGCAATATCAGCACCAATAAGAATGCATATCACTTGTATATTCAGGATATCCTCTTCTTGTTTCTATAAAATTAAAACTCATATTTTCATTTCATAGAAACGAAGAGAGAAAATCTCAAATAATCAAGTAAAATAAATGTAGCACCTCCTTGATTAACCTACAGACAGTATCAATGAGAATGTTCATCGAGGTATTTTCGTCCTTCATCTGGATACCTGATTCTTCGACTTATTTGGACCAAGGGCCATTATGTATGGAAATAACATAACTTCTCCAATGCTCTCTAGAATCACATCACTGTAACAATTATGATGCATGACTTGGGATGAACACTTGTCGAAAACGGCATCAACCATATCCTCCGATCTGACTTCGTCTAGCTGCATATCAATAGGTATATGTTTGTTGAGGTTACGTTAGGTTAGGTTAAACGTGAGTGGGCCCATGTCAGGCCCTCCACTGCGGCCTATGGCCTATTGTGGCCCACTCTATGGTTATATTTCTGCCAGTATATCTAATCTCTTGGCGAAATCGAGAAGTACGTTGGGAGAACAATTCATCGGGTTTTCTGGCCCTACTGTTATTGCCAAATGTCGAAAATCTTATTCTGGCCGCTGCAGGGCATGTACATAAAATGTCGTTCCATCCACCTCCATGCATAGACGGCACTCTGCATCTTGTGCCGATTTTGTGCATGTGGTGTTTGAGTTTGCAGTGGCCAGTGAGCAAACCTACTATAACTCTGAGATGTGTTCTACTGAGTTCTAGTAGTTTGTCAGAGTCCTGTTTGTTTCAAGTACAAGCAATGAATGCTTCGGGTTAGGCCCGGTAGACTACGCCAATACTCGAGTCTTTTGTCGTCAGCCCAGTATGTTATAACATTCTTGGCCGTGCTATACCGATTACCGGTTCTGGCCCAGTAAACGATTGTATGGCCCCTCGTTTTGCTAGGACGTCCGCTATCTCGTTACCTTCTGGGCCCGTGTGACCTGGTATCCAGACTAGGTCAACGTTATTGCGTTGTGCCAGTCGGTTTAAAGTTTCTCTGCAGTTCCATACTGCTCTTGATTCAAAGTAGCTGGATTCGAGTGGTTTCAGTGCTGCTCGACTATCTAAGGATATCTTAATTTCTTTTTTTGTATTGTGTCGATTCTCCAGCTCCCTGCATACATTTCAATAGCGTTTTCCTCTGCCTGGAATATCGTAGCTAGTTCACCCATACTGAATGAGCGTTTCACCACTGGGTTCATCCCGTATATTCCGGCTCCGACGCCTTCCAAAGTTTTGAAGCCATCGGTATACCAACATTCATTCGCTCCACATAGGTTAGATTCATGCCGCACCCATTCTTCTCTTTCAGGAAAGATCACAGTGTAGGACGTGTGAAGGTTGGTATTATCAGGCATAATGTCTGAGGGCATTCTCAGAATGTTGTGCATTCTGCTTCTCATGACCACTGCCTGCAGTAAACTGATGTCCGCTTGATGGAGTTCGTATGTTGCCCATCTTGCCTCCCTCTCCAGCATCATTTGGAGAGGAAGTAATCCGAGAAGGGCTCCCACTGCTGCCGTTGGCGTGGAGCGAATGGCCCCTGTAAGAGCCAGACAAGCTCGTCTCTGTAGTCCGTTGAGTTAAGATTGAGCCATTTTTTGTTGGCCTTTGCTCCACCAGACAACAGAGCCATACTTGATTATTGGTCGTATGACGGTCACGTACAGCCAGTATACTCGTTTTGGTGACATGCCCCACGTTTTACCACATATTCTGCGGCATGTCCATGATGATTGGCTAGCCTTTCGGATAGTCTCTTCCAGGTGTGAGTTCCAATTTAGCTTTTCATCTAGGATCAATCCCAGATATTCTGCTTCCCCCCGTAAAAGAAATTGTTACTCCATTGACGGAAGGAGGCCTCAAATTTTCCTGTTTTCTATTTCTGGTGAACGCTACTATGATCATTTTGTGAGGGTTAATGGACATTTCCTCCTTCTCACACCATTCATATATGGTCTTGCACGAGATTAAGGAATTTTCGCCTGTATGAGATATTGAAACTTATATCCATTGGCAAGATGTTCAACTTCATGTATTTGATTGAGTTGGCTCCAGAATAATTACCAATCTCGAATATCTCTACCAAATTTCTCAAATTCGATTAGGAGTGATTCCAATTCGCGCTGAAATTGGCCTTTCTGACTACAGTTAATGTGTGGATCTCAATCCTATATACTAGTAGTTTTTACATTATCATCAACTCTCATCTTCAGATTGTTCAATGGCATAGCATATCGATCTGTTTTCTCCATTTCGGAGTCGATATTACTGGTAGCAGAGTCTGAATCCAAAAGGAGTTCGACAAATTTCTTGTCTAGATGTAGTAATACTTTCATTTTCTGTTCGAGTATCAGATGATTACCTTGTAGTCGATTGTTATCCATCCATGTCAACATCATAGATTCTTGTGGAAGCTGTTACTTGGATGTAAAGTGCTTCTATCAACTTCTTCATATTTTCTGCACCGAGTCCTGTCACGGTGGGCAAATGTTGATATAATATCATCTTGTATAAAACGTTGAAAAATATATCGCAGACTTGATTCGAAATCATCTCAATATATCTATATGAACTGAGAGGCAATCCCATTATTTTGACAATAACTATCAAACTCAAACATCGACTGTGTGTTTCATTGAGTTTTGGAAATATATGTATATATAAATTGAAACTAAACTAAATATCATCAGTTTCTCTGAATGCATCGATCCTCAACATATGTCCTTGGTTCGTTTATATTTATAATACTGTTTATTGAATTTTGACCATAATTTAACAAGTATCCATTTCGAATTGATTACTGCGATGAATATCTGAAGGGAAATGTGGGAATGATATCCGAAATTCAACTCTAAAATGTATTGCTCATCTTATATCGAACAGCGAGCCTATAGACACTGAAATGAACTGCCAAAGCTGGTTTCTCAAATAGGTTTCGAACATTCGCGATCGATAATGAATGTTTGTTGTGAATTTGAATTTCCTCATTGAGAAACAATATATTGAATATAATACATTACAGGTATACTTTTGAGTAACATTAAAGAAAACTGGAGCCTCACGATATAATGTTTGTGTCTTTGTTATGATATTTTTGTTTGTGCCATGGTGAATCAATGCCTATTATGAATAACTTCGAGATAATATGTCATCAAGCTTTGGTAAAATTCAGTCCTAAGGGATTGAATATAAGAAAAGTTGCCAACTTTGTTGAAGTTTTTTTTATATTTATATAAAAGATTGAAAATGCAATGTAATATAATTTACCTGAGTCTGTACCTGAACCACCTCTCGATATTTGTTCTCGTTCAGAACATATTATATCATTATACAAAATCTCACTTAAATTTTGCATCTTCAGGTCCGAGACCAGCAGATTTTTCAATCTAGAATCAGTGAACCAGTCAATTATGGAATATGAAAGACATACTTACGTCCTATGTCGTCAAAAAATCTTGTTTTTGGTGGAAGGTAGTGGTACAGTTTCAGATCGTAGAGACTTTTGTCATCAACTGAAAGAAGAAATTCTGAATTAGTTCTCAGACATGATAGACATTAGAATCAATTCATATAGGTATAAATATAACAAACAGTATGAATGAGAGTTCAGCGATAGATATTGAGGCTATGCGAAAGAGCGGTGGTTGTCAATATGAAAAGTTAGATCTTTCTCAAAACTGGTAGTCCTGGCAACACTGGCAAATACAGTGAAACATCTGCCATTCTCCGTTGCCAAACGCCATTTCTTCTTCTTTATGTAAGGATTCGATAAAAAATCTGTGAACATGAGTCTATATCACCACTGATTTGGTAAATCAAACTGAAAAAAGCAAGAATTCAGGTTTTCATCACTCCTAAATGTAATTCTCGATGGAATGCTAACATTAGTGACCATAATCTTCTGTTCCTATGTAAATTGTTATCAGTTCTACCTACAAACCTATCAAACTATCGAATTCAAAAATATGAGATCGTGAGAAACATGGATTTCTAACACTGGCGCCAGAGTTTACGAATAAACAGATTGGAGACCATGAGCGCTAGTATGAGTTATACATTAGACATATCATGCGAACACAATGAAACGTATGTATGAATCAAATTATCGATGCTTCCTCGGAATTCTGAATGAATTCATTCTTACCCAAAATATATCTTCATTTCTAAAGAATCTCCAGACGAGTAAATTCTTATTATCAGTTTTCCACGATCTTAAGTAGAAATTGGTGATCGATTTTTGGGTTATGACGACCTCGACCATATTCCTGTATGGAACACCCCATATATCATTTGATATTCGAAATCTTCGTGGAAATCAGAATTGGACAATGTAATACATAATAAATAATATAGAGTTCCTATTTAGTGTGTTCGTTGAGTTGAGTGATCAGATAAAGAAGTGAATAAATGCAATCTATTTCTTTGAATTATCCTGAGATAGTACGATTTTTTCTCTCAGTTTGTTACATTAAGGGTAAAGAATAATAAATATACAGGGTGATTCTCGCTTGAGTTATGACATCTGGGACAATGTTTTCGAATTGAACTTACGATATATTATTCAGCCTTCCATGAAAATTTCAAAAACTCCAATAATATATCAAATATTTCATTTGAGGAATTGTCGCG
Source organism: Phaedon cochleariae (assembly GCA_918026855.4). NCBI lineage: Eukaryota > Metazoa > Arthropoda > Insecta > Coleoptera > Chrysomelidae > Phaedon > Phaedon cochleariae. Next base: position 33,872,424 of record OU896710.1, read on the forward strand.
AACATCATAATTCAATCGTTGATCACCCTATATATCTCAGTTTCCCTCTGTGAGAGTATGGAAGAGGTGGTGGTAATCTATGAACAGAGATCCTTATACTTTCGCGCTGGTCGGACAAAAACTACTGGTACTTGTCTGGATATCTTGGGTGTCAGATTTTTGAAGAAGATGATATACTTCACCTGCTCCTACTTCTGGGTTTTGTTTAGTTCTGGGTAAAGACTTGAAGACAGGTACAGAAGGTGATTATCTTACCTCCATACCCACTATATATAGTAAACCAGGCGTCAATGAGATTGCTCTGACCTGGATCAGAAGACAAGAGAATGTAGGCTTCAATTACGATTCCTTGATAGCCTAGGATACTGGTTGATACCTCCATTCTGGACAATTACATGATTCTGAATAAATTTTGTCAAAAACAGTCTCTGGTATCCTCAGGTTAGGTCTGGAAAAATATTTTCGGAAACAATATTTCATCAAATTTACCTGGAGAATAACAGATGCAGCAATGTCAAAAGGGGAAGGAAAATCCAAAATTCTGAATTCTTTACACCTGTTGAGTAAGCATCGGGTATAAAAACCAATAGGAATGAAATGGATCCGAATTCAGGGTGAACTAATGGTGAAAAATATTACACAAAGTCATATGTTCAACACAAAATCACTATAGAATAATACTTCAGACTGATGTCGAATGAAATATGAAGAGATCAGCAAGAGAGCACTACTAGCAAGAAAACCAGCAGAGGAGAGAACGATTCCTTGGCCCGTCAGTAGTTCCATACTCCCCATCAGCCTTGCTGCTGATTGGTCGGAATCCTCAACTATGCCTACAGGAACTATCGTCCAGAAGCACAAATTTGTAAACTCACAAAAATGAGAAAACAATTTTCCAATCGTAAATGGAAACAAGAAGATAATTCACTACCCTTGCTTATGTAACTAGATGAATTTGACTGGAAAATATTCAATAACAAAAAAGGGTCCTGTAAGAAAACAGCGCAAGAAAAAACAGCGTGCGACAAAACAGCGTCACGACGAAACAGTGCGCGACAATACAGCGCTCTGACCAATTTTCATTATTTAAAAGAGCGCCTTGCAATAATTTTTGATGGAATATCATCATATCGACGATATTTCGAATTGAAAGACAATGTGTTACTTAGGTAACTTATTTACTGTCGAAAGTGATTAACGGTGACATTCTTTCATTATGAACGTTAAAAAATCGCAAAATAATCGTGAAATCCTGATAGTGAATGGTTATAGATCTAGAAAAAAGATAAAACACATATGAATTCTGTTTCCTGGCGTTGCTGTGAATCAGGGTGCAATGGCCGATTGACTGTATCCAGAGACAATTCGCACAAGCCTACGACAACACACAATCATGGTCCCAATTCAGCTGAGAATGAAGCACATCTGGTGAAGAATAATATTAAAGAAGAAGCAATGAAGTCGGACGTCAATCCAAGAGCTATCATTCACGCTTCTGTAAGTAGTGCATCGACAGAGGCTTGTATTTATCTTCCTAGCTACAATGCTGCAAGAAGAACCATACAGCGTCAAAGGAATAAGTCGCACTCAGGAACAGCTTCGCCTAAATGTGTTGCAGACATAGTTATAGAAGATAAGTACCAGACAATGAGATGTTCTTGCTCTGGGACTCTGGAAATGACGATAATAATAGGATAATTATGTTCGGAACTCGCAGCAATATAGATCTACTCAAAGAATTTCATCACTGGAGCGTAGATGTATACAATCCATGTGCTCATTGATGGAAAGGCTGTTGCAGTGATTCATGCATTATTGTGTAAAAGCAGCAAGGGACAAATACCCGAGTGTTTGATAAGCTAAAACAGATTGAACCCCTTCTGAGACCACTAAGTATTCTGTCCGACTTCGAAATAGCTTCCATGAATGCCATAGCCGAAGTGTTTCCAGATGTACGTATAGTAGGCTGTTTCTTCCTCTTGGGACAAAGTCTTTTGAGAAAAATACAAGAAAACAAACTCACGGAGGTGTACCGTACAAATGAAGTGAAAAGGCTGAAACTGAAGATGTTACTTTCCTTGAGCTTTGTACACGAGAATGACGTACAGTTTGCTTTTGAAATTATCTCCAAAAGAACTCCAGCCAGTGGTTGACTATTGGGAAAGCACTCATATTGGAAGAAGGCTTCACAATATTCTACCTCGGTTCTAAGTTTCATCGTGGAAAATGTTCACTAGAGTTCTCATGATTTACCAAAGAATAATAATTCATTAGAGGCCTGGCATAATGCATTTCAGAAAACTTCCATTTTTCGGTTGATGGATCGCCTCAAATAGGAGCAGTCTTATGTGGAAACTCAAATTTAATGAGTAGATACCGTGCGGGTTTCAGAAGTGAAGAAAAAGCGAACTGTGAATATGTACAGCAAATAATGAAGAGGTTGCAGAACCTGATTGATAATTACTCTTTTCGAAAGGTGAAGAACTACTTACGAGCAGTAGCGTTGAATTTATCTATATAATATGAACATTGTTAGGCATGCTGATAAGTTCTCTGTTTATGTTCTGTTCATTAATGACTTGTCTTTAGTGTTCACTCGATATGAATTGATTGATTATAAGAGTAGTGAGTACCAAATTGTTTGATTTTCAGAGAGGGATAGATTGAGAAGTTGATGCTGAGTTATCCTAGCGCCTAGCCTATTTTGTCACGCGCTATTTTGTTTTAGCGCTATTTTGGACGCGCCATTTCGTCTGGCGCTATTTTGTCTGGCGCTGTTTTGTTACAGAGCCACAAAAAAGTTATTACCAGATCATTTCGATAGATGAATAATCCATCTGAATTCCATATCATGAGCAAATGGTTGAAAACTATTGAAGTATTTTGGATTGTGCAGATGTTCATCGAAGTTTTCCATCAGGAGAAATTCTGATAGTCAGGAATCAATGAATTACTCAGCTCTATCAGGTTTTTGGGTAACAAGCTCTCGAACAGGTGAAATTCAATTAGAATCAGGGTCAGTTACTCAGATATTCATTGAAACCAGTCTAGTTATGGAGCTGGCTCAGAAACACTTCATAATACAACCCTCTCACTCAACAAAAAAGAAAGCAATAGCATCTTATTTTCATTTCCAATTGATTCATCATCAAGATATAATATATTTACATATATACTACCAAGCAATAATTTCATCTCTTATCTATGAACAAAATCTGGAATTTTTTTCACAGACTAATCCGGACGTTTCTTGACTGAAGTGTTCTAATGAAATGTTTGCTCTCTCCTGACAATTTTTCCTCTGATGACCAGAATTTCCACATTCCCAACAGATCCCGCTAACTTGTGGAAAGTAGGAAGAATGCAAAAGAAGACAAGGCAAGTTTGAAGCAAGGCGGGTCAGACTGCTCCAAAACCAGAATTCCGGAAACAGGTCTCGTCGAAATTAATTGCTGCGGATGCCTTTTTCTAATTCGAAGCTGAAGAATAGGATGATAGGGAATTATGCGGACCTAATCATCTATTTCTGTTCCTGAAGCTCTTTCTCTTTATATTACCGGCCTCTGTAATGGTTTCTGTCACTTCATTGACATGACCTCATTTCAGAACCTGAATTCCATCTGGACTGGAATTTCTTCGAATCAATGAACTCTTGGATTTTTCCAATTTTCTAGAGAATCTGGAATTTCTAGATATTCTAAAAGGTATGAAATATCTGGATTGTATGTGCATCCTGTATCAACAGGATAGTCTGATGAATAGAAAAAATTGCCTTACCGAAAAAATGGAAATAATGCGGATCTTCTGGATAATCTGAAGTTTCAATCCAATCTGTATTTTCTGGACTCGCCAGATTGTCTAAATCAACTAGACTTCTTGACTGGACCGCTTAGTTTGGATTTTATAGAAAATATGGAGAATCTGGGGTATCTGAGATATATGCTCTACGCACATCTTCTGGATCATTAGGATATGAAACATATGAATTCTCTGAAAAATATTATAGGTCTGAAATTCCTGGAAAATGCAGATTGAATGGATCTTCTGGATAGAATTGATTCTCTGCACCATTCGGATAAGCCATATATCCCGAATCTCTATTTTCATAATTGTTTGCATGCTCTGAATGCCCTGCATGTAATATATTGCGAATATATCATGGATTTATTAAATTCCCAGAATGGTCTGGCTTATCTGGAAATTCAATGATTACTGGATTTCCAGAATGATCTGCAGAAAGACATACACAAATACACGCATCAGAGCATCACTCTGTTCACATATGGAACAAAATATTCTTGGTGAAAATTTACAGGGTCTGTCGTTCCGTTGAACTGCAAATTTTTGGTGGTATGGATTGGATTCACTAGAATAATAGAGGACAGGAATTTGAGAACTACCAGAATGAGTTTGAAGACTATCTGAAGTTCTTTTAGGACTATCTGGTGCAATATCTGGACTATCTGGAGGATCAAGCGGTTCAGGAGAATCTGTTAGATCCAGAGGCGGTTTCCCCACAGGAATTTTAGGACTGAGTACAAGTATTTTCCGAACCTCTACCCTCAGGAACCATATTAATCGGTTTTGTAACATTACCACAGGACCTCCAGTTTTCAGACCATACATTCCTAGTTCTCTGGTGAATTCGAATTTGTTGTAAAGCTGTCTCAGTCCTGCTATAACTCATATATTTACTTCTACAACTTGCATAGTTTCATTCATACAACGTTCATTATCTAATCACAATACAACTGCATTGGGTTGATTGGGAAAACTAAATCACTATCGAACATTACTTTTCATACAACGATGAATGATTTCAAAAAACAAAAAAAAAAAAAAAAAAAAAAAAAGAGAGAACATTAATTTGAACAATGTGTAAAAGTTATCTTCGAACATAGCCTCAAATTGACCTCGAATAATAAGTTCACTGAGTTCTCTATAGTTGCATAAACGGGTACCTACAAAATGAAAATACATAATGAGAATGTCACTATGATTATTGCTGCATGAGTCTGCCTCAAATGACACAAACTTCTGCATACACTAACAGCAAACACGAACGACTCAACTCAAGCGACGGAATACACAAGAACAGATAATAGAGGACACACAAAACAGAGATGGCGATGGCATATGCATTCTCTCAGTCCACTAGATACATTCTGGATATCCATTGGAAAGGTGTCACTAGTTATCCATTGGATGGAAATGTATGTTCACCAATCGATGTAAAATTCATGTGCATATACAGTGTCATTCATAAAGTCGGCATCATGTGGGAAAAACTTTTATTGATGACTTATTTTGAAATTCGAGTTGGACATTGAGTTTTGCTTCAAAAAAGATCAAAAATGGCCTACTCAATCGAGGTCACGTGACTTTCGCTACATGTCAAAAGTGACATTTTCTCAAATGAATCGCTGAAAGTAGGCTTATTTGTTCGAATAACAAAAAAGTTTACTCGAAAAAGTTGTTTCTATTGAAATTTTACATATGTGACTCGGATTTTATCTTTCTATTACATTTTTCAGATTTCGATATTTTTTAAAAATTTTCGAAATTTCTGTAATATTAAAAAAATTGTAAATTCGATAAAACTACTTCATACCAGTAGTTTCATCATGCTACTAACTTTCAATTACTAATTGTCACTAATTATCGACAAAAATATGATTTTCTTCAGAAAATGATAATCTCCGCTTAAAAATTCTGTTATGTTTGATGCAAACATAACATCAAAATTATGTTTTAGTCGAGCATTTAGAAACGGATTTTATTCAAATTTATTTTTTCAGTACTAAAAAGATCAGTTTGAATAAATTTTGTTTCTACACATGCTTGACGATTTATCAACTTTGCATCAGACATAACAGAATTTGGAAGCGGGTATTATCATTTTTTGAAGAAAATCATATTTCTGTCCTTAATCAGTGATAATAAGTAATTGAAAGTAATTAGCATGAAAAAGCTACTGGTATGAAGTAGTTTCGAGGAATTAACAATTCTCCAAATATTACAGAAATCTCGAAAAATTAAAAAGAAATCAAAATCTAAAAATTGCAATAGAAAGATTAAATTCGAGAAGTATGTGTAAAATTGAAATAGAAACAACTTTTTCAAGTGAACTTTTTCGATATTCGAACAAATAAGCCTACTTTCAGCGATTAATTCGAAAAAAATCCCACTTTTGACATGTAGCGAAAGTCACGTGATCCTGAGGCCATTTTTCATCTTTTTCGAAGCAAAACTCAACGTCCAACTCGAATTCCAAAATGAGTCATTAATAAAAGTTTTTCCAATATGATGCCGACTTTATGAATGACACTGTATATGGTATTCCATTGAATTGGCATTTCGATTCTTCTGATGGACGTACATTTCTTGTCCATGGTCATCCGAACCTCTTTCGGACCTGAGAACGACATACATTAGGTAACCTTTGTTACTAGGGGTGCATGTTCTCTGTAGTTATCAAGACCTAGATTTTTGGATTTCTTCGAGTTTTCACAACCTTTGCATATGTCATCATCATTTTCTTTGAACTGGTCAAACAAGCTGAGATTTCAGGATAATCAGCAGGATGGCATGCATTCGGGAAGGAACAGGTAAGCCCACCTTGGTACCTACTAAAGCAAACCAGGAGCCAATGTTATTGCTCAGACCTGGGTCAGAAGCCAAAAAAATGCATGCTCCAATCACAGGGAATCCAAACAAATCTGTGTCGAAAACAATTTCTGGTATTCCCAGGTTAGGCCTGCAAAATTATTCATTCAAACTTTTTCATTAAATTCACCTGATGGACAATCAGAAATACAATTTCAAACGAATGAAACTCCTGATTTTTGCGATATCGAAATTCAAGTGAGATCAATTACATTTTCTTCAATGTCAAATTTTCATGAACCACTGTTAACCACAGACTGACAGGATACAGAGCACAGGGACACCGGGCACAGGACAGGAATGCCCAAGAAAAAGAAGTAGAAGAATTTACAACCTATACTATGTCGGCCGTCAGTCAATAATAATAATCAATTTGACAGTTTGAAATACACTCAGTTCCAAAAAAAGTGACGCACTTGATATTTGACCAATCTTTTAAAACAAAAGTATTAGGCCGATTTTCATTTTTTTTATCTGTTGGTAGGTAATGCATTTGTCTTTGAAAAAAAAAAATGAAGAGCTGAAGATTTTTTCAAAGCCTCCTTGATGGTGTTGGAATAACTCGAACCATGATTTATTCTTAAGTTTTGACTCACCCTGTGTATTAATTGGGTAATGGGAAACATAGTGCTTTGTGCTTTCACCCTATACGAAAAGAGCTTTTTTTGCGAGCATTTTGTTTCTTTATTCATTGATTTATCTCTGAAATTTTCCAAATTACAGCTTTTTTGCTGATACCTTACGCTTATCTCACAAATTAAATTTATTGAAGGATCAGAGTACTCAAAGTTGATTGGGTTGTACTCTGGTAGGATCACATTGTCTCTAAAAAAATTAATGCCGTTGTCATAGCAATCAATTTGTTGTATGCCTCCCTATTTGACCATTTGTCGTTGTGTCATTAATTAAGTGTCTTGTTTTATTGACTAAAATTACATAAAATGCCTCAAATGAATCCTGAACAAGTAGCGAGATTGGTTGCATTAGTAAACGATGGGCGTAGTGAACGTTACGCCGCTCGTGCAGTGGGAGTTTATGAAGCAACTGCTCGTAGAGCAATCCGCAAGTACGAACAAACAGAAAGCACCGCTCGGAGGGTCAGTTCTGGTCGCCCCCAAAAAACTTCTCCAAGAGATGATCGCTTCTTGTGATTGCGGATTTTACAGAATCGATCAAATACTGCGGTGAATGTTCAGCAAGATTTCCGCCAAATTCGTGATGTTGCAGTTAGTAAGCAGACGGTGTGTAGACGTCTAGAAGAAGTTAATTTGAAAGCTAGGAGACCTGCAAAAGGTCCCAAATTATTGCCCGAACATCGTGCTGCTAGAAGAAATTTTGTTGAAAATTATGGACAGTGGAATATTCCTGAATGGTCAAATTTCTTGTTTACGGATGAGTCAAGGTTTTGCCTTAACATGGTGGATGAAAGAAAAAGAGTGTGAACGGTTTAATCAAAATTTGATAACAGAATACGAAAGTTTTAATGGTTGGTCCATTATGGTGTGTGGAGGGATTTCAATGAATGGAACCCCTTCATGTTTTGCTGGTGAGGCAGTCGATGAATGCCCAAATTTACATTGACATTTTAGAGCAGTATGTCTTACCCTATGCAGAGTTAGTGAGCAATGATTTAATATTGATGCAGGGGAATGCCCGACCACACACCGCAGCAATAGTGGGACTTCTTAGAAGCTACTGGTATTACCACATTACAATGGCCTGCGAGAAGCCCCGATATGAATCCTATAGAACATTTGTGGGATGAATTAGGGAGAAGGGTACGTTCTCGCGAGACGTCTCCGGAAAGTCTTGCAGAAATGGCAGATGCATTAGTGGAAGAATGGGATCGTATACCAATGGGAACGATAAGCAACTTAATTTCCAGTATGCCTCGTAGATTAGAAGTTCTTAGAGTTGCTAGAGGAGGCAATACCCGGTATTAAGCAGTCATCCCAATTTATAATTTTGTGTTTAATAAATCAATCAATCAATCGAGAGAGAGAGAGAGAGAGAGAATAATCTTCATTGTCTAAAATGTATTACATTTCGTCGACAAAGGTATATCATATATATATAAAACGAACTATTGTAAGAAAAACAAGACTAAAAAATACTTACATAAAGGGTATAATACTGTACGGTACAAACGTGTTTTAACAACTACAGTTTATTGAAATCTTGATGTAGATAGTAACATTTATATAAGAAAACTAGAAATTATATGCAAAATACTCTTCCAAACTATGAAAGCACTTTCCCATCACAAGGTTTTTTTACCGATTTCCTGAATTGCTTCTGATCATTGATTGCTGTTATTTGTTTCGGTAAATGATTATATATCTGTCTATTTCTAAAGATTTGAGAATGCTTGGTCAAAGTTGATGTGGGGAGTGGAAGGACAAGTATCATCTCCTTTCGTGTACGCCTTTCTGCTCGATTCAAGAACTTTTCTTTATGTTTGTGAAACAAGCAAACAGTCTCTCTATAATAAAAATTTCGAATATTGTTAGTATTTCATATTTGCAGAAAATTGGCCTACACGAGTCGCGAATCCTCTTTTTGAATATTATTCTCATAGCTCTTTTTTGGATGACGAATATACTTTGCAATAAAACCTGGCAGGCAGAGCCCCAAAATGAAATTCCATACCTGAGATGACTCTCCATAAGTGAATAGTATGCGGTCATTGAAGCTGAAAATCCGAGTTCACGAGATATGACATTCACGGCAAAGCAACCAGAAGACAATTTCTTTTTCAGTGCATTAATTTGTGTGTCAAACTTCAAATTACTATCAATAAATATACCGAGAAATTTCGTTACAGGCTTACTTTCAACCGTCTGACAACCTAAAGTTACCTGATCCAAATCCCACTTAAATGTGACCAGATTTGTTTTAGAAAGATTCAGCGACAACATATTCGATTCACACCAATTTTTTATTTTTTCTAAATCAGAGTGTATAGTTCGAGTCAAAGTGGCCGGATCTCCATTACGCCAAAATATCGTGGTGTCATCCGCAAATAAGGTGAATGTTCCAGATATATCCAATTTAGCCAGATCGTTAACATACAGCAAGAATAAAATTGGGCCCAAGACTGACTCCGTTTACTATTTTTCCACTTTCGGAAGTATTATTGTTCAAAGATATTTTTTGACTTCTACCAGTGAGATAAGATCTGAACCATTCTAAAGTTGTTCCCCGAAATCCATAATGGAAAGGTTTCTGCAGGAGGATCTCATGACACACACAATCAAACGCCTTAGAAAAGTCCAGAAATACTACCGCAGTCACTTCCTTGTCGTTTAGAGTTGTGTAGATGTTTTCAAGTGAATTGAAAATTGTATCAGTCGTGTACGTGTAATCAGTCGTTTTTTTATCATATTGAAAACCAAATTGTACGGGAGTTAAAATCTTGTGCTTTTCCAAAAAGCCCACCATCCTGCGTTTGACTACTTTTTCGATGATTTTTGATAACGTTGATAGAATAATTGAGATCGGTCTGTTATTACTAGGGTCATCAATGGCACCTCCTTTGTGGAGTGGTAACACTTTCGCAGATTTTAAGCGTGAAGGAAACACACCAGTGGTAAACGATGTATTTATAGCTGTTACTAAGGCTTCAAGAGCTTCATCCGGCCATTGAAAGAGCAGCTTTGCTGAGAGGTTGTCTTCACCATCATCGGAACTGAGCTTTATTGTCCAAGAAACATTCTTCCTATTGACAAAGCGTGAAACTAGCAAGTGCATAGATCCACTATATAACTACTAGATACTAATCATTGGTATCAGTTCATTTCATTAGAAAATTGTTGCTCGATAAATTCAGAAAGTTGGTAATCTGCAAGGATTCAGCAAAAAAAGCTGTAATTCGGAAAATTTCAGAGATAAATCAATGGATGAAATAACGAAATTCTCGCACGAGGAGACGCTTTTGTATAGGGGGTAAGCACTTTTTATGCCATTACTCAATTAACACACAGGGTTAGTAAAAAATTGAGAATAAATCATGGTTCGAGTTATTCCACCATCAAGGAGGCTTTGAAAAAATCTCCACCTCTTCATTTTTCTCCAAAGACAAATGCATCACCTACCAACAAATAAAAAAAAAATCGGCCTACTATATTTTTTTTTTGATTCGTTGCACAGGTAGAGTATTGAAATCAACAGCAATGAGATATATCTTTATCCATGGTGAATAGATGATGGAAAATATCACACAATGTCACATGTGCAACACGAAATCACTATACGATAATACTTCACACTGGCGTCTGGAAAAATATGAGCAACAAGAGAACACGACTAGCGAGACAATCAGGAGAAAAGGGAGCTGCAAGGACGGCCTAATCCTAATCCTAATCCTAATCAACTATGCTTGCAGGAGCTGGCGTCCCAGAAAACATCTTCTTGAACTCACAAAGATGCGGAAAAAATAGTCTCCGACCCTAAATGGAAACAGAATCAACTTCTTTGCTTATGCTACTTAATGAATTTGACTAGGAAATATTCAATAATGGAAAAGTCATGACTAGGGTAGCAATCATCATTTCAACAAATGAAAAATCATTTATTCAAATTCCATATCATCAGTGAAGTGTTGACAAATATTGAAGTCTTTGAGGTTGTGATGATGTTTATCGGAGTTAACTCTCAGGAAAAAGATTCGCAAGTCAGGAATTGATGAATTACTCGGCTCCAACAGATTTTAGGGTTTCGAGCTTTCGAACAAATGAAATTCAACTCCAATCAGTCTCAGGTACCTACTTAGACATTCATCAAAACTAAACTAGTAATGAAGTCGGCTCAGAAACACTTCATTACATACACAAATGTGTCAAATTAAGAATAAAATTCGAACTGTTCTAGGTGATTCCTCAGAAATGGGAAGTGTGAATGAAAGAGAATTCAACTATTACTTAGAGAGATAATTCAATTCATCGGACTTACCGTATACAAACCCTAGAAGTAATACACTTTTGAATCCATAATATGTAGTCTGTTCCATTTGAAGCAGGTGTGGCTGTCGTCATAACTCAAAAGTCGGTCACCCTGTACGTTACATTTTTTCGTTGTGAATGTGGTGAATTGAGGATCAAAATCGAATTTATCCCGAAGATTCCTCAGGGCAATCTCAGGGATATATATTTTGGCCCGATAGGTTGGTCATCAATACATATAGTATTTGATGAGATATTACGATATCTGGTGAACTTCGAGTAGGTCAAGACGTTTGAATGTGATGAAGTTGCTGATTCGCGTGCCGCAGATGGATTTGGTTCGATAATTACATATATTATTCATGCTGAAGCAACTTGCCCACATTCATCATTGTTAAAAAAATGTTTCCTGGCGCTTATATCGTCGGCGAACTGACAATACCTGCTAAGTGCAATATAGTGCAGAGCAGGTTTTTTTACAGGAGATGAATAAAACATAATCGGGTAACAGGTCAAGTCGATAGCAGATATTGTTTTCCTTCAATGAAGTAAACAAAGGATTCATCTGGAGGTAGCAGTTCATTTCAGATTGTGCGCAATGAATATTGAAAGCTAACTGCATGAAATACCAATATTTGAAAAAAAAATTACTTAGCAGGTATTGTCAGATCGCCGACGATATGTATAATTTGCCATAGATACATATGAATATTGCCCATATCGAATTACGAGAAAATTGAAAGTGCATACCCATGATTTATAAGATTGAAAAATGTGAATAGATGATGGTGGAAATGAAAGTTTCAATGAACTCTGATTCATTGCTGGCTATAATTCATCAAAATAATCAGTGTCACGATATAATACTCTATTGTGAGAAATGCCCGAATGATGAAGAGATGAAGTCAAATAGCTCTTGTCAGCCAAACCATATTTCATAGCCTGGCCTTACGCTTGGATTTGGGTTCGACTATGGTGTACAATTCTAGACGATACAATTCATTGAAACTTCCGATAGTGTGTTTCATCAATGGAAAAAAAATAATTAATGCAATTCAAATCATTCATTTTGTATGATGTTGAAGATATTCTTGGACAATTGTTACAGAAATGTTGGTTCAATTTGGGTATTTTGATAAACTGAGCTCGATCTGAATAAAAGTACCTTCAATATATGAAGTAGATTGTGCTTAAGTGAAGTTTAATTCAGGTAACATATGCTTGGTTGTATGACGACGATCATTGAAACTTTCAACAGGTTGTTTCATCATATATAAAAAAACTATTTGTGCAAGGCAATTTCTTTCATTTGTAAATAAGAAATTGTTCATGGAAAGATGTCACAGAGATTTGAGTTTAATCACGGTATTCTGCCATATCGGAGCGCACGGAAGAAAATTCCTATGGTGTTAGAAAAATATCGTGAGTACCTACAAGGAGGATAGGGAGAGAAGATAGGTGATGATGTTGTTTTTTTTTATTTCCTGGAGATTATACGTTTTTGAGAGTACTTCTATTGGCAGAGAATTCCTAACCTTTGTCGTTCCTATAGACGAGCGACTAGACTTGTTGAGTTCGTCTGAGTGCTATTGCTAGTGATGAAATGGTATAGCGAAGATTTCTGAGGAACATTTTCCATGAAAGTATCTATAGAAGAGTGAAAAGTCGAAAACTGTTCAACGGTGTTCTGATGATAAAAAAGATCATGAGAATCTATCAAGGTGTAGAATACATTTCCGCACGAAAGCAACTCTCGCGTAGGATCGGACATGATTTTCTCATGAAAAAGTATTGCTGATGAGAAAACCGAGCATCGAAATAGTGGTCTTGGTGGAAATTGAGATACCAGACATTGTTATTCAGGCATACTGAGTTCCACCTTTTTAAGGAAAATACAGGCTTGAGTTCTGGTGGAGTTGAATTCAACATCTGAATAGTAGTTTGCGTGAATCTACCTCTATTACATGTAGGGAGTGGATTGTGCTGGAGTGAAATTCATTTCTGGCTGTGATAAGCTTGCTCGTTCTATATTCTAGAGTTTGAGAAGGTCATCCTGATTCCTATCTGAAGTGGAAAAAAGTGGATCATATCTTGATTGAGTAACATTCAGAGAAAATTATAGCTTTCACTGCTAGTACTCCACTACACTGATGGTTAATTCATCTTTTTCTGATTTTTGATACATAGATGCTCCATTTCCTTCAATTTTCATAGATATGCACGAACTTCACGCGTTTGGCTTTGATACTCTTGAATTTGTTCATGTATCCATGGAATTTTTCTTGAGAAGTCTAGTGATCAGATTGCAAGCAAGTGAATAATGCCTATCAATCCCTTCTCATCATTTCCGCCGGGATTGATGTATAGCGATATACTATAATAACTACAAGTATAGTACTGATATAAGCGACCAATCTTGAATTCACATTCCCAATTGTATTAACGAACGAAGTTTGATGAATAAACAACCTGAATCAGAACATTCCTTCATATTGTCCCAAGTAGAACACATGCTTCTAATCAATGAAAGATTCTCAAGATCATCCGTTCTCATTGAACTATGTATGCTGCCCTGAGAACTCTCATAAATGAACCAAACATGACATCAGATAGATTTCAGACTTTTTTCTTTCAATTTGTAGGTGAAATGACTGAAGTGGCAGGAAATCATGGCTCCCAAAATCCGTTTCTCCCGACTATTTTCCAGAATATGATAATAATTGAATTCTTGTTCAAACACAAATGCAGAGCAGTATAGTACCTGAACAAATAATTGATCATTGTTGTCGAAAGTTTGACTGTTACCGAGATAAACGGGCCCAAGCATACACTGGATTTTGAACTGCTGCACCCTCCTAACCAATCCATTTATATTTTCTTCATAGAGAATAGTTTCACTGAATCCTTTTGGATAATGAAGCTTTGATAGACTCAGACACCCAGCTATTCATCTAAACTGGTCAACATTGATAACGTCGTGCTCCAAAATATAGCCTGAATTCAAAGTAGAATAACTCACGAATTTCCTCACCAATTTGAAATCGGTTCTCACCGATAATTAGCATAATCTCTTGACAGTTTGTTGTGACAATATGAAACTTCTGTAATTTCAGATAACATTGCTACAGGGTGATAATTGAATGGGTGTAAAATTGCATCGTGGTCGTCACCTTACCGATTGAACAGATAATTTTTTATTTTTTTAGGTAAGAAATTTTTTTTTGAAAAGGGGCTGTCTTGACCGCGACATATCCATATATCCAGAAAATAGTGGTGCAGCCATCGTACGATGATTTATCCTAATATTAGATAGATTACCCTCTGGGACGCTACTGGAGATAATGATTTTATTCTAAGTAAACAGTAAATAGGAGCCCCTTATAACCTCGAATGAGCATGCCAAGTTTTATCAAAATCAGCCCACAGGTTTTTGAGTAATCAATGAAAAACTGATTTTTTTTAAAAACTCTGACACCCTATATCTCTAAAATGAAGCAAATTCGGACACATGCTTATAGGAAGAAAAAGTCTTATTTTTGCCTAAAAATCTGATCCTGAACATTTGGCGGTTTAACCCTGGGTCACCCTATATATATATCGAAAATCTTATGAGGTGCAAGCGAAAAAACTCTGAATGCAAACTTCTTGATTGGGACACAATTTTATTCACCGCGCGCGTTCACAAACTTTGAAGCACAAGATAATGTTTTATTATTGTTAACCAAACTTGATTCAAGGATATTTATCCATCGGAGAAAAGTTTGAGTGTTTGTTGTTTCTCATTTGGTGTTTGGGAAAACGGTCCTCAACAGTTGTGAATATATTAATCATTTTTCATGGCTTTGTTCATCGCCGCGATGATTTCGCAAACGTGACGTTGTGACACTGATAATTTGTCTTCATAGTTCCGATAATAGAGACTGATTCATCTCCAGCTCCCTCATGCCAGAATTTCATAAGAAAAATTGAAAATCTTCAGCCTCAGCAAATGAAAAATGTTTGCAACCCTTTGTTTGCAAGGAATATCAATGCAGCGGAACATATCTTAAGGGCCACTTTTGTAGGTAATAAACAGCTCCCCATCTCTAGACATTTCTCTTCCAAGTGTCATGTTTCGGCAGATATAGGCCGGTCATTTCTCAGTGGACATTTCTTCTGAAATTGATGTATAGCCACTTAAACCTACAAATTGTGAGGAAAGCAGTTTGGGATCTATCTGGTGTCGAGTTCCTGGGGTTTTCAGGCCATCATATACTGTACTAATGGAAAGCGTCCAACATAATTATAATTTTTTGGATTTCATGGTTCCGAATTCGGTCTGGTCTGGTGATACGCTACCGTCGACTCGGACGAAAGCTCCTGACCGTTATGGTAGTCATGAAGCGTTACCATCGTGACAATAAGGCCTGCATGCGCCGTGGTGACGTCACCTTAGTGAGGCCTAACCAGCGGCTAGAAACGACAAGCGTATTATGGCGCTATAAGGCGACCGCGTATTTCAATTCTAGTTTTAGATCATTATTGAGCCAACTTTGCTGTTTTTTATAAGGGGGTTCCCGTTAAAATAGGACGCCAGTCGTCAACTGAGCCCTTCTTCGCATCTCATTCGATTTTATTATTGAAAAAACGCAATTTCAAAGCAAAAACCATAATGAAACACAAATACCCACCTACAGCAACCCATTCGAATCAAATTATTGGCAAAAATTGTGGTGAAGGTAAACTTCACACCTACTTGTACTGGGCCCGCAGAACATGAAATTATCGTGAGATTGATCGAGAGAAAATTGTGCAAAAAATGTATTTTATTTTGATAGACATGCCGTTTGTTATAATGACTTTTATTCATCTTGGAGAATTCCTATCACCTAATAAATTAGCCAGTGAGTGTTTTCAATTTTCTGTTGTTGGATTTTCTACCCAATTGATCGTTCGACTTGAAACAGTAATTTTTAAGGGTAAAATTGCATTTATCATGCGATGGTTTTTTTTTGGAAATTTTCTTTGGTACCTACGTATTGTCGTCTGAAAACCACGAATTTGATAATGAAAATGTGATCAAACCACTATTCATCGAGATATTTCGAGAAAAAGTTCGAAATTTCGCATTCTTTCTCCCCTCGTGTTGGGGGCATTTGAAGCTACTCGCTCTTCTTAATTTGTCATTGGACACTTCATATACTCATGATGTAATTCGATGACACATTTTAATGAAGAAAATTCAACAGGAAATATGATTTTATTGGCGAGTTTTTCATATTTAGTGAACAAGCTTTCCAGATAACGGTCATTTAATCAATAGTAAATCAAACTACGAAATGTCAAATGTCAATTGATTGCTTTGGAATGACATTACACACGCCATTATTTTAAATGACAGTCTTCCTTCTTTTCACTTAATATGGATAAATCTCAAGAAAATCATATTTATAGTTGGATCATATAATAGAAAAAAATGTGTTATACATTGTGATATATATAAATTGTCCAATATGATGAAAAAAGAAGAGAACATTGTTCTTGATGCCATCCAGAAGACAGGCGAGAAAGAAGGTAAAATTCTTAACTCAATAAATAAAGGTTTGTTCACATTTTCATCATCAAATTTCAGACAAAAATACGTGAGTACCAAGAAAATTTTCGAAAAAAAAAACCATCGCATTATAAATGCAGTTTTACCTTTTTGAGTAGAGTGTTTGTAGTACATGTTAATATGATAGTTGCAATTTGATCATTGGAATGAATTCTGCATTCATTGCCACGAGGCAAATGACCGTTTTCAGAAAGAAATTTGAGAACGTATTGAGTTTGAAATGCCCGTTTATTATGAACAGTCAAGAAAATTTCCTCGAATTCAGAGATGATTTTGTTGAATACATAACTAACTGCACAATCAGAGCTTTTCTTTTTCTCCTCTACTCATACTTTTTATGACAGAGTAATTGCCTTCCATTATTAATTCATCATTATAAATTAAGCTCTGTTTACTACTGTACTTGGATGGAGTAAAATCCATGAACTTTTGGACCACCCACCTAATTCCCCCGACAAAAGGGAACAGAACACTTGGAAGGTATTGATATTTCACCTATCACAACACAAAATATTTCACAGATCAGTAATTTTTCCGCCAATTATTCCGATGAATAAACAACAACAAAATTCGGAACCGCTTCAAAAAGATACGTGAACCACCGAACAAGTCGGCACACTGGCCTCTCTAAGATGACGTCACAAGCTGTTTACGTCAGAGTCTGCTGGCCTTCTGATCTAGAAAGTAACGTAAAAAGCAAGTTTTCATCAGGTCCCTCTAACGTTAATCATTCTCTTATTACAAACATGATTTTCTATGATATTTCATGCTGAATCAAATATTGTAAGTAATGTAAAAATAAAGTATCGTACTTTCAACTACCCGTAAACGATTATAACCTACGAGATGTATACTCTTTCAGTATAAACATCTCGCCACCCAATAAGCCAAACGAACCTTTATAAATGAGGGTATGAGGAGAACCATTTCATATTGCTAGTAGGGCAAATGTCTATGGAATGACATAAATCAATCTCCCTAACATCTCTAGAATTTTCAATATAAATTCACTTCCCAAATTAAAATATTCAGGCAAGCAATAACGTCAGGCAGCTGCTATTTCTCGCGGAATATTGCCAAGCAAGGATCGATTTCTAATATGAATAGTACCCGAATCAGGAAGTAATTCAGACTTGATCTACACTTGATTCTGACTTTTCGAATCGATAACATTTTGCCAAGTTGCTGCCAAAATGAACACCGTCTCTCCGCCTTCCACTTTGCTAGTCAACGCTATGCTAGACGTAATAATGTGCGTACCATTTTTCATGTTCTTTCTGAATTATCGTTTCACGGTGTTGTGTTTCCTCTTTGGTTACCTGCCATGTGATAGCATTGTGTATGTTTCTCTAGTATTGTATGAATGTTAATTTTATGTAGAAAGAGTCTCGACTCCTTATCTGGAGATGAATATGGTGGGATGTTCAAACGATTAAGACCTTTCGTCAGGAAGCTAAGCGGGTACAACCCATATTGCAGTCGTCATCTGAGTTGCGGCATGACATGGTAGAAGCCTCCTATCTCTTCTTGAAATAAAAGAGGCTGCATCTCCTATTTCGTGGCAATATGCTACAGTGTTATTTTTTGAAATCATTATGTTGCTACTATAACCTGATTCGAGTGATGAAAATTCACGTCCTCTCCCATGAATCCTCGATTATATGGTCAACAATTTGATAGAAACATAATTCCAAATACATTTTAGAATGCAAACGTCACTGTGAAGTTGAACAAAGAATATTTCGAATGTTTCATGCTCTTACCTTCAATATCATTAACAGAGCACTTCACCAGTACTATGAAAACATAACACGCCACTAATTGTCTGAAACAATTAAGTCCCATTTCAAGAAATAAGTAGACCGTGATATGAAGTTTCACTTATTGTCTTTCAATTTGAACACCAAAAACTCGTTCCTTTACCGGTTAGCATATGTGAATTTGAAAATAATCAGGAAACCAAGAAGTAGATAGCCAAATTCAGATTCACTTCTTACCGGGTACGATTTGAAGTGACTCAATTGGCTCTCGCAGGTTTAACTGAGAGTAAAAACAAGATTCATCGGAGAAATTTCAATCTCAATTTTCAGAGTGTCTATCTTGATATCAATGGCGTGGTTGAAAGTTTTTTTTAGGGACATTGACGTACCAACAGATGCCAGAGTTACACTGATTTATTCATCATGTATGAATTCCATGACAATTCGAATTAGCAACACATCGAGTAGGTATTTTTGAGGAATATAAAAGGAGAATGAACTGGAATGTCTATGATGGACACTCATAATATTTTGGGCCACAAATTATCAACCAATATATCCATATTGATGATGATGATGATTTTCTTATTCAGCTCAATCATATTGACATACAAAATCAGAAAAAGATGGAATGGTTGTTGAAAACTGTGCAATCTAATTTATCCTGATATTCCAACTAACATTCAATATATGGCAACATTGTCGAAGTGATTCATACTCCCAGTGCTTCCATCCTTGCCAAAATCGACCGAATGGGTTCAGATATCAACCTCTCAACAAAAGATTCACGAACCTTCTAGGCACATCAAAGTTCTATATGCATGATGAATATTTACATATTATTATATATTTCCATTCAGTTAGTTATGTTTCTTTCCTTCCATCATCCATTTGATTCATCGGCCAATTTTGTAAACACCCATCATATGCTCTTTGAATGAATTCAATCGTAAATATAAAGTCAACATCCTTCATGCTTTTCCGAAAATGACCTCGCACTCTATTTTTCTCGTCAACCATCATAGATAGCATGAAAAATATAATTATTTCTTACATTAAACTTTTCTGTATCAAACGTCTGATAATTTTATTCGAAATATAGGGACCCATTATCATTTCTTTGCACCGACGCTGGTCTAATAATCATTTCGTTTTCATTCATTTCTCTTTCACCAACTCTATACTGAGCCTTATTCACTCTACATAGAACGACAAGAAATCGTTTACCAAATGGTGTGTGAAATAACTTTCTTCGAATCAAGGTTATTGAGATGGAGTTAGCCTATTACATCTCATAGAAATTAAAAGTTCTAGTATATTACACAATTTGAAATGTGGAATGATTTTTCATTAACATACGTTTAGTGATCTTGACTGCAACCTACGTTGGATCATTTCATAATAAACCTAAAATATTATTTCACTCATGAATATTTTTTTGTTCTATCAGGATATAGCTATTCTTTCAAAATGCTACACTCCGTTGATCATTTAGGTTAATTTTTAATAATGTGTTGTTTCCTGCAATATTTCATGACCTAATGAAATTTATTTGGATTGATGAAATATTCACCTACTAATTCAGTGGTCTTAGGTATATCATATTCAATACTGAAAATGAGGGATACATGTGATTAATGAGTGCATTCCATCCTCATCAGTTCGAATTAGTGGAATCCATGGATTCAACTCAACTGAATTCGAAATGGAATTATCTGACCAGAACTCCAACATAGCTCCAAGGTTCGAGCTTGAAAAATTTTTGAAGCATTCTTAGAATCCTGAAATACAAAATATTTATTCCGATGAATATATCCATTCGCCATATCATTCATTTATATCCATCCATCAATTTTTTTGTGAGTTTGAGTGATTTTAGACTCACCAGGTAGGAAAGAAACAGTGGAGGAGCATTTTTCAAAACTGAACAATGACAATTCATCAAACTTATTAAAATGTATCTCTTCCGGCTGATGTTGAATGAAGAATATGTGTCGAAGCAATTGATGATGGTGGTCGAGAGAGCAAATGCGCTGAGTTCCTGAGAGAACCCCCACTGAGACATGGGGTTCGAACCCTAGTTATACCATGGATGTTTGTGTGTGTGCACTAAGGACACTTATAGCATGAGTGACAAGCGAGTTATCACCTGTGATTATAAAGTCGACTTTGCTGATTATTAAGAATCGAACATTGCTGCTACTAGCGAGTGCGTCTAGATGATATAATTTTTAGAAAATTTCCTGACTTTGTTGCCACTAGTGGGTGCTTTTGATAATCGGAAAAGGGCAATTTTATAATCATAGGTACAGAACTTTACTGATATAGGTGGGTGAGCATGACCTTCTTGTTGTTGGTTTCTAATATTGTTATTATAAAGAAAAGTGACATTTTGACTAGAATCCAATTTCACTTTCCATCATAATGATCTCCCTGTTTGGCATAGATACCAATCTATGTATTCCTGAAGGAAGTTCATCAGGAGCAAAGACAAAAAATCAGCAGATATGAATTGATTTACCCTCAGGAAAAACGAAAGGCTTTCGAGTGATCGATAAAAGAAATATGTTTCTTGAAAAGTTTTTGCATTCCGTTGACTAGCTAGATCTATGCTATGGGCAACTACTACTACAGATTCGCACAGATAGACAGATGAAAGTTCACCTGTGGAATCATTCAAATAATTTCATAACCTGAACATTTTTGCTCACAATAAGTTTCAAGGCCACATTCTTTGAAGAAGCTCTGAAACCAATTTGACAATTTTCAAATTTCATTGGTTCAGAATGGATAGAATATTGAATGTGAAATCATAGAATTTATTCAAAAATAACTTAAATAAACCGAAGACAATCATTCCATCAATTCCAGAGGTACTCATATCTACAATCATCGAAAGGGGCACAGAAGATTTATATTCTGTTCGGAATGTGTTTATTTTATTTTCGAATCCAGTTCCAGAATTGGAATAATGAATTGCATTCAAGGAAGAAAGTATCCGTGACCGTCGTGTCGTCGAGATTGTCGTCTTGTACCTGTCCATGGGTCTGGAAGAGGCCTTTAGCTGGGAAAATATCAGCAAAATATCAAATGACGATAAGAAGGCGCTAAATAACTCCAAGTTGATTCGCCGAATATTATTTTCGTGGCAGTCTGACAGTTGTATAATTGGTAGTGAGAACAGTCCTATGCGATAAACCTCGCAGCCACTTGCATATGCCTGATAGCGACAGCAGTATACCTTTCTGTGACTGAAAATTCACTTTCGGCACAAATTATATTGCTACCATAGAATTTCCATGTAGTGCTTTTATTCTGAGATGTGTATTGGTACTAGTATCTCTTGTGAACGTAGCAAGCAAGTAATATATCAGCACAAACTCTATAATAGCAAAAGTTTCCTCTATGTTTCAGTGAAAAAACTTAAAACTCTTTCAATAATCTCATTGAGTTCTTCGTTTATGTGAAATGAATTCGGAAAATCACAGGAATGAGCAAATTGACTTCCACATTTTCCAATAGATATTCAGATTCTACTCCAACTTCAAAACCGTATCAATTCACATCTTCAGGCGCATCGGCCACAAATTTGTTCTAATGTGATGTCTACCTTTCGAAGTCTTAATACCTAGTAATTAATTTATTAAGGGCGTGGAATAGGCTTTCATGGACCGTAGCGTGTGAGTACTGATATAGTTATCAACGTAACAAGGCCGATATGTAGCAAATACGGATGCAGTGAGGAATTACCCCACCTGATTATTAGATATAGAATCTTGCTGCCACTAGCGAGTGCATCTGTACATTGCTATTAGACGATGTTTCTGTATTAGGTTTCTGACTTTGACCGCTAGTGAGTGCATCTGATAATGGAAGTGGGGCAATGTTATAATCGTAGATAGAAAAATTTGCTATTTTCGATGGGTGATCATTTAGATAGTTGCATGACCTTCTTGCTGTAATTAAATATTCCTGGATTGTTGTAATCAAGGAAGGTGGAATTTTGACTGATATACAATTTAACTTCCCATAATATCCACCCTGATGTTTGGTATAAATAATAGCAATTTATTGATTCCTGAAAAAAATTTTGGACCAATAATCTCCGAAATTCAATAGATCAATTGATTCATGCACCCTCAGGAAGAACAAGAGGTTTTTGAGTTACTAATGAAAAAAATGATATTTCTGAAACTTTGAGAAACCATTGTATTTCGCAAACATGGCAAGTTTTTACAGATGCGTACAGGAAAACGAAATTTTACCAGTGAAATCATCCAAATAATTTCATAATCTGAATATTTTTGCTCACAATAAGTTTTCAGACCACATCATGCTATGAAGGACCCCTTGAACATATTTGACAATTTTGAAGTTTCATGGTACCAAGAAGAAGGAAATGTTGAATGTAAAATATTTGAATTTCAGTCGAAATACCTCGAAAAACTGAAGCACTCATATTAATGAAAGCACTGAAAGGGATACAGAAGATTTATTTATTTGATAATCTAAATGTTTTCATTCCATATTTGAATTCAGATTCGAATTTTGAATAATGAATTGTATTCAAGAGGGGAAGTATCCGTAACTGTCGTGTCGTCGAGATTGTCGTCCTATACATGGGTTTGCATCAAGAGCCCAACTGTGAATGATTGATCGAGCAAGATGTCTGACAAATACTTATATAGAGGGGGACGAGTAAAATATCGAATAACGATAAGTAGGTTCTAAATAACCCCAAGTAGGTTCGTCAAATAATATTTTCGTGGCAGACTGACAGTTGTATTATTGGAAGTGAGTGCACTGTGCAGTTCTATGCGATGAACCTCGCAGCCACAAGCATATCTAGTAGTAGTTCAGCTAGACAATTGGAAAAAATATATGTTATCTCAGAGTGGCTGCCTGATAGCGACAGCAGTATACCTTCCTGTGGCAGGAAATTCACTTTCTGCAAAGTCGTTATTGCTATCAAAGGATTTCAAAGTGCTGCTCCTATTCGAAAATGTATAACGGTAATATGATTTCTTGTAATGGTAGCAAGAAATATCCCAGCAAAACTTCTATTCGCATAATTCTCCTCAGTGTGATGTTGAATATTATGAGCTGATGCGCGGCAGCGGATTATAACCGAATCCATTATTTGTGTATCGGCTGTGTGTCATTCAAGACTTTTCGTGAACACGCTGAGAGATTATCGTCAAATTTCCGCCTCCCTGAATATGTCCTTTATATATCTGACATATGTTGAGCGTTCTCGAAGTAACATTGCATAGATGTCTCAGATACATTATAAGTAACGAATTTGTTCTTATAATGATACTAGAATGAATGTTACAGAGTAATATATGTGAGATGAATCCAAAATAATGTACTTGATCATTTTGAGAAATATACAGGAATTCGAGTGTCGAAAGCCATATTGATAACTTTGTTATTATTGAAGATACAAAATTGTTCAAATCAAAAAACTATCAGTAGGTACATAGGTATTTCTGACTATAGAAGAAAATTTCTGATTTTATGTTACAAAAAACGCGATACTCAAATGTTTATCTTTATTCTTTCATCATAAATAGCATTGAAAATTCTGCTAGTTTGATAATTCAAACAATGTTGTATATTCAATTATAACAAAGTTACCTATGGTGAACACAATATTTTGATAACCCTGTATACTTAGGTTGTAGTTACCTCCTCGTTTGTAGTGTTTCATGTCTGATTGTTTTCAGTGCCTAGTCCTAGAGAAATGGATATCATGGTTTCTTGATTGAAAATCAATGGAAATTATTTGAAATTCAAGTTTTACTTAATACATCCCTGAGAAAACAACATACCTATGTTAATAGAGACAAAATATTGAAGATAAAAATGTTATTATCAATTTGAAATGATCCTGCATTTCTGACACCAAAATGGAAGAATAGGTACTTCAGTGGTAATGATAGGTAAATTGAGTGGTAAATCACCTATATGCATATGCTTTCTAGCTGATACTATATCAGGTGTATATCCAGGAATGTATTATCTCTTGAGAAGAGCACTGCACATACTATAATAGCACTTTTGACACACCAAAATGGTTTATAATGTCTCAGTGGAACTTTGACCATACACTATTGATAGGTACACCTTGGGGTTTCTAGGTGGGTTCTAGAGTTCTTTTTCAGAGGTTAAAATCTACTTTGGAACATGCACTTGAAAGTGCAGTGGAACATGGAAAGTTTGATTGTTTGTTGTCCCGAAATCTCCTGTCAAAGAATGTTTCCTTTTTTCATGCTGATGGTACTTACATAGATAAACAGACATTGAAAATTGCACATGAAAGTGTCATGGAATATTCGATGACCCAGAAGTCTTCCAAATTGATCTTGATATCATTCAAAACCCCATTGGGCATCTTCTTCAGGTTCAGCTGCTTTTACATAGATAAATGCACATTAGCAGTTTGATCATGTTGAGACAGATAATTAGGTAGGTGAATCAGTTCCATTCGTTATATTACACCCTCGATTCCACCTCTGTCTTGTACTCAACTCGTGAACATATTTTTGAGATATTTCAATATCACTATGAAGAATCCACAATGGAAACAATACACTATTTGAATTTTTTTCTGAAAAAATGTTTGAGACAAACATGCAAAGCATAACATAACCTTCAAAGGAAACTAACATGAAGTTCTCTCCATCAACTAGGTACCAACTCCTACACGGAACAGAACGTTTCACTGTTATGAATATGTTGGTGATTTTAAAAATATCTTGTATAGTTTCGAGACATAAGTGAAACATGCAATTTTGTTTCCTTTACCATACATTTATAATTCAACTGAACAACCTTTATTCATGGCATTCGAAGCATCATATTTGTATATGATATGTTTCCTGTTATGTAACCACCTGAACAAGAAAATATATTGCATGAAATGTAATAGCTTCGTAGCAGATATGTAGCATGGTGATGTATCTCCAGAACACTGATGAGCTCCATTCGCCATATGGCAGACATATGTGTGTTTGCTGGGACTATAGCAAAACAAACCTCATTTGGGTTGAAGAATGAAATAAGGTCTTTGTAAGACTTTTTTTGAATCACGTGCTCCTTCAATGCTGAATTGGATTGGATGCATCTTCTTAGTAGCCATTTTGATGAATGAGAAACTGCTGAAACAACGGCAGAAATTCCTCATATATATACCCACTGAAGATTCCCAAAGAACTGTGTTAATCAAGCCACTTAATCGATTCCTATGTATGTGTTTCAACTCTTCCTCAATTCTATTCAAATTATACAATTTATCGTACCTGATACAATTGCATTATAATTCAGTAGGAATTCTCATTACCCTGAAACACATTTCCATTTCTCAACACGTTATTAAACTCAAATAATGTACGTCATGCATGCTTCATCGCCTCGCTCTAGGTGAAGGTTAAAGTAATGACATACTTTCTCGAAGAAAGGTTTAAGCCGAATCACCGGTGCAGTGCAGCAGTTGTGGAATGCTGGGAGAAAGCACAGTTACCGTACAAATACTGAATATCCGACGGAAGTTGCTTTAGACTTGACATGTATTTCCTGATATCACTTTTTGTTGTGCGAATAGTGGATATCCAAATAAGGGGTAAAGATATTTGCTGGCTTGAAATCGTAATCATCCGCAAGTAGTGAAAATATAGCGATAATTCGATATCATTGAATTCCATTCGATAATCACATATTGCAAATACAGAACATTTTATGGGTTGGTAAGAAACATTAATGTTCTGAATTCAATATACGATATGCCATTTGTTTTTGCCTACGATATGCGAATAGATAAATAAACAAAATATTGGAATATCGAAAGAGAACATTGATACATCTGATCTGATCATATCTGAATTCTCGATGTCGAGAGAATATGGAATTACTATCATAAAGAATCGCAAGGAGGATTCACTAGACAGGAACCGTGTTAGGAGAATAATCACCACGTAGATTTTACCACATTCGTGATTACTTTGCACGACCGATATAATTCAGAATTGGTGTGCATCAAAGTTCATAACATATTTAGTTATGTTTTGCTTCAGAATAAGTTTTTCTATATATAATATGTACTCCAAAACAAAGGCGGCACCAGAATGAAACTTCACGGAAAATAATGACAACTTGTGAAAATTTGACATAATTATGATCATAATGAGCTTTGTTAAGCAGGGAATAATAGCATTGTTCAAGGTTGAATATTCTGAAGTAATGTTCCGCCCTATAACAAATTCATCTTTCCTCTTCACGATAATTCTACATATAGAATTGAATACAGGGTCTCCGCTAAAAGGAGGTCAATCCTGTTGAAATACAATGATTGAATTGCAATTAAAGGAATTTGTTTGATACTATTATTTATCACCCACTGTAGATTGAGTTTGATAATCAATGTCAATAAAAGTATTGAAACTGTGAACGGAAGTCATTCTCATAATTATTCATTAGTTTTGAGCTTGTATCGATAATTTATTCATTTGAACCACTACAAATAACAAGAGGTTATGGGCCCAGAAGGTGATAGTGATGAATTTCGAATCGCTATCTTCGACGGAACAAACTTCTCAAGTTGGAAGTTCTGGATGGAAACCTTGTTAGAGGAACATGATCTACTTCATTGCATCGAGGTTGATGCAACAGAAAAAGATTCTTTCCAGATTCAAGCAGATGATACTGCGGAAATAAAGCGACACAAGGAACTACTAGCACTGAAGAGGAAACAGCAAGACTCAATAAGGTGCAAGTCAATGATAATCCAAAGAATTGCGGATAGTCATTTGGAGTATTTGAGAGACAAAAAGAGTCCAAAGGAAAATGTGTTTGAAAGGAAAGGTGTAGCAAGCCAACTTTTCCTCAGGAAAAGACTGATCTTGATGAAATATCATGAGGAGAACAGTATGGAAAAAATTTTCCTGGAATTTGACAGAACTGTCAGGAAACTCAAAAATACAGGTGCTTCCATAGAAGAATTAGATATAGTTATTCATTTGCTGCTTAGTTAAGTCTTTCGATTCCCTTGTTACTACATTGGAAACCCTAGCAGTTGAAAAACTTACTTTAGATTTCGTCAAGAAAAGAGTTCTAGAGGAAGAGACGAAGCGTAAAAATGCAGACACTGGAAGAAGATTCGAACAACGGCGGTGAAAATAAAGCAGCGTTCTCTGGCAAATCCCAGTACAAATGTTACCGGTGCGGAAGAATTGTACACACGCGCTCTAATTGTAAAGCAGACTTGCATGGAAAAAAAGTGCAGAAGATAGATTCACAAAAATCTAGCCTCAGCATGGAAGAGAATGAATTGGCATTCATAGGAAAGTGCAAGGTAGCAAACAGTGATGATTCTGACAACATCACTTGGTATTTAGACTCAGGTGCTACAGATCACCATGAGATTTTCGAATACACCAGTAAAAATAGCAGTCGCCAAGTCAGGAGTTGCCCTCGAAGCCAAAAAATCCGGAGATATCAAAGCTTTTTCAATCATAGGAAAGAAAAGGATACTTTGTACAATAAGAGATGTACTCTTCGTACCCGGACTAGCTTATTATCTACTCTCTGTTAGAAGATTAGAAGTCGCTGGCATGGAAGTGACATTCGAAAATGGAAGTGTCATAATTGAGAAAAACGCAGAAGTAGTAGGCCAGGGTGTTAGAAATGGGAAACTCTACGAAATGAATTTCGAGATCCAAAAGAATGACAACGCCTGCCTCGGAAATACCTCTGGAAATCAAGCTCATTTATGGCATGAACGACTAGGGCATGTCAGTTATGGAATTCTGAATCAGATGATGAAATCAACTGGTGTAACAGGAATGAACCTACCATATACGAACAATTCTACGGACATATGCGAAGCCTGTATCAATGGTAAGCAAACTCAGAGTCCATTTCGTGACAGAAATTTGCCAAGATCGATTCGACCTCTAGAAATTGTATACAGCGATGTATGCGGTCCACTTACTCCAAGAACTTGGAATAATAAAAAGTACTTTGTGGTTTTCATTGATGATTTCACGCACATGACTGTCATGTCACCTACCTACTTTTCTCTGAGGAAAAAGTTCATGGATTCTTTCAAGAATACGAAAGCATGGTAACGGCTTATTTTGGTTCAAAAATATCTCGGCTAGTATGTGACAACGGTGGGGGGTATGTGTCAATAGCATTCAGGAAACATTGCTGGGAGAATGGAATTCAACTGGAATATACAGTAGCATACACTCCGGAACAGAATGGCGATAGGGAACGTATGAATCGGACTTTCATGGAAAAGGCTAGAGCAATGATCTTTGCATCTGGCTTATCGAAGGGAATGTGGGGAGAGGCTATTCTCACCCCCACATACCTGACAAAGAGATCAATCTGTAGGACCACTCAGAAGAGGGAGACACCTTACGAAATGTGGTACAATAAAAAACCTGATATGTCACACCTGAGAATTTTTGGTATTGTAGCACATTGCCATGTACCAAATCAACTTAGGAAGAAGTTTGATTCAAAATCGGAAAGAGGAATACTAGTTGGTTATGGCGTACATGGTTATAGAATCTGGAACACTAGGAGAAGAACCATTACTTTGGAAAGAGACATTGTCTTTGATGAAAGAATGAAAGGAACGGAGGAAACTCTACACAATAAACCGTCAAAAACTCAATACTGCTCCTGGAATGAAAATAAATTGGAAGGAATATCTGGAACAGGCAAAACAACCAGATTGGAACAGGAGGAAAATATATCAGAAGGTGGGAAAGTTGAAGAAAATAGCGAAAACGAGAACGATGCAATAATAATGGATGACGTGGATTAAAACGATAGGTACCATAGAATCTACGCCCAAAAACGTGAATCAAGATGATCTAAATCTCAGACGTAGTGCAAGACAACGCAAAGAACTAAAGTGGGAGGATGACTTTCTTGACTCCAGTTGTTTAGCACTTAACGCTGAAAATTTTGTTGAAGATGTTCCACAACAGATGAAGGATTTAGAGCAGAGAGAAGACACAAAGAAATGGCAGGAGGCGATGGAAGAGGAAATAAGATCATTAGGAAATAGCAAAACATGGAAATTATGAAGAGCACCAGAAAATAAGACACTTGTAGGAAGTCAGAATCAAGAGAGACGATGCTGGCAATATCAAAAAATACAAAGCACGACTCGTTGCTAAGGGATACTCTCAAAAGGAACATTTTGACTATCATGAGACGTATGCTCCAGTTGCAAAATTGGTAACCATTAGAGTGGTGATGGCCATTGCTAATCACTATGATTTTGAAATGCATCAAATGGACATAAAAACAGCATTCCTGAATGGCATACTGAAAGAGGAAATCTATATAAAACCTCCAGAGGGCTTGGAAACGAATGGTCTGGTATGTAAATTGGAAAAATCAATCTATGGACTCAAACAAGCACCGAAATGTTGGAACGATCGTCTTAGCACATTTCTACTCGGCGTTGGTTTTGTAAGATCTATTTCAGATTACTGCCTGTACACGAAATTTACTCCAAGAGTCAGAATTCATCTAGTGATCTATGTAGATGATCTACTTATTTTTTCTAACGGAATTCTTGAAATTGAATTGTTGAAAAGGAAACTATCAGAACAATTCGAAATGACAGATGAAGGAGAGGTGAAATACTACCTTGGAATGAAAATAGCAAGAGTACGTGAAAAAAAAGAGTTGAGAATTAGTCAAACTCATTACTTGAGACAAGTATTGAAACGTTTCAATATGGATGACTGTAAGCCCGTGAGCACACCCATGGAGACTAATCTAGTTCTAGAAACTGGGGAGCACAAAGATCAAGAAGAGGCCAGAGATCTTCAATACAGAGGGAACTTGTTGGTTGCATTATGTATCCCATGTTATGCTATCGACCAGATCTGAGTAAAGCTATCAGTTTCTTCAGTAGATTTCGAAACTGTTATACGAAAACACACTGAAACCATCTCAAGAGGCTACTAAGATATATTAAAGGAACTATAGACTTCGAGCTGTGTTTTGAATCAGGAAGTTCCACAGAAGCCATAATCAAATTTGCAGACTCCGACTGGGCAGGTGATTCAAAGGATAGGAAATCTATATCTGGGTTCCTATTCGAAGTATTCGGGAATACCATTTCTTGGACTACCCGAAAACAAAATTCTGTGGCCCTATCGTCAACTGAGGCGGAGTATATATCGGTCAGCACTGCTACATGCGAATTACTATGGATCCAAAATATTCTGCAAGATTTGGATCTTGTCTTTCGGAAGCCAGTAGTCATCTTCGAGGATAATCAGGGCTGTATTAAAATGACTAAAAACTCACATAACATGAAGAGAAGTAAACACATCGATATAAAGTATCATTTTATTAGAGAGAATGTAGAAAATGGTTCACTATCATTGCAATATATACCGACTGACCAACAAGAAGCTGACATCCTTACTAAAAGGCTCTATTCAAGAAAAAATTTGTATACTCCAGAACAAAAATAGGACTTGGACCTTCCAGGATTCTTCAATTGAGGGGGGTGTTGAAATACAATGATTGAATTGCAATTAAAGGAATTTGTTTGATACTATTATTTATCACCCACTGTAGATTGAGTTTGATAATCAATGTCAATAAAAGTATTGAAACTGTGAACGGAAGTCATTCTCATAATTCTTCATTAGTTTTGAGCTTGTATCGATAATTTATTCATTAGAACCACTACAAAAAACAAGAAACCCATTAATCATATATTCCTTGAACAAAAATAATATTTGTTTCTAAATACCATTTTTCAGTTAAGCCTTTCTTATTCGATATACAGGGTGTCAAAGTTGGAAATTAGGAACTGTTTTTTTTTTAATTACTCGCGTAATTAATAAGATATTGATCTCAAAATGGGTACATTACTTCAGCACAAAGAGTTACATCGTGTGAGGAAAACAAAACAGAACGTAACTGTCAAATATTCGAAATACGGAGGGTCAAGTACACACCTACCCCCATATTTTTTTGTACGTGCGCTAATGACTTCCTATCTATTTTTCTTCAAGTTTTCACAAACTTTTTTTTTTTTTGTAAAAATTATTTTAGTACATTTGCTCTGAGCACCCAGTATTTCCATATTAACCTTTTCGTACGTAAAAAGATACGCCCTCTTTCAATTTCGACGGAATAAATATGAGTATGTGAACATTATGAGATTACCGTAAGCCGCATAGGCATCAAACAATAACCAGTACTATTCGAATTATCTTAAAAACAAATGATTTAATCGAAATTTCACGAGATACAAAAAATACTCAAAAATGATTGAACACTTGAAGGTAAATAGATAGGAAGTCATTTGCGCACGTACAAAAAAAATATAGGGGTAAGTGTGTACTTGACCCCCAGAATTTTGAATATTTGACAGTTATTTTCTGTTATGTTTTCCTCACACGTTGTAACTCTTTGCGCTGAAGTAATGTACCAATTCTGAGATTATTATCTTATCAAATACGCCAGTAATTAGAAAAAAAAAGTTTTCAATTTCCAACTTTGACACCCTGTATATCGAATATGAAGGGCTAAAATGAAAAATGGTATTTAGAAACTCATATTGTTTTTGTTCAAGGAATATAATATGTGGTTAATGGATTGACCTCCTTTCAGCGGACACTCTGTATAAGTGCAACTCTCATCATGTGAAAGGGATAATTCAACTGGGGAAATATCAGGAAAAAAAGGATGCAAACTATTTCTGGTTATAGGACACTCAATGATTTCGAGTCGTGAAAATATGTTACTGATGAATTGGAATGACATTTTTGGCTTGATTCTTGTATTCTTTCTGTTAAACCTATGAGATTCTCCTTAAAAACTTCTGCTATTCACGATTTTCTGAATATTTGAGATAATATTCTGTCGCTTTGTTGTTAACGTTATTGTGTTGCCAAGCAACACCACAGAAGTCCATCAGAATTGCTATACTGCAAAACAATTGGATTTGATAATGGAAGACATATTTATGAGAAGATATTCAGAATAGAGTGATATTTTGCTAGACGATTCTACAAAGTGAGATAAACATTTATTATGGATGAACAAGCCATTATTCCAAAGCGATTCCTTCTCACATCTACAGTTATAATCATTTCATGTCGAACTGATTGAATTTGCTTCCTTATTCTTGGATACATCGTTGAAAACACCAATATTGATAGATCAAACATATGAGTTTCTTTGGCTTGTGAAAGGTCAGATAATGTGAGAATTTCGTAATGAGTGGAATAGTCACCATCAATGGAGGTCCTACGTGGTGGATTATTATATCCCATCAGAGCATAGCAAGGGATCTTTTTTCTATTCAATTCATAAAAAAATGATGGAAATGAAATCAACAAGAGAATTACCAAGAAATCAATATAACTAGTTGCAACTGTTCGCAATTTTTCAACAAAATTGCAATTTTTTCATTGCGGGTCAACTGACAAGTGACATTATTGATTATAAAGCTTCAAATGAATCGTTTATGTTTTCATGGTTTTTTCAACCAAACTCGGAACTGAAGGAGCATAACACATTTTTTAATGACAAGAAATTGCATCTAGGTCATTCCGATTCAGGGTGATAGTGGAAATATGAATTACAGCAATCAATGACCTTGCAATTGACGAATGAAAACTGTGAAGAGGCTCTAGAGACAATAAGAGTATGATGAAACGCAGAAATCAATATGATGTTCTGAAGTAGTACCAAGTTTGGAGAATATCATTCAAAGACTGTTATTCTCCCTAGATATCCACCTCACCCTTGATAGTCACTAATCAGGAAAGTATAGTTGTTTTCCTCTCATCATCTACCATTGTCGTTAATTTTCTGAGAATATGTGGAAATCTCTTCGAATTTCGCATCTATTTATTCAACATTCAATTCCACTTTGAGCATTTTGGCTCATTCGTAGTTGATTAGAAAAAAATAGTGTATTTTTAGAACTTGGTGGAAACATCGGATTTTAGCTCGAGATTTGAAATCTGATTCTTTTCTCACTTGTATGATGAAATACTATATCTACTAATTACCCATTTCCATTCACAAATATAAATTTCCATGAAAATTTATCAAATATACGTGGTATCTAAATGAGTTCGAGTATTTCAGAATAACAAGGGAACCGAGACGTACGTGATGGGACAATCGGTATACTTGATATAATCGCCTGTCATTCGCATGAAGAAATTCAAAATGGTGATCTTGAGTACGAAGTGAAGACTGTGTTCAATACTAAAAATGAGGAAGGATAAACAAATAATTTTGTTTACACACAGGCAAGAATTTGTGTACAATTTTTACACAATTGCCCAGAATTTTCACACAGTTTATTTCTGAAATTCAGACACCACCAATTTGCGTATATTGTTAACTCGTCGTTTGTAGTAGAATCTAACTTGTTCCAAAAAGTTGGTGAATTTATTTGCCAAAGGCGTTAGTTACGGTGTG
Source organism: Phaedon cochleariae (assembly GCA_918026855.4). NCBI lineage: Eukaryota > Metazoa > Arthropoda > Insecta > Coleoptera > Chrysomelidae > Phaedon > Phaedon cochleariae. The sequence continues at coordinate 33,906,872 of OU896710.1, forward strand.
AAGTGAACGATACAGCAACTTGAAACAGATTGCTGGCTTTTTGATTCTCGAAGGGTCTCTGGAGGTACGACCTTCTTCCCGCAGGCCAATTTCCTTTTCTTTGATCTCTAGGAGCGCACGATAAGAAATTCCTATAACGTTCGGGGAACATCTTGCGTACCTGGGGAGGATAGAGAAAAGAGGTGGATGTTGGCATTTTATGGCGACAGAGATAGTATACAGATCCCAACATGCTGCCGACCTAGCAATATGGTAACGTATCGAAGAGATACATACAATATATGAATGGATCTATAAAAAAACATTTTCGAAACGAAACCAAATATCTGGAAATAGCTGTCATGCTTTGAGTCCAAGAATATCATTGATAACTGAAGTTACTGTAAGTATTATAGAATATCAGTATTACCCGAGAAACAAGATTATATTCAGATGCTTCAGACGAGAATAATAAGTTCCCGTGGTAATAACATTCTTCGAAACCAAGGTGAACATTGAATTTTTTTCACCAATTGCAGTATATTTCAATCAGCTTCCAATAAGCTCTGTTGAATTCAAATATGGATCTATCGTCAGTATTGTTACGTTATTCGGGTGCAGAAGCGAACACGACATTATTTATTTTCGAACTGATTTATTCAAACTGAAGAAACACTAATTTATATCGAACTTATAACTACTATTTATGTAAAACGATTTAAATCACGCGGAATATAACTGTCTCTCTGACACTCGCTGCTTAACTGACTGACTGCAGTTGTTCGGCCGTTTATATATGAGATCACTTGGCAGGCTTTGGTTCGAGAACGTTCTCGAATGATCTTCCGTCTCCTTCTTTTTGTTCTAGAAGCTTCTCAAAACAAAACCTCTCTCTCTAATTGTTCCATCGATTGTTTCCAGAACATTCCAGAATCTTCTGTGACGTTATTTGTCACTGCGGAATATATTGAGTGTTCGGAAATATGCTGGTGCATGTAGGAATCATCGGGAGGTTGGAGAACGATCTGAGATGCGTGTTACAGGATGATCGTTGTCCTTGTGCCTTCCTGCTGATGTTTCTAAAGCCCCTCTAAGGGGAATATTATTACAGTATGATAAATTTTCTTTCCAATTCTGATTGAAATTCAGTTGTCATGACCATGACAGCATAATATGAGAAATCTTCATTGATGAATACCTACTAGATTCGGGTGCCATTCATGTGAATCTGGCATAAGAATAGTGACTTCCGGTATATTATATCAGAAGTGGCTATAGTTTTATTGACTATAGTGGTTCATATAAAAAGACAAAAACTACCTTGGTAAGGAACACACTCAACGTCTTGAAAAGGAGTAAATAATGGTTGGTTCTAGAGCACTGGTGTCTTAATTGTCACTACTCTAATAAACTGGTCGGGCGCAGGATGTGGAGCGTCGATGCGTCTCATTGTCCAACGAAGTTGTGGCATGTTATCGTATTTGATCATGACCATGTCGACTTCCACAAGTTTTCTAAAAACTGACACATGTATTCCTATTGCAACTCACCTCAATATTCTGTGGGCGTTTTCAACATTGCCGCTGCAATTTCTGCATAAACTGAAATCTCTACAACCGGCATCTACAAAGCTATGTACATCGTGATCTTGTGATAAGATCAATCTTAGTGGAATCAAGAATTATGCAGGAGTTAGCACGTCCCTGGGTTCTCGAACATAGGTGTAAGAAGACCAGAATTATTGAGGTTGCTTCTATTTGAGCCAACACAGTAGTCGACTCGTCAAATGTCTGATTGGCAAGTCCTATGATTCGCCTCTGATGATCTTCACCTTGTTCAATATAATGCTTCTCAGAGTCCTTCGAAATTAGGTGCCCTAGGAGGAATGAAGTGCCGAGTAAGAAAGTTTCGTGATAAATGATTCATGATATTTCCTTCTCCGTTTTTCGAAGATTTGTACAATACTTTCGGTTCCTTATTCGCGCCTACAGAATTCGAACTATCATCACGATATATATTCCAAAGTTTACTTTGTCCTAAGGTGAATCTTTTTGATGTAGCTATAAATATTCCGGATGTCATATCGGATACAACCTCTATATCAATTGCATTCTTGGCTGAGCATACAAACAAATAGACGATTTTATCAACTTATAACCTCTGGATTTTTTATTCTTCATGAGAATTACCCCATCATGTTTTACACATATGGTTTCAGGGATATAAAGTGTTAAAAATCGAGATTTTTCAACTTTACCATTTTTTTGTGTCGAAACTATTTATCATTGGTCGAAACGGCATTCATGTCCCTATTTCAACTCATGAATTACTATCTACTGACATTTATTTGGAACAAATACAGGGTGGTTCAAGATTCAGAATTCTGATCACCCTGTATCTGTTCCAATTAAATGTTAGTAGATAGTGAATCACAAGTTGAGATAGGGACATGAAAGCCATTTTGACCAATAATGAATAGTTTCGACACAAAAAAATGCTAAAGTTGAAGAATCTCGATTTTGAACACTTTATATCCCTGAAACCATCACAGCTAGACCCCAAGTGTGATGCATTGATGAAATCACCTTTTCGGGGAGAATCTGAAAATGCAATAAAATACATGGTGTTTCATTTGAAATAACAAAGTTGTTGCTTCTTTTCTCTAGAAGCGGCAACGCCGCAGGGCTGAAAATATTTCAGAACGATGTCCCCCTCGAAAATATAGTTGAAGTGTTTCAGATTTTTTTATAATCCGGTTTTGGCGACCTACAGAGCCTCTGTTTCGTTTTCAACGGCCCACTCTGTATAACGACCTTATATCGGCCAATATTCTCAAATTCTCTAATACAAGCTGCTTTGCCCCGCTATGCCCTATACGACGATGCTCATAGCGCTTGATCAGATTAGTCAACTCTTGTTAAGGTGACGAAATTATTGGGTCCCTATTTTGAAATTCACAGTTTACTTGATCCATTCTTTCTCTCACTCTCATCATTTCATTTTTATCTGAGAATGTATCCAATGGTAGGAGTTCATAAAACAGGATTCCATGAACGCCAGACCTCCGTTATCTTATGAAAGCTGGAAAATTTTCAGCGCATGCTCCCAACACAGGTAAGAACGATGGGAAAATAATGAAGTTAGGGTCATGGTGACTTCGGGAGGTTGCAGGGAGCAAAAGTACTAAAAATGCCAATTCTCTCCCGTCATACTATGAAGGGTATTTCTTTATATTACATTCGGTATTATATTAGGATCCAATGTCAGACACCTCGATGAATTGAACATTGTAGATGCACTCAACTTTCGTTGAAGTCTGAAACCTGGATTTGATACATGAGACTCAAGTAACAATAAAACGATGTTTTCTCAGTAGCCAGACTGTTCTGGTTTAGCCAGAAAGACATTTATTTCTCTCGTGAAGTACTGAATAAGTTAATTTTCAGTCAAACTATCAAATTCTGGAGAACATCTTGAAACAGGTCGACTTTCAAATATTCCAATTCGCCATATTCGAACGGGAAATTGGAATATACATGTTAATCCACGTGGAAATTACCATGTCTGCGTCAATTATTTCGAATGGAACACCCTATATATGTATTCGATTCTGTAAATCTCCATAAAAGGCTGGATTTGAAGATACAAACATCCGATTTGTATACAGTGTGTATACAATGCGTCCGTTGAATTTTGTGTTCTTCCAAAGTAAGTTGAGAATTCCTGAAAAATGAAAGGAATGATAAATGTGAAAACTTCACAAACGATAAGATTTCCACAAAATTTATTAAACACACGACATGTTTCGTTAACACAGTAGCTTCGTCAGGTGATATACTGGTACAATGAACTCTTCTGAGTACTTTTTTCTCAGATATACATAGATACACAATTGATGACTTTTGTTGTGCTAGTTCCGAAAAATAAACCAATAACACCGTCTCCGAGAAAAAACTGCAAGTTCTTCTATCTTCCATTCTACTTCGCGGTAACTTGAATTGCTAAACAACCACTTAGTTCGCAGGAAATGGAATCACAGAATTTTTGACTGACAGCTATTTTATTACTCAAAAAGAATGATAAAATTGGCTGCAAAAAGATTCCTGCAACGCAGGAGTAATTTCTGTTTGAAACATAGAATTTCACGTTGATAATGCTCTGATTTTGATATCATGAAATTGATTGGTGCACCCTTATTTCTGTCACAGAAAATAATAGTGTATAACATACGGAAGAAATATATACTTCAGCTCACGGTTTTCTGTCTTCATTCGCTACATCTTCGAGCTAAAATCTATACTACTTTTCTCCTAGTATAATGAAAGAGTATTTCATTCTTTCGACGATAACATTGATTTCCATTCATTTGATATGCATTTGATTATTACTATGTGGATCTGAATATGAAATTAGTCAACTCATTATCAATCGATCAGAAAATCATGTGATTCATTCGTTCGCATCAATATATGTCACTGAGAACTATCAACACAGAATGCTATTTTCAATTTCATATGTTGCTAACGGGAAGAGATTTGTTCCAAGATCAATAAAATTTGTGTTTTTCAATAATTTTTAGATAAATCGATATTTATTTTCTCCAATCATTCTGCAAATCAATATGTCACTAACTATAAATTGAATTCCCATATCACGCTCCCTAATGAAAGGGGACAGTGTTTGAAGAGAAACACTACTACACATACCTTCACCTATAATAAAACGCATAGTTTTATCGGTAGAAACCTCGAGAAACGAGGCAAAAAAATCTAAGAATTTTGTTCCACGTTACACTTGATGAACCTACAAACAGTTTGTACTTATTATATCAATATGTTCTTCGTTGAACAGCTGCCTTCATCATTCAACTCGGTTTTCCAACCTATATAGTTCGTGAATGGAAAATGATTTGAGAAAAATGTAGACTACAACTCTATATAAATGCTAAATTTTGTCATTTCCTGAGGTGTTCTTCGATAGGAAGGAGACAAGGTGTCAGACTCGATCAAAACATTCCTATGAGAAAACATATGATTAAAGTCAAATTGTTGTGTCGGCAGAATTGGGAGAATGAGCTGTTCTCGTTTCCACGAAAAGGGATATCCTGTAATGTTTAGAGAACATCGTGAGAACCAAGGGAAATAAGGTAGGAATTGGTGTTCTTCTAGAATTTCTGGGGGTGATATACCTCGGGGAACACCTCCTTTGGCAATGTGTTCCAGAGCCTCGCTGTTCATTGGATGAACAAGTCTTTGGATATAGATGTTCTGCAGGTCTCCAAAGTGACCACGAAGGGTGCGAAGCTCAACTCGACGGGTTAATCTCGCGGGGACTGCCAAGGAAGGTACAATCATTGTTGATATTTCAGAAGAGAATATCTCACTTTCCATGCTACCTTGCCTTGATTCCTAGATGATTCGCAAAATCGAACAATCAGTGAATACTTACTGTAAAAAGCATCCAAAATACAAAATACTGCGTAAACATATGTATACGCTTTGAATATAACTCATTCCACTGCATGGAATTGAATGGTGATGATAATAAAAACAGATAGTACTCGATGAGAACTTCAAAATGAGTAGGTTGTTCTCTCGTCCAGTAGGAATTCGATCGTTTAATTGAAAGAAACATCCGACAAGTTGTTTCTCCTCAGATCAAAAATCCATATAAGTAGGTCCACATTTCCATTTCTGAGTTAAGGAATGGAGATGTTTTTGTGGTCTCACCTTGTATATCAGAATTAGGAAATGTGAATCGAATCGCCATGCAAGTTGTTGGAAATATGTCTATCACAATGTGAGATGCAGAAGATCTCTGAAAAATGAGTAAAACTTCAGCTCACTACAATGAATTCAATTAGTGCTATCGTCAAGGTTCATAACTCCCCATTTGTTCATTCAATCTTATTGAGTAATTGTTATTCGAACGGGGCTGAATGAAAATCTAGGAAGTCTTTGAGAAATCGAGTTTTTTGGCTGTATTCATGGCAAATCTTCAATGGATATTGTGGAAAGCAGGGACCCTAGGTTGCTACCTAGAGCATCTCTAACTTTGACGTTGAATATACCGAAGGCATTCGACTCCCCCTCAAACTGCCATCATATGGCTCACTACCTCAGCTCTGTCACCTACTATCGACCTCACATGGGTCGTGTCTCAATCTACCCGTATTTCTCTTCATTCATTCAAAAATCGGCGTGAACGACGCGGAAACTGAAGTTATAAACTCCACTAAACGTTTGCCATTCAAGAGTTATTCGAAATATTCAGTACAAAAAACACAGACATCGATCAAGAGTTCGTATCTTTTGTTGGCGAGAAACTCCTCGTTAACACTGAATAATAAGATCTTGATCTACGAGCAGATAATCAGGCCTGTAGTGACATAAGCCTACCCGATGTTTTGTAGTGTCTCACTTACACAAAAAGGGAGGTTACACGTGTTACAAAATGAAATTCACCGTATCATAACCATTGGTTATCGATATTCTTGAGTGACAGATCATCAAGCAGTCAAATTTTTCTGATACCATGTTCAGGGTATAGAACTCATCATCAAAATCACTACCATCAGAGCTGAATATGAAACCTACAAAAATCACGGATTGATATAAAAGAGTAGGGAACCCCCGATCTATAGGATTTCCATCCAGAAAATGTGGAAGGTCACGAAATCTCTTGAAAATTGCGAAATCGTTGTTCCAGAAGATTCAAGAGAGCATCATGGCTCCACCGTAGCACAAAGCGCTGAAGTCAACGCGTCTCGCTGCCTGTATATGTAGGCCACCCCTGCCGACTGACTGTCCTAGCATCCGATTTTTGGCGTGACCTGTGTATATGGTTACGGACCACGAGTCCCAAGAGACTGAGCGATATGAGAGGGTCATCAGTTTTCTGATTTTATCCTCTCCTCCTAACACCAGTTAATTTCCGTATTCAACCCTAAACCAACTGGGTTCACCTCGCGGATTCCTCATCATGAAGAGCGTGGCTTCAGGAGATGAGATTCATTTACTAGGACCTCAATCAAAAAACAAACACCCATTAGCTAACACCAGCCAACTCCACACTCCACGATTGTCTGATATACTATTCTACTGAATATGTTTGTTTTGATTGAAATTGTCCATTTACGAAGGAGAAATGAAAAAATAACTTTGAGGTGCCTGAGAATCCAAATATTGTGACCTCAGATCCCGTATTCCATCATTCTCTTAGTCTTTTCTGAGTGATCATTCGGGAAAATTTTGTAGGAGCATCTACTGTTGGAGCCGATTCAGTATATTTCAATTCCAATAAATGTTATTTTTGGTCCAAGGTATGTTCATCACCTGGATCTGAGTGAACATTTATTGAATATCCAATTTTACAGCAAAAGATATCAGATGGATATCCATCGGATGTTTCTCTGGATATAATCGGACTTCCAGGGAATATTCGTAATATCCATTGTGGACATCCTTCGGACATCCATAGTATGTACGTGTGTTATGAATATGTGTTGCTCTGGTTAGACTCCACAGTTTTTATAGGCGAAATACTCCTCAGTGAAATCTTCTGGATTCTAAGTATTCGATGAACTGATTGGAGGTTCAAAGCTAATGAACATTTCCAGAAATACGTATATTCAAGATTCAGGATGTGATTCAGGTGTTAATATAACAAAGCGATATGGGTGTCAGGGTGTCAAAGTCACATATTGGTTTGTTATCATTATTGTTATTCAATCAATTTTTTGATATTTGGAGGTGTCTTCTCTCATTTCAGCTCACAATCAACGTAGCCTTATGTCAATAAATGATATTCAGATGGTTCAGATTATCTGATTATCAACGAAGCGAAAATAAAACAATTGAATATAGAGGAGATTTGATTCTCGTCGACCTCCACGAATAAAATACATTTTACGTACTAATTTCCGAATAAAAATCAACTTTTTCTGAAGGCGAGTATTTTTCGTCCGCAGACACTAACTTTTTGTCCGCAAATACATTTCGTCTGCTGTGGTCACTATGAATTAGTGCGAGAGCGGCGATTGAATTGCCAGCTGTCAACACTGTCGTTTGTTGTTGTAAAATTGATTTTCCGAAAATGAAAGAACTGATTTCACGTGGAAATATTACTGTGGTATGGATATGAGTGTTTGAGGTCGACGAAAAAATCGAATATACACCTAGGCGAAAAACTGTCTATGGTCTCAACACGCTATGAACTAACGAATCTGATTTCTAGTTCAAAAAACAATACTTCTGCAAGTCCTGATGGAGTGTCTGTTTATTTAATAAAAAAAAGTCACCAATACTTCCTTGATCCCCTATGTCATATATTGAACAAATGTTTTGTAAATGGCACGATTCCAAATAATTTCAAAGAAGCCACTACAACGCCTATTTTCAAAGCCGGAGACAAAAAACTCGCCACAAACTACAGACCCATATCGGTAATAAATAACTTCGCGAAACTTTTTGAAAAGTGCTCAAAAAGTAGACTTGTTAATTTCCTAGAAAAACATGAGATTTTATCACCATGCCAATATGGATTCAGAGAAAATATGTCAACGGAAAACGCCGTGTTTCACTTAGTGAATAAAATACTGAATAGCGCCAATGAAGAGGAAAAGTGTCCAGCAGTGTTTTTAGACTTGGCCAAAGCCTTCGACACTGTCAATCACGATATTTTGTTACAGAGATTAGGAAATATGGGAATGAGAGGCAAGTCTTTGGAATTATTAACCGATTATTTACAAGGTCGAACTCGAAGGGTAAAAATTAATGATACCTATAGCCAGCCACAGCCAGTCGCCATGGGTGTTTCCCAGGGCACTGTCATGGGTCCAATTCTGTTCCTAATATATATCAACAGCATTTACAACTTGAAAAACATTGAAGGTGATATTATTTCGTTTGCTGATGACACGGCCTTGATTTTCTATGATAGCACATGGGACTCTACTTATGCGAAAGCTCAAAACTGATTAAACATTATATTTTCCTGGCTGAATTCTAGTCTTCTGAGTCTAAACATCGATAAAACCAAATTGTTGACCTCACCAACAACAAGAGACCAACCACTAGAGAAAAACATTTTCATACATACCCCCAACTGCCAAAATCCTTTAATTTGCTCCTGTCCACCTATAAAAAAACGGATTCCAGAAACCAGATCCGAGAGAACAATTAGTGTTCCTTTTTGTAAAAATGTATATACTCAAAGGTTTGTTACTTTCTTTGGACCAAAACTTGTCAATCAAGTTCCCATTGAACTACGAAATATAAAAAGCTTCAAAAAACGCAAAAAAAACAATCAGATCCTTCGTCGATCACAACTTTGATTCCCTAAAACAAACACTCGAACCTATCTACTGAACCATATCCAAATAATTTATTAATATCTTATTCAAAGCTGTCTCCCTTTTGCCTGAGTGTCTTGTCCGATCCTCCTGTGAGTTGATCATTGATTTTTGTTGATCCTTAATTTATATTTTTTACTGAAATGAATGAATAGTTTCCTTCATCTTTTTTTTTTCTATTCACCTTCATGGTTGTGTCCAGATCTGATAGGAAAATTCGCAACACAAGCTCTGCTTAGGCGTCTCCCAAGAACTGAACACCACCACCTGATTACTTATTTAGTCATTAATAATTTCTTTCGCAATTTAATGTAATAAGATACTATTTATTTACGATATGTAACATTAACAATATAAAAGAACATGTATGTATGTATCTGAATTGAATTGGATAAATTGATTGAAATTGAATTGAATTGATTGCTAGCCTTGGATAGGCCTCGACGATCACTGAGAAATAGCCTATATCATACTATGAATCTGATTCAGATCAAATACAAAGGGTGATAATGAGGTTTTCTGATGATGAAAATTATAGAATATCAAATTTTCTGAAATCATTTTATAATCTATACTCGCCACGTACGATATTTTTTGTCATTAAGTCGGTCCAATTTTGGAAACACTTGATATCATATGGTATATGATTATTTATACTCATGGCTACCTTAGTACTAATATTCAGTATGTTTCATCAGTGATAATGATGATCATCAAATATCCATATGTATTTATTGACACTGAAGTATCTTAATTGATATTAGGTTAATATGAGATTAATAGAAATTTCTAATTTCTGAGATGATTCACCGCTTTCCTTATTCAAAATCATTTCTCTTTCTTCCTAGGTAGTTCTCATTTATTCTGGCAAAAATTATTTCCTCTTGATATTTTTCTGGATAGACCAATGGAGAGACGCCAGAGAGATAACGTTCTAGACGCAATATCAAATTCTCTCTCGGAATCAAAATGAAGCACTTGAACTAACATTGGAACTCGAAATCAAAGAAAAATTACAACTATTTGGGAGATTACTATGATAGGGGCGAATTTATGAACACAGTGTATATAGGTATCATTACTGAGCGTCTATGAAAGAATCCAGGATTCATTATAGTTTTTTATAGTTTTACGCGAAAGACATGTTCCATCACTTCATGCTTGTTTTTTCAATTCAGAGATGAGTTGAAAAAAGTGATGGAATTTTACAGATTTGATAGAATTTTTCAATACTTCTCTTCTGTGATATATTGATGGGACAAAATCGAGTTCGACCCATCTCCTTTTCGAACTGTTGAATTTCAATAGCTTTCTCTTCTAATTATCTTTGACTGAACAATGATGACGAGTAGGAATTATTGTTCTTGGAATTCATGGTAGCCTGTGGTGAATAGTTAAATTTTTAGAACTGTGTCAATATGCACATTCACAGTGCTCAACTCGACACTATCAATATGAGTCATGGATAATGATGAGAACAGATAGATCGCAAACATATTCTTTCGAATAACTCGTTCACCAATTGAAAATATCGAACGCAATACGTGAGGAAAATTATCAGAAGCAAGGTGACACATGAAGTGATACATATATTCAAATTCAGGATCTTTATTCTGTGACGTACTATTGAACAGTTTCTTTGTTCTTACAGAAGTGTCTCATTACTATCTTGACATGTATATCAACTGTCACAATTCGACATTGGCTCCCAGCACAGTTATCCTCTTCAGTACCTACCCACAAAAGTTCACAGACAACTTTTCACGAGTTCTCATATTATCAAACAAATGAGTCTTGAAAAATCAATTTCAACTCATCGACATTGAAAACAATAATAATCATTCGCGAAACTCCACTTCTGAGAAAACAAAATAGTTTAACTACAAGGATCTTGAATTCACGAAATTAGTTGTAACGATCATGGTGAAATATTCATGGGACAGTCTAGTAGGAACATAGTATAGCACAACATAATATATTTGACCAGTCATAACACAGGCTCTTGGAGCTGGTTAATCCATGAAATGTGTGAAAAAATACTGTTATGAAAACTCAACGACCCTTCAATGTAGTTGATAATTACAAATAGGATATCAACCCTTTCCACTCCAGCAGCATTTAGAAAAGCCTATCGCTCATACCAGGCAAGGTTCTCTTCTGGAATCTTGTAATGTGCTTTGCCACTGATCCTCACTTATTCCTTCGCGTTTCCAAAATAGAGAAATCGAAAACAAAATGGAGGCATAGCGTTTGAAATTCACAATATTCCAGTTTATCTGCATATGGATATCATTATAATAATGTGATACAAATATCGAACAAGAGGCAATTTAACAAAAAATAATACATTCTATGTATGCATGTGTCTAGATAGATATTGATCGATAGTGAGCAAAAAACAATATCCTAGAATTGCATAGTTTGGGTGGGAAAAATATCTGTTCTCCATACCAGACGTAATGAGACATCAGATCTAGCCATATTCCACCTCTAGACAAACCAACGAACAAAATATAACCTCATATCCGTATATGAATATCATGGTACCTGTGAGGTATATCCCGAATATCCATATGTTGGATACCTGGAGTGGGAGGGGTTGAATAAGCTGTGACGTATTTCGATTCGGAGTGGATGGTTTTTTGTGAGATCACGTGAACATATCGAATAGATTCAATATTCCAAAATGGGATGATTAATCCCAAATAACATTATCAATTTTATTGTTAGCTACAGGAAGTTGTTACAGCCTATTTTGAAATGCCTTTTTGAAACTATTATACTTTAATAATATCATTAAAACAATTAAACAACCTTCTCAAAACATAAAGGGCCCACCTTCATAAATGCTGTCACAGCTTCTCTTAAAGCTTGTCATGAAACTAATAGGGATTTATTGAAGTATGCATCAAAGCAATAATAAAACCTATCAAAACTACTTCCTTTAAAGCCTTTTACCATGGGTTAAAACCAATATGTTTTGAAACGACAGTTCTTATGCCAACATTAAAACTTATTGGCTGGAATTGAAACCTTTTCAGTTGCAGTAAGCATTTTTTAAGATAATATAGTCCGTAACGTGTTTTATGATAGTCTTTTTTCGAAACTAATTATAATACAAACATGTCAAAATGGAGAGAAAACAATATAGATATTTATAAAAGAGATTAAACATGGCGGTATGATATGATAATTCCCTACTGTATCAAATAGTCCTTTTTGTGAAGATTGAGGCTGTAAAATAAAAACGATGACGACTTTTTTGACAAAAACATACCAGATATACTTCAGAAAAAAGCAGCGCCCTGGAAATAATGTGTTTTTACCAGTTAGAATTGGATAGAATTTTAACAACTTCTCAAAATAGTTGACAAAACTTTGTGAATGTTTGCTGAATATGGGTGAGTCGTTTGAAAAATGTGGAAAAACAACATTTTCGACGGCAGTATCAATGCATCTCATCTATTTTCCGCTTGAAAATTTCATTTCCATCAATGGCCGACATCTGTTTGTAGTAAATATGGCACGAAATATACTTTAAACCAATTTTCTTTCTCTAATGCTTGATTAAAACCTTCAGGCATTTTATGAGACGATTTCCTCCTGTTGAAGTACTTATTGCATATTCAAATCCATTCTTATGACTATTTGCTCCCGGATATGACAACAAAGCTTCGAAAATGATAAGATCGATTTAAGAAGGTTATGAGATAATGTCTTCATAAAACTATAAAGCTTCAAGAATATCCTGGCTAGTGCTCATTGGCAGTGTTGCAAAGTGTAGAAGAACGTCATCAACATGATAACCATAACCCCACTTTTGTTGTTTACAGTGTTCACTTTTTGATTTTGTGATTCGTTCAAAGTAGAAAACCGAGTAGGAAACATAGACAAACTACACTGAGTGCAGTTTGCCTGATATTGTGTTGCTTGCTCCATTTTCTCAAATTCATGCTCTACTCGCCATCTGACATAATTTGTGCAAAACTGTTGTCAACTTCCTCGCTTCCTGAAGTTTTCATTCAGAAGCACGATGATCAGAAGTATTTTCTATTACGTTCTGACTCGTTGATGGTACTTCATAAACATCAGGTCCTAATGAATTCTTGCTATTTGGTGGTTTCAGGTGGTATGAATTGAAAGACGCAGTGTTTGGAATTGCTTGGGCTTGATTTTTGATTCTCAAGTAATTTCCTTCATTTTTTCGCTTGAAGTTGCTATTTCTCTCAATTTTACACTATTTATTCTCTTGTGAGTTCATCTCAACGGAGTCGTTTGTGGGCAAAAAAATACGAACATTTATATTATGGGATTTGGGTTTAACACGGTTCTAAATAAAACTTCATAAATCCTATAGATTCTATGATTGACTTGGAGGAATCCATTGTGACTTATAGGTTTTGATAATTACTTTCACATAGCTAGCATAATGCCAATAGGTTTCATTATTGCCTCAGTCAAATCCTAATTAGCCAAGTGTATATTTGGTTTTATGATTGCTTCATGACGTATTTTCATTGGATTAGTTCAGAACCTCTTGGTCAAATTCGAGACTCTTATAAAACTTGAGAGTTTGAAGAGGGTTGGTAAGAGTAAATAGTTTTGATAAAGAATTTCAATGACTCTCACAGAGCTCTCTTAAAACCGATGTGAGCTAAATGCCAAATTGTTCAATGCGATAGTTTTATCATAGTATCTCTAGCACGGTGTGTGTGCTCGCCCACAGCCTAGCAACCTTGGAAATTACGCGCTGAAAACTTGGAAATGCGAAAAATGCTGTCCGATCGCCCCACCCGATACCCCAGACATCAATTCCGAACGATTCAATGCTATAATGGCTCAATTTGCACTAATTAACAACGCTATCTCCTCTTGCAATGATCAAATAAAAGATTTAAGGGTGCTGATCGCAGATCAGTCAAAAACAATTAACACTTGCGTAGCTGACATTGCAAGTATTCGTGAAGACTTCACTTGTATACATAGAAAAGTTAGCGATCTAGAAAACAACTTCCGATGCAGTACCCCCGCTGATGAAATACATGCTGAAATTTCTGAGCGGCTCAAACGCGGGAAGAATATTCTGATAATGGGATTACAGGTAGATTCAAGTGCCAACGACTTTTCTTCCGCGAAACGTATTATCGACGATATACCAGTCGATAGAGATATTCCTATAATATCTGTAATGAGACTTGGAAAACAACGCACGGACGGGAAACCACGCCCGTTGAAACTGGTGCTTAACTCACCTGATGATGCACTTACAATACTAAAAAAAAAAACCAAAACTTCCCATTCTAATATTTCCATCAAATCTGACTCAACTCCGTCTCAATCTAAGCATATGTCTGAACTAAGGAAAGAACTGGAGCGTAGAATTCAAGAAGGGGAAAATAACATCACTATAAAATACGTCAGAGGAACCCCGAAAATTGTATGTTTGTCAGATGAAAGAACGAAGCGAACTCGTGAAGAAGAAGATTCTCCAAAACGTGATCAAGGGGTTAAATTCCTGAAACCAGCTGGAAAAAAATAGCAACGAACTAAAATATTGTTTTGGAATTGTCAGGGATACACGAATCTAGAGGAAACTGTGAAACAAATTACTGACTTTGATGTACTTTGCCTGAGTGAAACATGGTTGACTCATAAACTTGAACGTGCTCCTGGTTTTTTATCATCTTATGCAGTAATCAGCTCCCCAGCAATTAGAGAAAAATCTTTCGGTCGTCCTAGTGGGGGGCTATGCATTTTTTTCAAAGACCATTTTGCATTGACTATATTAGATGTCTCCCCCTGGTGGATATTTGTTCTTTTGACCCATTGTGATCACAAGTACATAATATGTAGTGTATATTTTAAACCCAGTCTCGATATAGTTACATTGTTAGACATGTTTCAAGTATCATTAACTAATATTATTGAAGAACATTTTGACGCTCCCATTATCATTGGGGGGGACTTCAACTGTCGTGTAGCTGAATTGGGCACAACACCAGTTGAGTTACTTGAAAATGTCAATTCATATGAACATAGACAGAGCTGCGACAAAACCTTGAACGCGAGAGGGCGTAATGTTCTCGAATTCATGTATTCTAATTCATTCAGTTTACTGAATGGCAGGAGCTCTTTGGATAGTCCTGCACAATATACCCACGTGAGTACCCAAGGAAAAAGCACCATTGATTTAGCTTGGATACACAACTCGTTCCTCCCTGACGTACACAATTTTGAAGTTCTTAATGAATTCAGTATTTCAGACCACTTCCCCATTTGCATATATATGAAAAACTTGACTGAATATTCATACGAAAACCCTACATGCGCTACACGAAATACAATGGATGTATTGACATGGAATAATAACCTCTCTAGAGAGTATAAAGTTTACATGCGTCAGTCAGGAAGAGTTGTGTTTCAACCGAATATTCAGGAATCTTATAATAATTTTTGTCTGGCAATCTCAGAAACCGCTCATATACTCAAACTCACACGGCAGGTGACTACCTCAAAAAAAAAACGGCATAATAATAAACCATGGTTCGATATTGACTGTAACAATCTGAAAAAGCAAGTAAGCAAAGATCTCAAATTATGCAAAAAGAATAACTTTCAACATCACTATAAAACTCGATTTCTGGAATCAAAAAAAAATTACCGAAAATTACTCAAGCTCAAGAAACATAACCATGAAATGGAAATCCTAACAACTTTGTCACACACAAGAGAATCAAAAACATTTTGGCAAACCATCAAACAATTTCGTAACTCTTCCCCGCATACGAACTTGCCTATAGATGTGTGAGAGAATTTTTTTTGTAGCATTTACCGCCCGAGAGTAATTGAAAACATCTCTTTTTTTGGTGTGCGCGATCCAATTCTTGATTGCCCTATTACATTAAACGAAATCTACTTTGTATTAAATAAATGCAAAAATGGCAAGTCGCCGGGCACCGACCAAATTTCATACGAATTTCTGAAAAACCTTCCTCAAAATTGGGTTATCTTTTTAACAAGTCTATTCAACAGAATATTTGACACTCACATTATCCCTGCCACCTGGAGTGAAATGACGCTAACAATGCTTCACAAAAAAGGGCCCACGGAAAATCCTCTCAACTACAGAGGAATTGCACTCATAAACTGTCCCGCGAAACTTTTTACACAAATTTTACTTAATCGTCTCACACTTTGGGCAGAAAATAGTAGTGTTTTACCGGAATCTCAGTCGGGTTTTCGGAAAAACCGAGGTTGTATAGATAACGTCTT
Organism: Phaedon cochleariae; assembly: GCA_918026855.4. NCBI lineage: Eukaryota > Metazoa > Arthropoda > Insecta > Coleoptera > Chrysomelidae > Phaedon > Phaedon cochleariae. The sequence goes on from OU896710.1 coordinate 33,923,475, forward strand.
TACGCTGAGCAGCGTCATTCAACTCCAACTAAGACTAAAAAACGTAAGGTATTCGCGGCTTTCATTGACTTCCAGCGGGCATTTGATTCAGTGAATCATTCTTTACTTTGGCATAAATTGTTTGCATCCGGTTTCAGCTCCAATATTTTAAACATTCTGAAAAATATGTATGATACAACGACTATTAAAATAAAAGCGCGAGAAGGTTACACAAAACCTTTCGACGTTACCTCTGGAGTTCTTCAGGGGGAGTCTCTCAGTCCCTTGCTCTTTGCTATTTTCATCGCGGATATTGAGGAGTTTTTCCGTAGCAGGGGTACCATAGGCCTGAATATCGATAACACAACGGACTTGCTGTTGTTGCTATATGCTGACGATTTGGTCATTCTTGCTGATTCCGAAATAGATTTACAAAAAAAACTGAAGATCCTTGATGAATACACAGCTGTTAACCTACTCACGATTAATATCAAGAAATCTAAAGTTATCTGTTTCTCGAGAGGCGGCTTTCAGCGCCAAAACTTTAAATTTCGTCTGAATGGCAATACCCTTGATCTAGTGAATAATTATGTTTACTTGGGTGTGCAGTTTGTTGCATCCTCTCTTTTCAGAGAGATGGCACTCTTTACTGCTGACAAATCAAAACAAGCCATCGGCGCTATACTTCCATTACTCTCTAAATCAAAAATGGATCTCTGGCGACCCAGAATAAAATTATTCGAAGCTATGGTTCTTAGCGTCATGTCTAACTGTCTACCAGTCTGGGGCCTCAGATATGTTGATATCTTAGAGAGGGTTCAACTCATGTTTTTCAAACGCCTCCTTCTCCTCCCAAATAACACCCCAGACTATATAGTTAGATTAGAAACCGGGCGCGTGAAAATAGCTTTTAATATTCTCAAAGCAACATTGAACTGGCTAATCAAAATGTTCAGTTTGAATGATTCCAGACTGCCAAAGATATGTTTTTTGCGACAATTAGAATTATCTAGTAGCGATGCCAGATATAATTGGGCCAAACAAGTGTCACAAATTTTGGAGTCGATCAGTCTCTCTGAACCCATGGCGAACATCAACGGGGCTTATCTTAAGCGCAACAAACACAAAATATTAGCACAGTTCCTTGATAAACTTCACCAAGAGGATATTGCCTTAGCCACCAACTCTCACTTTATGTCTTTCCACACGCACTTTACCCTCAACAAACAGCCAAACAGTTACCTTTTTCTCAAAATGCCAATTCAAATAACAAGAACTATCGCCCAGCTGAGAATGTGCAATAATTACGTAATCAGATTCACGCTGAATGGTTGCACTTATCGTATCGACCCACGCGATGATTGTACTGTTTGCAACCAAAACAAGCTCGAAACAATTCAACACATCCTGTTCGAATGCCCCATATATTCCACGATGAAGCCTCCGAATTCTAATCATCTTCTTGACTTTAACTCCTTAATATGTGCCCTCGAGAATATTACGCCTTCCCTTGCAAAAACTATAGCAAGTTACATTTGGAACATCTTGAAACTGCGAGCTTTCATTTTAAATGAATAATTTCATATAGGTTACAGAAAATCAGGATATTAATTCTACTAAAATTGTGTGCTTATCTTGAATATTCTCACTTTTTTTTTTTTCTCTCATTCTGTCAGTTTGTTTTTCATATCTAGCCGTCTAATATTTCATTGTAAGCATAACTACTTGTAAACAGCCTAACGACACATAACATGAACTCCTTGTTGTAAAACTGTAATGTTTTAAGAAACAATAAATATATTATTATTATTATTATCATAGTATCTCAAAGCCTTTCAAAAAGATTATATGGACATGAAGGCCAATATGCTTTTTCCAGGGCATTCATAAAACGGTAGAACGAATTAGACCTAGCATTTGCGCTCACATAACCTCTTTACAGTCTCATCGAAACTATTAGGCATTCAAAATGTTACTAGGGATACCAGCTACAAGATTTTCCCCAGGTTTCGACTTATAGTGAAAAAGGTGTCAAGGCGATGAATAATGAGTAATTCTGTAATTCTGAAAGATTTTACGATGAGTATGTTACAAATTTGTGTTCCTCATTCTTTGAATAGTTAACATGATGATAATCGCCATTGGCGTCAATCAGTCTAGCTACGGCACTGCGTGAACGCTAACATACGAATATCATTGAAACGGACTTCATAAAAGAAAATTGCACTGCAGGTTAACAAGATTACATCGTCAATTTTCATTACTGCTGGACCAGACTCCACGTCAATCGATCGTCTTGATTATCCGCTTGATCCATTGCGCCGTCACGGGTATTTTGTGGTAGATCCCGGGCTGGTGCGGCTCGCCGCATCCGAATCCCGCACTGGTGATTCCCGCCAGCGTCCACCGCCCCTCTTCCAGGACGATAAGCGGTCCCCCAGAGTCCCCCAGGCAGGCGTCATGTTTCCCGTTCTTGTGGCCGGCGCACAGCATTTCGAGATGCAGGTCGACGGTGATACGCCTCGTTTTGTGCCAGGTCATGCATTCTCTGATATCTAAAAAAATAATCACTACAAACTCCAATATAATGAAATCATGGAGAGAAAAATAATGTCTCGGACCCATAACGGGTCCATTCCCAGTCAATATCGATTATTTTACAAATAATAACAAGAGAATAACAGTGGAGATATCAATGGTGATAACTAGTGCTCAGGTAATGAAAGAGGAAGGCAAAACCTGGTAACTACGAGGAAATTGAATGAAAGAGTTGTAATTTGAAGGTTACATTGCATTTTGTTAGCCAGGTTTTCTACAAAGGAGTCCCGTGCCCCAATTCGCAAATCAAACAAGCACATTGAATGGCCGAAATAATCTATAAGTCGAATGAAGCATGTGAAATCAGACTGATTAGGCATATTGACAATGTTGATGTCACAGACTCACCGTGCGATCACAATGAAGCAACACGTACATTTGACAAGAGACATCAAAAACTACTTCACTTCATTTTCAAACGATATAGACTTTTGCAGTCTACAGTTCATTTGCAATTGTTATATTTTCGAAATTATTGAGGGTTTTTGAAGGTGGTATCATTTTGTTACATTATTTCACACCAACTAACAGGGGTCAGTGAAATGGGCCCATTGGGGCCTACTCGCTAGGCAGCCGACTCTCCTTTTCACTACTACGGACATCTCTCAGAGCAGACAATGTAATTGAAGATAGTTCCATTGGTCCGCTGAAGGTCTTATATTCAGACACGGTCAACATATTTCTACTTCATTTCAACGTCAAATAGTTGGAGAAATACTATGAAGGTACTGTTGTTGTCCCACCAGGTAGCGAAGTAGTAGATTGACTGTCGAGGCTGTCAGTAAGTAAAGTAAGGGATCTTTTCAATACCAACAAATTTGATGTAGTTACAGTTCCGTCAAAGATTGATGGAAACAGTTTTACACCCTTCCCAACTCACTCTCTTCCACTTCCCGAGTTTATGGTTATTTCATCGAAAAGTTTTGGCTTATACATACAAGAAAAATAAAACTCTTACACTATCATTCTTGTAGATTCGTTCAAAACACGAATGGGCATAATCGAATATATACGTTCTATATGAAATATTGTATCTCGTTATTGATCAATTGAACAGTCGAACGATGATGACCATTCTGCTGATGTTGACCTAATCGGTAAACAAAAAATCTGTACAAATTACCTAGTATAGGAACCGTTGCACTTCTCAAGATATTAGTCCCCATCAACTCGTTGGAGGACTGTACTTTTCCCCATCCTGCCACCACTGCATTTCTTCCAGTCAACTTCATGTCCCCATCCGGCAGACAAATTGGAGAAATATGGAAAAAATTTCCTGCTTCTGTCACTAATTCCAGCAGGGCCAGATCGAATCTGTCAGGCTGAGTGATCCTGTATCGGAATTTTGGATGTATGATTCGCTTGCGGACCTACGGAAAATAACGAGGTCTTCATGTCACTCCGATTGATTATCATGGAAATTGGGTTGTGAGGAATATTATTGAGACTATTAAGTGTGATCAATTATGATTTGGATAATGGATGCGACTTCATACATAATTCCTCGAGATATGAGACTCAATTGATTTCCTGATTCCGTTCTTCAAGATTCCAAGATCAGATTCCACTTTTGAATGATTTTACTTTCGAAAAGTGTCACTCATTATTTTCCAACATTTCTGGTACGTACTACCCCAAAATTCACATTGACTTTTTGCCACTATCGCATGCTTCTATCCTTCTAGCGTGAACATAATGGATCAGAATGCTAACTCTATAGGTATATACAGGGTGATTCACATAAGAACCGACATAAAGCAGGGGCATGTAGGGGGTCCCAAAATATGGCAATTTAACGCAACTTACCTTTTTATCAAGTTGCTTCCTTAAGGAGATATAGGCTTTGAAAGTGAAGTTATAAATTTTGAAAAAAACCAATATCTTCGTTATCCTTGAATTTCAAGCAACCAAATTTGGTACACTTTGTGGATGTATTTGAGGCGGTACTTGACATTAACTAGAGTTTAATTGAAATTTTTAATGGGGGTATACCGGGTGGCGCACCATTATTATTCAACATAATTTTATTAACCCCCAATGTATTTCAAAATTCTTCACTTTGTTTCGTGGGCAATTCAATTCTAAAACTTTTTCTACTCAAGTAATTTTTCGAAAAACCCCATCGTTTTCCTCAAAAACTCGAATAACTGAAAACGCGCGCTCTAGGTGTGTTATTTAAAATCATCGAAAATTCAAAAGTTGACAATGAAAATGAACGTCAAACTTGACAATGAGGCAAGTGGGTTGTTCAATTGAGTAATAGTTGTTTGACTGTAAAATGAACGGGAAGTTTTCTTTTAACGAGCGAGTTGACATGCTGTTAGTGCTTTGCCTATAACTCCTTAGGGAAGTAACTTGGTATGGAGGTAAGTTGCGTTAAATTGCCATATTTTGAGACCCCCTACATGCCTCTGCCCTATGTCGGTTGTTATGTGAATCACCCTCTGTGTATATATATATATATATTCAATTAATATTAGTAGCTGTATAAATCAATAGATTAGGTATAGGTTTTGTGGGGATGCAGCTGATGTGGGACTCAAAAGAAAACTCTTTTTACTTTTGAGAAAGCTTTCGGAATTTATTTAATTCCTTCGTCAGTCTCTCTAAAATGGAATGCACAATTATAATATTCAGAAGAAATGGGTATTAAAAATTACTTACAGTATATGAGGTTGTAGAATTGCAAATCAGAATAATATGTAGTATAAAATTGTAAAAAATGCATAAATTCATGGATATAAAACTAATATATAACTTTGTCAAAGTGACAATATGTAACATGAAAAAATACATGGGGTTGAAAAATTAGATAGGTAAAAGGTTGATCAAGATGGAATTGAATTCATGGATATATTGTGTCTATAATGCCTTTTATTCTCTATTTCTAGAATATTTGAATAAATTACATTTAAATTTTGAATATCTGTTTTTTTATTCATTGAGCATTTTTCATTTTTTATATAAATCATTTCTAAGAAACATCTCTTGAAAGTATTTTTCTCTGATACTAATATCGAGATGTTATCAAAATCCATTGGATGTCCAGTATCATTAACATGTTAATGATACTGGACATCCAATGGATTTTGATAACATCTCGATATTAGTATCAGAGAAAAATACTTTCAAGAGATGTTTCTTAGAAATGATTTATATAAAAAATGAAAAATGCTCAATGAATAAAAAAACAGATATTCAAAATTTAAATGTAATTTATTCAAATATTCTAGAAATAGAGAATAAAAGGCATTATAGACACAATATATCCATGAATTCAATTCCATCTTGATCAACCTTTTACCTATCTAATTTTTCAACCCCATGTATTTTTTCATGTTACATATTGTCACTTTGACAAAGTTATATATTAGTTTTATATCCATGAATTTATGCATTTTTTACAATTTTATACTACATATTATTCTGATTTGCAATTCTACAACCTCATATACTGTAAGTAATTTTTAATACCCATTTCTTCTGAATATTATAATTGTGCATTCCATTTTAGAGAGACTGACGAAGGAATTAAATAAATTCCGAAAGCTTTCTCAAAAGTAAAAAGAGTTTTCTTTTGAGTCCCACATCAGCTGCATCCCCACAAAACCTATACCTAATCTATATATATATATATATATATTATATGCAAATTTGTCCAAGCTTTCGAAAAGTTATATTTCCATCATCAGGGAAAGACAACAAAATGTTATATCAATCAGCGAAGCTGGTTTATTATCGAGTGACGACAAACTTGGTTCTTGACTTCGAGAGCTTTCACAAAATTTGATTTCATGACATGATTTCCTGCTTCCTTCCCATTCTCGCATGAAGAGTGTTATGCTCAGAGTTGTAAAAGCTCAAGTACGCCAGGCACAACATCCATAGTACTATCAACCTTTAATCCACTTTTATGCAGACATGAAGAGGAACCTTGAAGTTGAACAACGTGATGGAAACATTGTACAAAATTTTCGATGTTCTGATTGTAAATAAAATTATCTTTGAATTACTGTAGAAAATCATGTTTTATCCGTTTCTTTGTCTTTTACAAAACTTTCAAATGTTTCGTGACACTATCCTGTCCAAAAGGTGTTACATCAACTTCCATTTGATCAATCTTCAATATTATCGTCAATGAACATATCCAATTTTCATTATAGACGCCCTGATGATGAAAATATATATTTCCGAAAGCTCAGAGAAACTATAATGCTGCAATCCGTACTAGCAGGCTAATTTCATCTCAAACGTGACAGCAACGACTCTCCTTCCTTCTTTATATACAGTGTGTCCATTTAGTGCGTAATTCTTCGATATCTCGAAATCCATTATCACTAGAGAAAAAATTTTGGAAACAAATTTCTTCCGTTATTGAAGGTTCCATTTCAAAAATATTTTCAACAATACTGGGTGTTTTATAAGAGCGGGAGGACTCGGAGACGAGTTTTTTCAAATAGAACACCCAGCATTTTTTATTCAAAATTCATTCCGCTACGGTTTAGCTCTACATCGCTGTGAAAAAAATTGGATTCGGTTGAGGCGTTGCCAAGTTATGATTGATAAACCCATTTTTACTTCTATTGAAGGGTCATGTTGAATTGGGTATGGTATATTCATTTATTAAAATTTTGAGAAGATTTTTGGTATACAGTAGTAGCAAGGTCTCAAGTATACCAATCCAGTAATTTTGCGAGATTATCCTTTACAGGGTGCTGAAATTTACACTCTGAATATTGTAAGATTCAGACGACGTTCACTAGAATTTTTCAAATGGAACACCCTGTATTTTTCATCACAAATTTATTTCGACATCATTCGCCTTTACATCGCTGAAAATTGAAATCGGTTGCGGGGTTTTCAAGTTATGAGTAATTTCCTTATGTTCATCACTATCTCAGGGCCACTTATGGGACATGGTACCTTTATTTGATTTGATTGTGGGAATATTGCTTGCCACATGAAATTCGAGGTTCTACATAGATCATTGAGGTATCTTTGCGATATAAGCATTGTCAAAATTAAAAATATTCCGTAATCTTGATACTTATGATTTAAATAATATGTACCTATGTGAAACAAACATGCCAAAAGCAAAACGACTGCCTTTAAAACAACTTCTACAATACAAACAATGGAGATTTGAATTGCGAGAATAAGGAAATTTTTTTAAAATTTGGACCACTTTTATTGTCATTATTCCCACAAACCAAATCTCCATCAAACTTGAAGGAGGCAAACTCTACATAATGATACAAACAATATTTCTTTACTACGCGGGTTTCGGGAGGGAATTCAGCAAAATTTTAAATAAATTCAAGATATATTTGATTGTGACGATGTTTGACAGGTCATTACACGAATAATGGAAGTGTACTTCGAAAAATCAATTCGTTGTCTGCTAAAAATCTGTGAAAGTAGCATTTTGGATCAATTTGTCAAATCCACTCTGTTTTAAATTCAAACTTGGAGAGCGTGCAAATGTTCCTATTGTAAAAAAATATATGAATGAATGACGTAAAAATTATACTCCGAAATAGTAGTAAAAATAAGGAAATTATCCATAACTTGGCCGCAGCCGATTATGATTTTTTTTCAGCGATAAAAAGGTGAAAGATGTCGGAATAAATTTGTGAAAAAAAATACAGGGTGTTCCATTTGAAAAATTCTAATGAATGCCATCTGAATCTTGCGAAATTCTAAATGCGAAATAGAGCACCCTGTTGAAGAACATGTCGCAAAATTACTGAATTTGTATACTACCGTATGCCAAAAATATTTTCATAATTTGAATAAATGAATATACCACGCCCAATTCAACATAACTCTTCAATAGTGGTAAAAATAGATTTATCAATTATAACTTGGCAACGCCGTAACCGATTTCAATTTTTTTTACAGCGATGTGAAGGTGAACCTTGGCGCAATAAATCCCGAATAAACAATACAGGGTGTTCCATTTAAAAAAACTCGTCTCCGAGTCATCCCGCTTTAATAAAACACCCAGTAATGTTGAAAATATTTTTGAAATAAGCAACTTGAGTAACTGAAGAAGTTTTTTTCTATAGGTTATGGCTTTGGAGATATCGAAGAATTACGCACTAAATGGACACACTGTATAAACTCACTTACCAGATGAAGTGGGACAGCCAAAAAGTTGACCAATTTTGATAAGCTATAACTCGGACATTCCTTGGCCGATGTTGGATTTTCAACTGAAGTTAGAAAGCGTAATCCTTGGGCTATGCGTCATTATCGTCGGGTTTTTATTTTTGCGATTCGTTCTCTTTGTACAGAGTGTGAATTGAGAACCGGAAAAATTTCAAATTTTTGACCAATAATTTGGGAAATGTGAGAGACCCTAGGATTCTTTGTTAGATGTTAGGTAAATGGTTGGTTCAATACCTCGAGACGTCTTCGAAATTTTTTTCATAAATTGCGTTGCTATGGAAAAATCGCCATTTTATGAAATTTCGTTTTTATTCTGACATGAGACCTGTTTTAGTTAGACAATAACAGCCAACATCTAAACTGCAACGAGGAATATTTCTACTAGAGATAATCAACACCAGTGGTGCGCAAAAAAAAGTCATACCTTCATTCAACATGATTTGGACAAATTCAGAGGTGCGCAAAAAAGAGGTTCATCATGTTTAGAAACGACAAAAACGTTTTTATTAAAAAAAATTAACAGTTTCATTGATCGGTACAGCTGAAAAATTGCCATACATTTAATTAGCATGATGTTGACAAATGCAGAGGCGTGCAAAAAGTGATTATGTAATGTGAACAAATTTAAGTTCCACTCTCATTATCATTGTTTCTCACTTATTCAAGGTGAGCTGCCAAGTATTCCATTGGCGTATTAAAGAGGATCCATCATTCAAGGCCTTTCTGAAAGTTTGATATGGAAACATCGTCAATAATTCTATCAAGTTTTGTTCATTGTTCACGCAGTGGAAATTTTCTTGTTTCAATGTTTATGAATGGAAATTCAGGAACGTTACTCTGGCTTCTGATGTTTCTCGTGCCGTACAATTCGACAATTTTGTCAGAAAAATATTCATTTATTTGGGGTTACTTTTAAGTTTCTTGAATAACGTTCTCTCATGTACTTAATTACGGTAGTATATGGTTTTTCTTGTTTGCTGATGGATTCATTCGAGAGGAATTAATTACATGTATGCAACTAGTAAATAAATAAGAATAAAATAAATTATGGAACTGAAATTTCAATCTGTCTACATCGAATCACTTTGCCTCTGAATTTGTCAACATCATGCTAATCAAATGTATTGCAATTTTTTTATTGCAACGATCAATAAATGTTGTTTTTTTTTCCATAAAAACGAATTTTTCGTTTCTGAATAGCATAAACCCCTTTTCGTACTCCACTGGTGTTGATAATCTTCAGTAGAAATATCCCTTTTGGCAGTTCAGATGTTGGCTGTTATTGTTCAACTAATAGAGGTCACATTTTGAAATATAAATGGAATTTCATAATATGGCGATTTTTCCATAGCAACGCAATTTATCAAAAAAATTTCAATGGCGTCTCGAGGTATCGGAGCAACCATTCATCCAAAATCTAAAAAAGGATTCTAGGGTGCCTCACATTTCCCAAATTATTGTTGAAAAATTCGAAAATTTTCCGGCTCTTAATTCACACTCTGTAAAAAGAAGACGAATCGCAAAAATAAAAATTCGACGCCAATGACGCATAGCTCGAGGATGACGCTTTCTACCTTTGGTTGAAAATCCAACATCGGCCAAGAAATGTTCGAGTTATAGCTTATCAAAATTAGTCAACTTTTTGGCTGTTCCACTCCATCTGGTAAATAGTTTATATATATGCCTTTGCTTGATGGAAATCCATAGTTAATGTGAAAGCTTCCTGAACGATACGATTTTCACAAAATTTCTAATTACACAACTTGTTTCTTTGACACAGTCGCTGCCTTAGGTGAAATACTCGTACAATAAACTTACTCAGTAACTGAGTTTACATTCACATATGCTATATAGTGTTATTTTATTCGCATATTTTGGATAATATTTATATAGTATATCTCCGTGACTATTCCCATTCAACTTGGTGGAATGACGAATGATTTTTATCAATTCTGGGCTGGAGTTGGGAAAGTTCCTCCCATTGATGAATTCACATCAAAGAAGGTCGGATATGAATTCAAACTCATTGTTCCTTCAATAGATATTTACGTTACTAGTCCGGTAAGTACACTTTTACAGTACGATTTCGAAACGAGTACTGTGAAAGTTTACCGGACGTGTGACGTATAACATTTTATTTCATACTGCTAAAAAACAAAAATGAACTCAAGAGACACGGGGGATCGAAGAGCTCTTCGGTGGCGGAAAAATATACCGAGGAAAAAACAGGGTATCTCGCATTATTCAACATGGAGAAAACTTTGTTAAAGTGCTACAACAAAAAAATGGGAATGTATCAGCAAGTAGCAACTCCCTAATAAATAATTCATCCAATGGAGCTCCTGGTATCCATATTCATGGGAACGAAAATGTAACGGTTAATTTTAATATTAGCAATAAGTAATATATGTGTATTGTTTTGCTGTTGAATTTTTAATAAATGTATTCATGCTTTTGACGCATAACTGAGTTTTCAATATTCACAATCCGGTGAAATTTCATTACGGGATAGTAGCACGTAATGAAATATTACGTGCGCCTATCCTGTAAAAGTCTATTTTCCGGATTGAAATCAGGTACGTAAAGGTATGTTCTATGATGCAGTATGAAATAAAAATTATTAGGGTCTTGTAGGGGAATACAGAAATTGAATATGTTTATACCAGTACAACTTATCAGAGTTCTAGCCAGCGACTTAATTTTCACAATTGTTTGTTTGAATGAGTTCGAAAATCAAACCATCATCTTCAAAATCATCGAATTCAAGAATTCACAAATTATATCCTTCAACGTACCTACCCTATGTAATTCGGCGGGAGCGAATTCCTCAACATTTCCGGTATCTTGGGTGTCTAGTTCCCCCAGGTAAACAAGCACATCCTTCAACTTCGCAGTTATGATACAATGGGCTGCTGTGGCAACGAACTTCCTAGAAACTGTCAAATAACCGTACTATGAACTACAAAGTGAGTAAGAATAATGGCAATGAGGAAAACAAGAACCTTGAGAATATCTTGATATACTTTTTTGCTCTCGAAATATTTCAAGTGTCGCGATTTTCTTCAATTCTCAGAGTTGTGTTACATCTTCCTGTGGAGCGATATTATCAATTTTTTATATTCAAATCAATACAGATAATGTATAAGTACATGAATTGCAGGTCTGAACAATATCGAGTCCCAGAATGATAGAATTCTCTGAAGAGAAGGCATTGCCATCATCATGAGGAAAATAATAGTTAACAGACGAAGTAAAGAAAATTCATCTGCACAAATTTTTGAGAAGTCGGCGGACAATTGATGGTAGACAACGAGCAAATACTGACTAGTTACCCAGCAGGTACAACGTTGAATTCGTGTGAAAAAATACTAATTGCATGTGTTTCTTCATAATTGTAAATTGTGTTCAAGTCATGCTATATAGAAAGCAGAACAGTCACCATACAAAAATCAGAAGACATCTCACTGAGGAACTAACGGATCCAAGGAAGATGAAGTGTTCCGTTAGTGTAGAGCGATTATATGCACAGTGTGAAAATCTATGATGGCAAAAAGTCAGTATATCGATATTTTGAATATATTTCGAGAACTCCACGGACTGATTGACTCTTTCTTTTCAGTAAGTAAATTCTTCAACATAAAAATCTTGAACAACCTGACGATATCATACCGTGCAAATCAATTCCTTTGAAATTTCTAAATTGTACAAGAGGTTGAGTTATACAATTGTTCAGAGTCGGAATGTTCTTCAAAACATCAAAGAAATGCTTCTATCCCAAAGAAATCAAGTTATTCGAGGAATTATCCATTTTCCCAAGAATACTTATCGAGTATATTTGGTTCGATCATTGAGAATCGACTTATCTATTTTCTCAGATAGCTATGAGCAACGATTTTCAACCCAACTCCAAGACCCTGAATACATGAGGAGAATTTCCGTTATTTTGCGAATCATCATTATCTTTTGAAATTGATGTATAATTCTATAGGTCACCATGTATACAAAGATATGCATCAGTAAACGAGTCTGTTGAACTTTTTTTTCATAGTAGAATTTGAACATACCTAGTACTCCTCCACACTGATAGGATAAAATTTTTATGTAAGCTTGCCAAGGAAATTGTCCAAAGAAAGCTTTCTTTCCCCCAATAATTCGTTTAGAAAATAATCTGTCGGTTGATATACCACAGTCATCATCATCCTCTTCATATCCAGAGTCATCTATCCGTTTCTGTAGGACTGTGGATGAAGCTTCTCTCAACCTGAAATACAATATATCTGTCTTGATAACGCCACAGTTTCTCAAAATGGAGTGATGAAATCGGAGAATATAAGACAAGAATTTATTTCACAAGTGCTGTATGCAGTTCGAATCATATAGAACGAGGGAAGCAGTTCTCAGATATTAAGGAAGTTCTTCATCAGCCAATACGTATTTAGTCCTATTGAAGAACAAATCTCCACATTGAGTAAACTTGAGACATGATTGATATAAATGATTCTCCAATAAAGTGGAAATATTCAATAATGAATAAATTTTAATGAATATTTAATAGGGAATGAGCTACATATTTTCATCGTGATAGTCCAATCGAACAGCGACTGCATAGTAGGTATCTTTATCGTGTGGCGCTGTACTTCTTACCTCGATTTCATCATTATTTGTTTCAATTTGAAACATTCAATACGTTCACTGAGATACACTTTCTGACAGATTGTTTTTTTTTCTATATTTGATGTTCTGCATTTTTCTTGATGAAATTTCGATTTTCACATGGAAAAATGGAATTCTAGGGAAATGAATGGAAAATGAAAAAAACATTCAGGTGTTTCAGGAAATTATGCCACGAGATATTCTAGGAAAATTGAAAGATATAATACACGGCGAGTTCCCTTCGTGCTTGTATTTTGGATTGACATATTCGGTGAGATTCCTTGTGGAGGAAAGGTGCGACAACATTTAATACCTAGTTTATATCATGTGAAATGGTGTGTGTGGTTCCGGGTTTTTACCCGAAATATCTGGGGGTATAGTCTTTACAAGGTCATAAATCCAATAAATTTCGCCATATACGACGATAAATATACGAAGAAATTGATTTATTAACACCCAGTGTTTTCGTTCTTGAAAAATATGTACTCATGAACTTTTCTATTAACCACAAATTCATGAGAATAATTGTTTCTTTGGAATTTCGATGATATCTTACGATTAGGAAAATATCGCAAATTTTCACTGAATTTAATTTTCAACAACTGATTATCATGTTAATTGAGTTCTCATTCCAAGTTCAGAGATTGTGATTGAATCAAATCTATCAACTTTACAGGGTCTCTGGGAGTATTAGAATGTTGAAATATCTCAAAAACTGTCGGTTTGGATCTGGATCTGAAGTATTTCATGACAAATTATTTCACCGAATTCCTCGTTTCTCTGAAAAATTTTTGATAAATTCCATCGGAAGTTTCATTGAGAGAAAACCATTATATGTGAATTCTGTAAAATCGAAGAATGTAGCGACAATGGCTTATAATGTAATCACCTCGTGAAATTTTTCAGAGAACATGGTGGAATTCAAGATTCTATCAAGATTCTCAGTCTCCTGGCGACTCTGTATGACGAAGAAGAAACTGTTCTTATCGTCTTCTCCTTCCGATGATGCTAACACAAAACACTATACTATATATAAAATTATCTGGGTATCATCGAACTCACTTGGTATTATGAAGAGGACTTGATAGAAACATTCATGCGCGAGAAAAGAACAACATTACTGATACAACCTCCATCAGAATGACATCTTTGGAAATGTAATTGTGTTTATGTTTATTTGTATCATGGAAGGACATGACCATGTCTTCAGAGGAAGATGCAATAGAATAACAAAGAAGCAGACACAAAACATATTATGCATTCCATGTTTGCCCGTCTTCGTGGTTCCATCCAACTACATATTCAATCTCCAGGCACTGATTTACTTCTATATTCGTTAATAGAATGGAATACAACCGAAGATTGATCTACATCAGGAAAGTAACAGAACTTCTCAGCTCTAGAATAATTATCTGCCAGGCAAGTTCTGATACTACAGAATCTATGGTGAACATAGCAAAAACCTCCTTGTGGGAAGTCTTCAACGAAGCAGACGATGAGAAGTTTTGGAAGCACTAAGCCAACGTGATTATTTGAAACATTCGTATGCCAAATTTACGTCCTTGGTATACGGATTGATAATATCAGAGAGCTTCGATGGTGGATGTTCATAATGAAAGTGGAAAAATTGCCACCTACTAGAGCTCCCCTGATACCATATGTGAGGATCACTATCAATTTATGGAATGGCGTGGTACTGATCTTCCTCTCCTAGATTTGCCATCAGTAATATCAGATTTTGAATGGCAATTGCAAGATGTGCGCAATCGTTATGACCCTGTCATGTGTTTTTCACCATGTGCCCCACAAATTTCTCTCCTACTCATCAGGTGCTCTCCTATTGAAAGAAGGTGTGCTTCACTTAGCGAATTTCATTCTCAGAATCTCAAGTGCACCGAACTATGTGTGTGAGGAAGATTCATGTGATAACCACGGAAAATCAACTCACAATGGAAATATCCTAGAGGATATGGATGATGTTTTATTGTGGGATGATCAATCGTATTGAATTGTTTTGCATAAGTGGTGAATACACTGTGACTCAAAATATATATTGTGCTCCTCCTTCTCCTATACCCGATGAGGTTGTTCTCCGTAGCTATAACAATTTCTCCAGTACTATTATAGTCCTTAAAAATTTCAGGATATGAGGTGATTCCAGGTAGGGTAGCTCCTCCTGCTCTATTATTTGCCCTTCCTCTTCTAAGCCAAGCTTCTTAACATGTCTTTTCAACCGGCAGTGCCCTGTTAGGACTCCCATTAGTATACTAATTTCATTTCCTCTCAAGCTGTCACATGCATTCGATTTTTTGTCGTTTTTCAATGTACTCAGTAGTATCTTAGCCTATCTGAGACCCAGAAGATTCGCCAATATATTTGATATCTGTTAAGATTCTTCTGTTAGAATTTCTTTTGATATAGTACTGCTGTTGATGCCATATAGGAGGGTTCTGGTTCGACAAACTGTATTCGAGCTCCTTTCTCAGCGAGTTTGTCTGCTTCTTCATTTTTTTTTACCCGAATATCAATTATTGACTGTATTCTTGTTGGCTAGCTAGTTATTTCCTCGAATATTTTAGAGCTGATCACCATGGAGATAAGCGCTTTGATGGCTGCTTGACTATCGGACATAATATTGATATCTCGTCTTCCACAGCATTTTTCTACATTGAGCTGTTCATAATTTCTTATTCAGCTCGAACTTGTGCCTGGAATATGCTTGGGAATTTGCCAAGGCTTCTGAAGTACTTGGTAAGAGTCCCGTACACTTCTATTCCAGTTACATCATCGTTTTTGGATCCTTGTGTGTATCACTTTATGACTCTTTCTTTGAGCTCAATACCCATCGATCCACTGTTTCATTCGTTTTCTGAGACATGAAAAAGACCTCATTTCTGAATGGATTTCATGGTGCCTCTGGGAATTGATAGAAGTGAAATTTGAAGTATTTGAATGTAAAATATATTGTGAAGCAAACATGTAGGTACGTACAACACAAATATATAGTTGATCTTTGTGACATTTATTTGAAAAGTAAAACTACCAAGGACAGGTTTGACATCCCCAGAGATTGGAGAAATTGCTCGTCCACCCTGTTCGTGATAGGAAAATTGAGAATATTCATTATGTTTTATTGTTAGGTACATTTGGAATTCAAACCTGTTTGTCTAAAGCAGAATGGCGTAAGCTGTGACAAAAAATATTCAGTATTTCTTGTTTATTGACTGTCATATAACTGGTCTCCTCATTTTTTTCTTGAAACAGGGCATCTCATATACAGGAATACTGATTGTATCAGTCTCTGTTGATTGCTTTTTGTGTCAACCAAGCACATTTTATATCTCTGGAAGATCCCACATTCTTCCTGAAAACAATGATATAGAGTTGAGTTCCAGGAGTTTTAGGGAGAGTTCTTCTTACCTGAGACATTTCACTAGGAATGCTAAAATGTGTTCACAGTTTTCACTATTTCCAGCTTCACATGAGCATATCATATTCCTGACAGACACCGAGTTCTCACAATGTACCCTTAATTTCATGAGGATCAGAATTGAGAACAGTGGACTGTAAACATAATGAGGCATAATATTCTTCAATGCAATCATTTGCATCCATTTGACCAGCCAAAACCAGGTGGCTCGCATTCATGAGCTCAGCTTCATTTTATAAAGACATTGAATCACTGAAGAAGTATAGACAGATTGAAATGCACAGCCTAAATGGCCAAATCATAAGAATTCTTGTTCAATAATGATAAAAACTTACAGCTTATCATTATGTTGGTATAGGTTTTAGGTTCAACATTCCAACCAGAGGTAGGTAGGTGTTCTACTGTTAAACATCAGGGATATTATTGTCCTCAATCAAAACACAATGAACCACTAGAAAACACGAATTTGAAAAAAACACATATATCAAAGCTGAGAATGATTGAAAACTCACACATCTCAATAAACACCATCACCAAACAATGTAAAATGTAAACAACCAAATAGTACTGGCATTCGCTGTTCTGGCTCTGGCGCTACGATCTCAATTTCGTTCGACATGGCGTTTTTTTTTAAATCATCCCACCCGATCTATAAAATAACTTACTCTGAACAATCTAACCTCCATGTATTACGGTGAAGTTATAAGAATTATGAAATTGAAAATATTCTATTAGCCTGAATCAATCTGATCATACCAATATTTTTTATTCAAAGTTTAACGCATATTATGAGGATAAAACCATAACAAGTGTAGAATTCAGGAATTCTGAGAGTGGAGAACGTTCAGATATGACACACTAAAATTCATTATGATTGATACTTATTATAATATACCAAATATTATTATTGCTCATTCGTATTATTACGATGTTTTTAAGACGTATTCAGGACGTGAGAATCAGATTTCTTTAAAACGTCTGAATGATGACATCTTGTAGACGTCTTATTCAGGGAGTAAGACGTACAGACTGAGATAGGATATAATTCAGACATCTTAAAGACGTCTTGTGCTATCTGGGTACTGATGTGTTCTGGTAGGTCAGAACAATTGTCTGATATTCATCACATTGTTGCCAAGAAACCAGAACCTACCTAGTTATCAGAATTATGCTATTTTTTGTCTTTATCTATACTGAATATTATATAATCGAGGCAGTTTTTCTGTATGAGCCGTGTGGGATGAAATATACTGAATTTTATATAGTCATGCTATTCGCGGTAGCCATCTTGGATAAAACACATACCACACATTTCTGAGGAAAACACCCGATACTACATATCAATGTCTACCGTATGTATAAGGGATTCCTCGAAGTCATTTCTTCCCCACACAAAAAATCTCACGGAATAACTATAATCAGAAGTATTCTCACACATCTGCAACCATCTGGAGGATACTTTGGGAAAATGGGAGCAGAATGGAATGAAACTCTTTCATGATGTGCATCCAATCTGCTAAATCATGTTGCATGAATATTATTGATTGCATCAATTTCGTTCGGTATGGATCACAATAGTTATTTGTTCTACTAGGCAGAAGAGTATCAGATTAACTGCTGCGGCTGATTGTTCATAGCCGAGCGTAGCGAACCACTAAATTTATCTCGAAATTCACTTATGATTCAGTTACAAAGTCAAAGGAGATGAGAATTGTTCTCAAGATAACATTCGAATTTGTGAATGTTATGCTCGGTTAATCGTCTGTCATGTAATGGAAATGACAACCCCAAATGAATGCATTAAATACTCACTCTAATCTCTCATTATCGTTCTTACTGGGTGGAATATCATTTAAGGGTTTTTTGGCAGTGACACAGCAAGCTACTATCCAAGGACTAGCACCACATCCAAACTGACTGGAACCACCTACCATCCAACAGGCAAAGGACAGTGTACATGAATGATATAATCCTCTTTTCTCGCATCTGGAAGGATATCCAAACATCGTAACGAATACTCTTCCTATAAATAGAACTGTGTTAGTTAATACTGACACAGATTGCACTCCTGGATTTAGATCAGCAAAATATTCCAGTCTTATTTTCAGAATTACATTTCAGAACTAGCATATCTCGGATGGAACTGTCTGGAACATGTCGAACCCATCATCGATAACAAGATAATATTAATATTGTGGTGATTATTCCACGAGCTTCAAAATACTCGTGTTGATAATCTAAAATATTATGTTTTCGTTTTTGAATTTCACATACTCATTGGTAGTTTCGATGAAGAATGAACCAAAATAACCCTACACGCAGCAGACTGTCGATAGTAGTTTATGTCAGTGAATTTGTGAAGCATGTGAAAGTATATTTATATTCCGGAATAAATTACAATCAACACTTAACTTCAACCGAAATCGTGATAGGCACTCACTTTCAATTTGTATCGAAGAATTTGAGACCAACTCTGTATGATCGGCATTTTGAAGAAACACTGTTAATATCAACCTATCCTCTTGAATTGTGTGACATTACCTTACTTAACCATCAATACGCATTCTCCGATGTATCACCAGTTGCATAACGCAATGATTGCAAATGAAAATATAACCTAAAATTATTGTTCCATTCATCGAATGTATGAGTGATGATGATGATTATCGACATTTCAATAGAGCCTGCTCTTCTGATTTCGAAAGTATAAACAACTTGCATATTTGGATCGGGAATGGTCTAGTTTTCGATGATAAAAGTTCACCAAAATCTTCCATCCAAACAATCGATTCATAGTTTATATTATTTTGATTGAACGATTTCAATTCCATAAGAAACACTATTATGACATTCAAATGGAGCTCAAACAATATAAAATAAACATTATCTCAAAGCCCTTCATGTTGAACTGCGATTTTTTCGTGAAGTTTGATCATTAATATCTCAACGAACTCTCATCCAAATATGCAACACATTTATATAATAAAAATCAGAAAAAAGTTTTCACATGTTCAAAACTATATAGGGGATTCTATTCATGAAATCAGAGTTGATGTCCTTTCCGGAGAAACGATTGACCCTATATAAAAACAACTGCCAAAAAATTTTGGGTTGTTTCAAACAAATTTTTTACATGACATTTTTACATATCTTCCAGAACGAATGAGTTGAGAGGCGCACTCTGTACACTGGATCACTTTTTCAATTTCTATCAGAAAAAACATGTTGGGGCTGATTCCAGCTACCACTGAGGGGTTGTTGTCTTGCGATTGCTCACAAAACGTAGGTAGATACATTATTAAAGTCATTCACTTCCCCGCTAACAAATTTATTCCTGTTAAAGTCTCCACCCTGTATCATTATCAATGTAGTGCGAGAGGGAATGGGACTATCAGTTCCTCGTCATTATTGTTATCTCAAGTAGAAATGAACTGCAGCATACTGCAAGTGTAATATTTTATGCACTTCAGGGATTCAAAGGGTACCTTGATTTCCTGAATATCTGAATACCTTGATTTGGAGTTACTTCAAATCCTTAGGGATCTGAAGTACCACTTTCTTGCCCGAAATCAGGATCACGATGGTTACTGAGGTATTTGATATGGTATCACTCAGACTCCTCGATGACGTTTCAGAAATATAGTACATACCGTTTAGTGGCACTTAATTCTTTTTCGTTACTTTTAACGTTCAACCTTCTCTGCCTAGGGATTCAAAATACCACCTTATTCTCTAGGTGTGTATTGTACTCATTTATCAGCCGGTAATACCTAACTTGCAATAATGGCAATATTTTATTCCATCGGAATAATACTCCCTCATTGCTGACGCGGCTTGATAGATTCATGAGTGTTTTTTAAAATAATAGCTATGAGTTTTCAACCAACGAATTTGGCTCTTCTTCATTCATTATTGATAGCATTCTCTTGAATAAAATAGATTAATATATACAGGGTGAGTCAGTTTTTTTTAGCTGGACTTCAACAGCTTGAATGAAATCCTATTCTAAGTTGAGAATCTTATATAAACACATACTCGTAGGATCTTTTTTTCCGATAACAGGTTAGGTCATTTTTCATATATCGCTGCTCCAGAATGATAATGACGCGAATGCAAAAAAGTGAATTTCACAGGAGAAGGAAAAAACGAATTCAAAATATCAATTTTTTGATTTTCAAATAGGCGATTTCATCTATAAGTTTGAACCTTCGATATATTGGGAGTATACCCCCATACTCCAATGTAGTATGTTCAAAAAGATAATATTTTGAAGGTTGATATGGATATATGATGTTGAGTTTTTATTCATGCTGAAAGAAAAAACATCTTAGTCAATTGTGTCAACAGTTACAATGATTTCCTTGGTTTTAAACATGAAAACAGATGAAGGATTTCATCGATTTCATTTCCAGATTATATTTTCTGTTAACTCATGAGCAATGGTATAAACTAGAATCCTCTAAAATCTATTGGACAAAGATGTAGAGAGTTTTTCGAATCATGTACTCTAGGGGAAATAATTTCAATAAGATGAATTGCACTTATGTAGGCTATAATTGTATTTATAACTGAAACTCTGTCTGAATTTCCGAATATCGATAAACAACCCTCGGATGATTACCTAACTGAGAAAAAAAATAGGAACTGAAAAATAATATCCAACTGTTTGATCAGAAGAACCCTGAGTTTGAAATCTCAAATAGAATAAGGAGCTGAACATTTGTAATTCGAAAATGATATTTGTTTCAACCAAAGATTACCAACCCTTTGAAATCAGAGATTCAAGTTTGAGGGTGAGTGTATATTCTTAGAACATCTTCTGACGACTCTGAATTTACTGAAACAGCTTTCTATTTCACAAATCCTCGCGCCTAATTTTCAGTTGCAACAGTAGGAACTGAAAATGTTTCATCTGCATGTCTAATTTACAGCTGCAATTATTGTAGGTTAGGAGTTATGAAAAACAAATGAGAGATCTATGAATTATGTGATTATTGTGAAAAATAGTTGTTTCAGGAACCTGAAATATCTATATGTTTTCGTTCGGCTCAAGCGATGTCTCTGAAATTAATTGAGAATGTCAATATCTTAATGCTTTCCATCGATATCATGAATCATTTCGGATCATAGATTTGACAAAGAAATTTATAATAATCTACAAGAAAGACCAATTATTGAGAAGGAACATTATCAGATATATTTATGAACACAAAAAAATGAATTTATATATAAATAAATACATTGGGAATTCGCATTCTCCATGTGATGAAAATATCAATTCTTTAACGGTTTATTCAACAGAAAACAACTCACTTTCCTGGCTATATGCCACGACGAATATCGAATTACATCTATTGAACACACTATGAGAATTTGAAAACAAAATCTTCTGAAGTAGAGAATTTGCATTCTCCTTCATATAAAGATATGCATATACAACTAGTTTCCTGGCTATTTGCCACGTTGAACATTGAATTATATTTGTTGAATATCCAAAAAGAGAACATGAAAGATCAAAATCCTCTGAAATTTGGGATTAACATCATCTCTCAAATCGAATGGAATAATATAATGTATTATGTTATAAAAATATAACCTACCGATATGTTCAGTATTGAAATGAAAATTCAAATGTATAGGAGAAGTATACTTGTATGAACTCTGATCTTAATGAGTTTGGAACTTTCTATAAAATCATTCGTATTAATTCAGAATTTCTTTCCACGTCCTGTATGATGAATGTCAATTCATCATACATTCAAAAGACCAATTCCTTCGAAAAAGTCACAATTTCATTCATAATTTGTTTTATTGTTTTATTTATGTCGCATTGATAACAGATGGAAGATTGAAATGTTTCAAATAATTTGTCCTGAAGAACAGTTGGGACATTGGGAATCTGAATAATCTGATGTCATATGGACTGAAAGTGCAATTACGAAGAGAACCAGATAATATTTCAGAGGAGAAAATGACGCTTGGGATAGTTATGTCATTATTTATTTTATTGAAAGATAAACAATGACTCAAGATGTATTAAACATCACATCTTATACTCTCTCAGCTTTTCTCTATCTTCTGGTCGGTATAACTCATAAAACCAAAAATGTTGCAGTTACGTCATCGTTATTCTGGAACAGCGATTTTTTTTTTGTTTCCGAAAGTGATGCCACTGAGTTTAATAAACACATCTCGTAGAAGCTTCCGATCATTCCAATTCTTAAAAAATGTCGAGTAGAGTGTGCTCAAATAATCAAGTTTCATCACAAGTAAACTAATTTTGTCAGTTATCTCGAAATCCATACAGTTTTCGAACAAATATAGGAGAGCGAAGAGGTTCCAAATCGAAGAGATGATCCCAATTAATGTTTCATTGATGATAGCACAGGCAGCCTGTCGGTAATCAAAATTGCCCAATCACCCTCAATATCAAGATTTCAGGTATATCAAACTCCAATTCGATAGTTAGAAAATTGAAGGAGAAAACTAGAAAAACATCGGGAACAAAGCTCCCATGCATATTTGTCCAAATGAACTTCTCATTTCAGTTCTTGAATTCAACAGAAAACTGACTTTCTATGTATATTCATTCACAATTGATGAACTGGAAAACAGCGGAATACGAGACAAATACTAATATATCGTATGAGTGTTAAATATTGATGAAAAGCACAAAGCATCGATGATTCACAAGGTGTTCTCTACGTTGAAAAATGTATAAGAGACAGTTTTTACTTTCCCCATACTTGGAAGATAGCTTATAGATACAGAGGTTCGCAAGAAATGTAGAATTTCAAATTTTGTAAATGTTATTTGCGCTATCGTGAATTCCATAAAAAAGTAGTCAACGTTCGCCGAGATAGCAATTCTCTATCTTTGAGAATAAGTGAAATATATGCCGCGAAGATATCGATAAGGGGACAGCCTGAACATATTTGTTTTTGAAATGATTCAATGAATATTCGCGGAATGTAAGAGGAACTGTGGTGGATGAACGTTACCTTTCAGGTTGGGGTTGGAACTGGCTTGTCATTGCTGATCAATACCGAAACTAACGATGCGATATCGAATCATTTTTGCCCAAAGTTTGTTGAAAATGATTGATGATAGTCGTAGGTTATTATATGGCTGTGCCGTTCTATCGAAATAACAAAATTATCATACGATAATTATGTGTTTCCAAAAAATATGAACGATTTGATTATTCGAACAAATATATCTCAAGGAGAATGAAGTAGAAATTAGAATTATCTCTTCCGAAGTAATTTGGTATCATCAGTCTGAATATTGTAGTGGTTCGCACTGTCCCAAAATCGTATCATGGAAATGTATTCGAATGAGGTCTTGTATACCCTGTCTATGAAGTTGAGCTTTATAATTTTCTAATGATGTATAATCACTATACCGTTCGAAAAGAAAATATCTACCTGTAACACTAATGCCTTTCTCGTAATAGCCGGCGAAATCATCTTCATTCCCGTCTCGGGTGTTCCATGTGATCTTTGGCAGGAAATCTCTGATGTTAAATATAGCTCGCACTTGCACAATACACATAAAGACCAGCAATATGAATCGCATCTCTCGCTTATCTTCATCCTAACTTTGTTCCGTTTCTGTCAACTGTAATTATTGTCATCTTATTTTCGACGAATTAACGCGACCGGTCATGGTGTGGAACCTTTATAATTGAATTTGTTGCTCGTCTGTCGAGTAACAGTAAAAGAATGATGGGTAACGGAACGACTTCATGCCGAAAGCGGCCTACATTTGGAAGATCGCCGAAGAGAAGGATAATAATCATTATTGTTGTGAAAGATCTCTGCAAACATTTTGCTAAATGAACGTACCTATCATTATCCGTGAAGGATTATACCTTTCAGAATGTTATTCAGTAAAATAGCTTTATATCAATATATCAAACTCCAACTCTGCGTACTTTATGACTTAATCCTTTCCAAATTATGATTATGAGGAGACTACACTGAACTATATGTACATATATATAATGTGGTGAAAAATTCTGAATTTTACATTGGAAATATTCCCAAAATTAATAGTTCCCATGCTATTTACCATCAAAAGTCAATTCATTACGGAATTAGTATGATTATACCATACCAATTTGAACTTTCGGTCGAATATTCATCCATAGTCATGAAAAACTTTCAATGGCAATCATTTGTTACACAGTTGAGTGCAAGCACGGCTCAATGCTCAACAGGAGAAATTCAAATAGGATTTTTTTTATTCATCACCAGATTGTCGAGAGAGAATACCAGCTTCAGTTTCTGTATCTAGAATGTGTGATTAGAATTATCTCAATGATAGTGTAGAATTTGATCGTTCATTGGAATTTCATGAAAAGAATTATCATTCACTTCTTGACCTCATGAATTCGTTGAAAGAAGTTGTGAATAACCAATGAAAATATGAGTAGATCATTGTTCTTCAAAAAAAACATAATCAGAGACAATCGATATGTTAATAAATACAAAAAGCTCATTTCCACGCAATGTTTAAGAAATGAGCAACATTGGTAGATTCCTAGGACAAAATAACTATACTTTCCTGGCTTATGCCACGCACAATATTGAATTACATACTCCAAAAATCTATGCATCGACTCAACAATTGATATTCCAGGATTTTCTGGAATGTAACGTTCATGATTCATTCGTATTGCGCGAGGGGTGTTTCACTTCGACAAAATGTGAACACAAAATTGTATATTGTGAGATTTGGAGAAGTCCCGATGAGATTTGTAACAATTGTATGTATGTAGGATTTGCAAGATTTACGAAAGATTTACATAATTTATCATCGATTAGGAGATTTCTTGTGAGTTTCAGGCTATCAAAGATCTACAAATTTCATCAAAATTGCACAAATTCACTCTTCTTTTCAACATATTCATGAATTTTCAAGATTTACAAGAATATTTTTTGTTGGATAGGTTCAGAATCAGTATTATTTTTTTTTTCTCTCAAGAATAAGACAAGGACACAGACTAACGTTTCAGACATCAGTATATAATGATTTAACAAATAGGACAAATCTAAAATAATTTTATAGATTTTGGTTCATTTGTTTATTTTCAATAACAATTCATATTCTCGACTGGTACTGACTATATTAAAGTCAAGTTTTTCGGGAATTGTTGGACTTCAAGAAACATCGTGTGGGTTTGGGAGAAATTGTGAATTTTTTATGGAAATTGATGGAAATTGGAGTACAAAATCACCATTGGTGGTATATCCCCTTCGTCAAAATCTATTACCCAGTCGAACCATGAGAAGATTTCGTCTCTCTGCTGTGTAATTTCTTCAATAGGATTCCTACTTTCCATATAATTTTTCAATCTACTTTTTTCATCGCATATTTTGTATCAAACAAGGAAAAAGCACAATTTTCACTATGCAGCAGAATTTCAAAATCTATTCATCTCGAGAATGCATGGTGACTATCGAAACTAAACAAGAGTGAAATTCTCAAGTGAAAATGTTGAATACTGTCTGTAGGTTAATCGAGTAGGTGGTACATACATGATTCAAAATTTTTTGGGATTTTCTCTCCTCGTTTCTATAAGATAAAAATCTGAATATCATTTCAATATACAAATACAACTTTTCTATTGGATTAACCATTTTTTATGTTGAAAACGGGAGCAGATTCGATACCGAAACGTTCAATGATAAGTGAAAATTTGAAATTCATTTTATATACCTCAATTTCTCTTCTCCAAACTTTTTTCAATACAAATTGTCACTGACAAGCTAGTGAATTCTTCTTTTAGGCTCTCTGATAAGAAAATTCGTTAAACGCAGTTAGATAGATAGATAGATACTTTATTCGTTTACCATTTTACATATTCACAAGGAAATATAAATGGACAAACATGTCAAAAAACACAGAAAGCATATACCAAAATTCACAGTATGAAAATTGTTACATACTAACACAGAAAATAGAAGACTAAAACCATGTAATGAAGTACACTTTGGACGAAACAGTTTGTCTAGTACGTATTATGTCAGAGAAAACAAATAAATAATACGAAATACTATACTATATATAAATAAGTACACATACACACACATGCATCAATAAAAATTATCAAAATTCATCTAGTGAGTAGCAGCACTTTTCAATTAAGAATTCTTTCAGTCTATTTTTGAATAATCTGAGAATTGGGCTGTAACATATTGCGGTAACGAGTGTTATGATCATGTTTTGGCAAGCACATTGTAATGTTTTTATAATTATTTTCATTTTATAGAAACGGGGAGAGACAATCCCAGAAAATTTGGAATAATGAAAATGTTGTGATTTTTTTCATATCTGCTAGACCAATTGCCGATAATTGCATGAGCAAAAATGCTGGGACGGTATTGGGATATTTTATCACAGAGGGTTCAGAAGATATTCACATTGAACCATCATCTCAGGCTCCCTCTTAGATGACTATAACCCTACAGAGAGCAATTGTTCATATGATTTTTTTCCGTTACTAAATTATGCGGTTCAAATAATGGTATGTAATTTCGGGATACCATGTATATCTGTCTGTATCTATATGATACTCATATTTTCATATTTGTAGGAGATAAGAAATACTAACAATCTAGAGAAATCAATGTGAAATGTTCTTTATACATTGTGGCAACCTATGATGGAATAAATTAGATGATGAATAGACGAGAGTGTTCTCAAAAAAAAAGCTTGGACACGCCGACTGATATTTTTGAAAGCGCATCCTTGCCAACATAAGAGTTTTGAACAGGCCGTGTCATGTAACAGCGACCAAAACCAACTCTTATTTCGAATGCAGCACCGTATAGTTCATTGCATTCCTACATTCTAACTGAAGAGCTGATTTCATCAATGCATCACACTTGGGATCTAGCAGGAACTATTCATTATCGGTCAGAAAGTCTCTCATATCCCTATCCCCACTTTTGATTTACTATTCATTATCGGTCAAAAAGTCTCTCATATCCCTATCCCCACTTTTGATTTACTATCAACTGACATTCAATCGGACCAAATACAAGGTGGTTCAAGATTCACAATTCTGATCACCCTGTTTCCGATTCAATTACATGTGAGTAAATAGTTGATCAAAAGTTAAGATAGGGACAAATCCAAAAAGTTCAAAAATATCAACTTTGGACATTTTATATCTCTGTTATCGTTTCTGATCAAGCTTGGGTGCGATTCATCGATGATATCAGCTCTAGGAAAGCAATGAAAGACAGGGTGTTGCATTCAAAATAAAAAAAGTTGGTATCGTCCGCTGTCACATGACACGCCCTGTATGAAAAATTTTTGTTAGGAAGGATATGCTACTGAAAATATCATCGAAAACGCCGCGATTTATTAATTATCAAGTATATTCCATGATAGGTTTCCACACTGTATATAGATCACATATCGCTGAGAGATCGAATATATTTCAGGATGCATGTCTGTTACGTGTCTGTGAAATTGACTATGTTTCGAAATCAGGTATCAATAAATGAACATCAATGTTGCAAAATATTTCTAGGACACATGTTATTTCATATTCTTGTTGTAAATTTGTTCTATCCGTCATTCGGCTGCCCCCTTACGAGCAACCCTCAGAAGTCTTCGAGAGTCGTGTGCGAGCAAGGATTGACGGGGGCCTTACCTTTCAACGTGTGATCCCAAATACTTTCTCGGGCCATCAAAAATTCTTTTGCAGTCGCTGGGAATTGGACCCACGACCGGCAAGCGAATGCGGATCAGAATATTGACACTCGGTCCGCACGGCTACCTGGCCCCCTATATATCGATTATGTTTCGGTAATAGGTCAATGATGTTACGGAATACATTTCAGACACAATCATGTATACAATATCAGGTGACCGGGATATTTCAAGGTACCTTGCAAGTGTCATTGAACGCACATAACATATATTTGATTATTTCATGTTTCATGGATTATATTTAGTTAATGTGTACAATACATATCTGTGTTCTCTAGGTGTTAGTTCATAAATATCTCTGTAAAACGTGGAGCTTAATACGCCAACTTTTGTTACATCGCTATCAAACCACTATATTAGTCCCCTTATATCTCCTTAAATAATTTTAGATACAAATATGAGAAGCTTCCGAAATTGTCATGAAAATATAAGTAGTAATCGTTTTCGGACTACATCTTCAGAACTGAAGAACAAGGTGACTGACAGTGATAGACGTGAGCTTGATAAGAGACGTCTTCTTTCCAATAGCATTGGTGCCTATGGAGGATAACACTAGCAAGGTCAAGTCGCGTATCGCTATTTGACCACCTGGGGACGTCTTCCCCTGAAGGGTTCTGGTGCTTTCTCCCAGAGAACCCTTTTTGTGAACAGGCTTCAGGGCTTTTCCATACAGAAGAACCGAGACATGGCGCCCAACGTGAGGCTTTAATACTCGGTCTAGCGAGATCGATCCGAAACCAAATCACAGCCCGAATGAGTTTCGTAGTTCTGATATGGCGCCCAGAAAAATACCATTCATCAGCTTGCTGTTTTGACCGAAGGAATATGGGATGAATTGAACAGTGATGGGAAGGTATAACCAACAACATTCTAAGGACGCGAATAGGAAGATTTAGTGACTTTTCTTGAAGACTCAACGAGACTCCTGCAGAAAAACAATTTTTAAAATTCAGATGGACTACAATTACTGTTTAACAGTATCTTGAAGGTGAATCTAGTATGTGATCTTATGAATACTCATAAATGAGTTTCGACGAATTTTCTCAGAGGCTTGTTGAGAAATTCCATAGTGAAGTACGATTTAGTCAATTGCACGCATAGAAGTGAATCGGATTCAGTATTTTTGACAAAAATTATACATTATACAACTAGGATGAGAAGTGCTATTGCTAGCATTATCACCATTCACCATGTATATTCAACATTGTTCAGCATGTTACTGAAATTCTTATAGATCAATTCCTTCCTAGAAGTTCAATTGTCGAACAAACAAAAACGAAAATTTGCCTTGGCTATCAGAAGATGAACGCTGTATTATGATTCGTGGTATTGTGAATCAATACAGAACCGAGTGAGAATTCAGGTTACAAGTTATTTTATTGAAAAGCTTGTACCCCGCTTACGTGAAGATAGAAATAATACTAAAAAATATCGCAAGTATCAAAAATACAGTAGTCATTTGAATGTATTGAAATGTATGCCTCCAAACCGAAAGTAATGGTTATTTGAATTCTTGGTCTAACTCACACATGACAGTGACAGATCCGTGTCGTGACATTTTCAGAATGAATGATAATCACATTTCAATATTCCTCACATTTCAACATTTGCATTTCACTGTAACGAAATTCGTAGTTTCAACAAAATTTGGTTGAAAGAATGTTCCGATCTTCATTGGTTGAATTCGTAGCGGTATCTATGTGTATATCGCATAATATCATTAACACTCCTGGCAGTTTCATCTACGTAGGTGATATTTCATCATCAATTCATCATTATTGACCTAGGTTCAGAGAGTGTGACTCCTCACCAGGAATAATCCTCGAATAATGGTATTTTCTCAGGTGAATGGTGGAAAAATAGGTTTATTTCACCTTTTTGAACCTGATTCATCTGGACACTTGATGGTTATGAGATTATGCGAAATAATATCTCCTAAAATTAGATTGAGTTTGAGAGGTCAATAGCCTCGTAGCCTGATTTTCTCAACCACTAAATAATCACTCAAGACTATAAGGAAATGAGTAACATGTTGCGGACGGCTGCTCTTCACCAGAGAACAGTTGATGTTGATTCGGGATAGATATTCGACTTTAGTACGCTACTCAGTTTATTGAAAAGCATAAAGTTGATTCGAATAATTGAGAGAAACAAATATTTAGGACTGATGGTGAATAACAAATACTTTGGAGAATATGTTTCCTGAAAATTTCGAGGTGGGCAAATGATAGAATGAAACAAGCTTATTCCTGTAACCAATTCATTACACTCAAACCAGACAAGTCACATCCAGACCACTGTTTGTAGAGGACGATCCTACCACATACATCAAAATAGGCATGTATCAGATAAATGTTGATAGCTTCTGAATATCTAAATGATTGAACATGTGAGAAAATTGTCATCATTCTACTGATTGTTGAGCTGGGAAAAAATCATCAGAAAAATGTGAAACTGAGACCGCTGTCTCATGATATCATGGTGAAGCTTCACAAGAAGTTCAACACATGAATATAGTGAATCATCATGATTTTTGAGAATTTAAATGGCCCTAACAAAAACCTGGTCGGGATTAGGGGGAGGCTCCTCTTCAGAGGTCCGTATCACCGTATGACCGTTATCACGGTCTGCTTGGTTTAGTGACGGCACTATAGGTGACTGCGATGGTGAAGATCTGCGCTGAACTGCTGGGCCGAGTACTGCAGCCCCTTCTTCTAGGTATTGCCCCTGGCGTGCTGTCAGTTGTCAATCCAGAAGTCCAGCGTCGAAGCTGGGTCCGGAATTGACAGTATCTCCTCCTGAGTATTCCTCCCACCGTGACGACAGAACGAGAGATACCCCTCCAATGTGCTGGGTTCCGTAGCCCCTCGTTCTGGGCGTGAACACAGCCCAGGAGATAAGCGGCAAGTCAAACGGCCACTAGTGCCCTAGGAACATTCCAGTATCGCCTAGCACCCGAGCATATAAAAAAGAAGTGCTTCAGCTCTTAACTCGTGGAAAAAACGTGGTACAAAAATGCTCACTGACTAAACCAATCATCGAAAAAATTACTAACCTTCTAAGGAAGGTTGAAGAAGTGTAAAAAAAATATCTTGGCTGGGGCACTTGGCATAACTCCCAGGCGGTTCCGAGGCAGCAAAGACTCATCGATCTCCCAAATTCAAAGTGTGTGACGGTGATTACACCTAGCGTTGAGAACGTTGAGAAATACTTGATATTTCACCTGATTTTCACCAAGTGATCAAAAATATCACCACCACATTTGATGACTCGCGTCTTCCATCATTGCTGCCCAAAGAGGTCTTTCAGAAAGAAAATTCCTTCGACGTCTCAAATTCCTCCATCCTTAACACCGACCGCTCACGAAACAACGAAAATCCGAAAGAAAATACTTTCCTCTCATCCTATGGTCAAGAAAGGGCTGAGAACCAGTAGTTCAAAAAAACTTGTTCGAAACAGGAAACAAAGACAGATGAATCTTCTCATTCTCCTTTTCCACTTCCGCAAGTCAATGATGTGAACAAACAACAAAGGCTGATATGACTATTGATGATTACGACGACCGGAGTTTTACGCTAGAATGAGAATAGGACATATATAACCAACAAATGATTCCTAGAATATTGAAATATACATGAAATCTTTACTGCAATCCGCTGTATATGTTTCATGATGAAAATGCAGATGTGATTCATCAAAGACTATATAATGACTGTGAGCACTTTTTCTTATGTGACTATTCATACATATCAGGTAGAAATAAAATAATCCTTAAGATAATAGACTAGCATCTGATTCTCAGCAAATGATGATATGATAATCTCTTTATAAATTTCATAATTGCGACAACGGTGATTTTTTCCGTACTCCTCTGGAGATTACATTATTTCTCTCTACTACTACTCTGTTGGAAGGAGCTAAGATCAGTTTGTCTGTTGTTTTTATGTGAATGATTGAAGGAATAATTTTTATTCCGATGTTCTTGAAGGAATTCGAACAATTATTTCTTTGTCCATTATAATGGAAAGGAGTCGAGGGGATATTGTTAGACCAACTGCCGCTCGTCTATCATCATTTTAATATCGTCAGAAATTGGTTTGTGAATCCTTATTCACAAATTCTGGACGGCACTGTGGTTATATCAACCAGTGCTAGGTGAATTATATACTATGGCAAGATATTATGTCTCAAATATGTCACTTTAGTTACTTGTGCAAGGCTCTTCGGAAGTCTATCAAAAGTGCAACAGAATCTGCGATAAATACTGCTACTGGTTCAGCACGTTCCTGTTTTCGTTCCTCAACTCGCTCCAAAGCTTCCTCTTCCGCTGTAGAATGCAATAAGCTTCTTTTTCGAAGGAAAACAGGTGAAGACTTATCTTGACCGCTAGATTACGATCCAAGATCTTCCTGGATCCATCGACTCCAAGTATCTGGTGAGGGCTATACGTGGTGGCCCTGAGGAAAACATTTCTTTCGACTTTTTTCATTCTACTGTCCTTGTTATACGACGCTATACATAGTGGAGTATACTACGGCCGTGCCAAAAATGCTATCTCGGAAACTAAGCGAGATAGAGGTATAGTTGCTTTGGAGAAAATGATCCCCATCGAATTTTGAGCAACTTTGGTTTTTGTGTGTGGTCTGTCTGTCTGTCTGTCTGTACTCTGTGTTAATCATAAATCGATATATCTCCGGAACCCTTCGACATATCGACTTGAAATTTTGCCATCTTATTGTACTCAAAACAATATTATGTCATTAAAATATGAAGGAAATCGGAAAACTCTAAGGTGGTTTTTCCGGGTTTTTTCGATTTTTCACCGGAAGTTCCTTGTAATCACTCTACAAATCGCAAAAGTGGTCCGATCGATTTCATTTTTTGTGAAAAAAACCTCTATCAGGAAGAGACGAAGCCTATTGAAATTGAGCAGGGTCGGAAAATTCCAAGTGGGTTTTTCAAGGAGATTTTCCGAAAAACACGGTTCGCTTAAAAACGACATATCTCGTGAACAAATAGACTAAATCCAAATTTGAGAAATGCACCGTATGCCTCTTTGATGACGCAACAAATTATCATTCAATCATTTTTTCGTGCATCCATCGGAAACTGGAAAAACAAATGAAAACCCAAACATCAAAATTTGAAATCCTTTTAATTCAATATATATCGAAAACAAATGGAAAAATCGAAAATTATCAAGAGTGCAATGTTATCCACTGGAACATTCCCTACAAATCATTTTCCATAATTTTTTCTGTAAACCCAATAGTACAGGAAATAAAGTGAAAAATATGAAAAAAGAAATTTTAACGACCCATAGGGTACTATGAAGATATATTGAAAAACATAGATTATCGATAGATGAAGCTCATCTACCTCCACTGAGGCATGGAATATTTTTTCATTTTGTTGATTGGAAGATGGAACAAAAGTGTTGAAAATTTTATTCTCAGATAATTCCAAATATCTCGAAAACAACTAGAAATATCTGAAAATGTTATCGAACCAAAATTATTCCTTTTGATAAAATCTACAAAAAATTTGTATAACTTTTTTTTCTGAATTCAATAGTTCGGGAGATACGATGAAAAAACTGAAAAATTTACAAGTTCCTAGATAATCACTTGCCAATAGAAAACGGAACAAAAAACAAAAGAAAGTAAAAAAAGCACACTCGACTGTCTTGATTTTTTTCCCCATAAACTACGTACCTAGCTCACTCTACTGTCTTTATTTTTGCCAATAAACTAGGTACGGGCTAAGTACGTAGTTTGTACGAATAATCTCCAGTTCTTTGAACTTTCATAGCGTCGTATACACATCATTGGTGCCCAATGATAGTTTCAATATAAAAATATGCTCATGATATGGTGCCATGGCCTCTACTTCCATCTTACATGAGCAATGATGAGATATCATCTGCTTTTATAGCGTCGTATAAATTATCTGATACCTAATGAAAACTACATCTATACTAATCTGATACCTTTCAAAAACTACGTACCTCACTTGTTATACGACGCTATACATAGTGGAGTATACTACGGCCGTGCCAAAAATGCTATCTCGGAAACTAAGCGAGATAGAGGTATAGTTGCTTTGGAGAAAATGATCCCCATCGAATTTTGAGCAACTTTGGTTTTTGTGTGTGGTCTGTCTGTCTGTCTGTCTGTACTCTGTGTTAATCATAAATCGATATATCTCCGGAACCCTTCGACATATCGACTTGAAATTTTGCCATCTTATTGTACTCAAAACAATATTATGTCATTAAAATATGAAGGAAATCGGAAAACTCTAAGGTGGTTTTTCCGGGTTTTTTCGATTTTTCACCGGAAGTTCCTTGTAATCACTCTACAAATCGCAAAAGTGGTCCGATCGATTTCATTTTTTGTGAAAAAAACCTCTATCAGGAAGAGACGAAGCCTATTGAAATTGAGCAGGGTCGGAAAATTCCAAGTGGGTTTTTCAAGGAGATTTTCCGAAAAACACGGTTCGCTTTAAAACGACATATCTCGTGAACAAATAGACTAAATCCAAATTTGAGAAATGCACCGTATGCCTCTTTGATGACGCAACAAATTATCATTCAATCATTTTTTCGTGCATCCATCGGAAACTGGAAAAACAAATGAAAACCCAAACATCAAAATTTGAAATCCTTTTAATTCAATATATATCGAAAACAAATGAAAAAATCGAAAATTATCAAGAGTGCAATGTTATCCACTGGAACATTCCCTACAAATCATTTCCCATAATTTTTTCTGTAAACCCAATAGTACAGGAAATAAAGTGAAAAATATGAAAAAAAAAAATTTAACGACCCATAGGGTACTATGAAGATATATTGAAAAACATAGATTATCGATAGATGAAGCTCATCTACCTCCACTGAGGCATGGAATATTTTTTCATTTTGTTGATCGGAAGATGGAACAAAAGTGTTGAAAATTTTATTCTCAGATAATTCCAAATATCTCGAAAACAACTGAAAATATCTGAAAATGTTATAGAACCAAAATTATTCCTTTTGATAGAATCTACAAAAAATCCCAATAACATTTTTCTCTGAATTCAATAGTTCGGGAGATACGATGAAAAAACTAAAAAGTTTACAAGTTCCTAGATAATCACTTGCCAATAGAAAACGAAACAAAAAAACAAAAGAAAGTTAAAAAAGCACACTCGACTGTCTTGATTTTTTTTCCATAAACTACGTACCTAGCTCACTCTACTGTCTTTATTTTTGCCAATAAACTAGGTACGGGCTAAGTACGTAGTTTGTGCAAAATATCTCCAGTTCTCTGAACTTTCATAGCGTCGTATACACATCATTGGTGCCCAATGATAGTTTCAATATAAAAATATGCTCATGATATGGTGCCATGGCCTCAACTTCCATCTTTCATGAGCAATGATTAAATATCATCTGCTTTTATAACGTCGTATAAATTATCTGACCTTTATACTAATCCGATACCTTTCAAAAACTACGTACCTCACTTGTGTTCCGCTACACTAATAATTAAGAATCCCTTTTTCATGAATACCGGGTGTAGCAGTTACAGCGTGTTTGTTTCATGAAAAAACATCATTCAATTGTATTCAATCAGCATTATAAGCACCTCTGATGATGAGTAGCAGGCTATGGTCTGGAAAGGCATTTTTTAGACCGGTCACATGGAACTTGTTATACGACGCTATACATAGTGGAGTATACTACGGCCGTGCCAAAAATGCTATCTCGGAAACTAAGCGAGATAGAGGTATAGTTGCTTTGGAGAAAATGATCCCCATCGAATTTTGAGCAACTTTGGTTTTTGTGTGTGGTCTGTCTGTCTGTCTGTCTGTACTCTGTGTTAATCATAAATCGATATATCTCCGGAACCCTTCGACATATCGACTTGAAATTTTGCCATCTTATTGTACTCAAAACAATATTATGTCATTAAAATATGAAGGAAATCGGAAAACTCTAAGGTGGTTTTTCCGGGTTTTTTCGATTTTTCACCGGAAGTTCCTTGTAATCACTCTACAAATCGCAAAAGTGGTCCGATCGATTTCATTTTTTGTGAAAAAAACCTCTATCAGGAAGAGACGAAGCCTATTGAAATTGAGCAGGGTCGGAAAATTCCAAGTGGGTTTTTCAAGGAGATTTTCCGAAAAACACGGTTCGCTTTAAAACGACATATCTCGTGAACAAATAGACTAAATCCAAATTTGAGAAATGCACCGTATGCCTCTTTGATGACGCAACAAATTATCATTCAATCATTTTTTCGTGCATCCATCGGAAACTGGAAAAACAAATGAAAACCCAAACATCAAAATTTGAAATCCTTTTAATTCAATATATATCGAAAACAAATGGAAAAATCGAAAATTATCAAGAGTGCAATGTTATCCACTGGAACATTCCCTACAAATCATTTTCCATAATTTTTTCTGTAAACCCAATAGTACAGGAAATAAAGTGAAAAATATGAAAAAAAAAATTTAACGACCCATAGGGTACTATGAAGATATATTGAAAAACATAGATTATCGATAGATGAAGCTCATCTACCTCCACTGAGGCATGGAATATTTTTTCATTTTGTTGATTGGAAGATGGAAAAAAAGTGTTGAAAATTTTATTCTCAGATAATTCCAAATATCTCGAAAACAACTGAAAATATCTGAAAATGTTATAGAACCAAAATTATTCCTTTTGATAAAATCCACAAAAAATCCTCATAACATTTTTCTCTGAATTCAATAGTTCGGGAGAT
Source organism: Phaedon cochleariae (assembly GCA_918026855.4). Classification (NCBI taxonomy): domain Eukaryota; kingdom Metazoa; phylum Arthropoda; class Insecta; order Coleoptera; family Chrysomelidae; genus Phaedon; species Phaedon cochleariae. The sequence continues at coordinate 33,960,810 of OU896710.1, forward strand.
ACGATGAAAAAACTAAAGAATTTACAAGTTCCTAGATAATCACTTACCAATGTAAAACGAAACAAAAAACCAAATAAAGTAAACAAAGCACACTCGACTGTCTTGATTTTTCTCCCATAAACTACGTACCTAGCTCACTCTACTGTCTTTATTTTTGCCAATAAACTAAGTACGGGCTAAGTACGTAGTTTGTACGAAAAATCTCCAGTTCTCTGAACTTTCATAGCGTCGTATACACATCATTGGTGCCCAATGATAGTTTCAATATAAAAATATGCTCATGATATGGTGCCATGGCCTCTACTTCCATCTTACATGAGCAATGATAAAATAACATCTGCTTTTATAGCGTCGTATAAATTATCTGACCTCTATACTAATCTAATACCTAATAAAAACCACATCTATACTAATCTGATACCTTTCAAAAACTACGTACCCCACTTGTTATACGACGCTATACATAGTGGAGTATACTACGGCCGTGCCAAAAATGCTATCTCGGAAACTAAGCGAGATAGAGGTATAGTTGCTTTGGAGAAAATGATCCCCATCGAATTTTGAGCAACTTTGGTTTTTGTGTGTGGTCTGTCTGTCTGTCTGTCTGTACTCTGTGTTAATCATAAATCGATATATCTCCGGAACCCTTTGACATATCGACTTGAAATTTTGCCATCTTATTGTACTCAAAACAATATTATGTCATTAAAATATGAAGGAAATCGGAAAACTCTAAGGTGGTTTTTCCGGGTTTTTTCGATTTTTCACCGGAAGTTCCTTGTAACCACTCTACAAATCGCAAAAGTGGTCCGATCGATTTCATTTTTTGTGAAAAAAACCTCTATCAGGAAGAGACGAAGCCTATTGAAATTGAGCAGGGTCGGAAAATTCCAAGTGGGTTTTTCAAGGAGATTTTCCGAAAAACACGGTTCGCTTTAAAACGACATATCTCGTGAACAAATAGACTAAATCCAAATTTGAGAAATGCACCGTATGCCTCTTTGATGACGCAACAAATTATCATTCAATCATTTTTTCGTGCATCCATCGGAAACTGGAAAAACAAATGAAAACCCAAACATCAAAATTTGAAATCCTTTTAATTCAATATATATCGAAAACAAATGGAAAAATCGAAAATTATCAAGAGTGCAATGTTATCCACTGGAACATTCCCTACAAATCATTTTCCATAATTTTTTCTGTAAACCCAATAGTACAGGAAATAAAGTGAAAAATATGAAAAAAAAAAATTTAACGACCCATAGGGTACTATGAAGATATATTGAAAATCATAGATTATCGATAGATGAAGCTCATCTACCTCCACTGAGGCATGGAATATTTTTTCATTTTGTTGATTGGAAGATGGAACAAAAGCGTTGAAAATGTTATTCTCAGATAATTCCAAATATCTCGAAAACAACTGAAAATATCTGAAAATGTTATAGAACCAAAATTATTCCTTCTGATAGAATCTACAAAAAATACCCATAACATTTTTCTCTGAATTCAATAGTTCGGGAGATACGATGAAAAAACTAAAAAATTTACAAGTTCCTAGATAATCACTTGCCAATAGAAAACGAAACAAAAAACAAAAGAAAGTAGAAAAAGCACACTCGACTGTCTTGATTTTTCTCCCATAAACTACCTACCTAGCTCCCTCTACTGACTTAATTTTTGCCAATAAACTAGGTACGGGCTAAGTACGTAGTTTGTACGAAAAATCTCCAGTTCTCTGAACTTTCATAGCGTCGTATACACATCATTGGTGCCCAATGATAGTTTCAATATAAAAATATGCTCATGATATGGTGCCATGGCCTCAACTTCCATCTTACATGAGCAATGATGAAATATCTGCTTTTATGACGTCGTATAAATTATCTGACCTTTATACTAATCTGATACCTTTCAAAAACTACGTACCTCACTTGTTATACGACGCTATACATAGTGGAGTATACTACGGCCTTGCCAAAAATGCTATCTCGGAAACTAAGCGAGATAGAGGTATAGTTACTTTGGAGAAAATGATCCCCATCGAATCTTGAGCAACTTTGGTTTTTGTGTGTGGTCTGTCTGTCTGTCTGTCTGTCTGTCTGTACTCTGTGTTAATCATAAATCGATATATCTCCGGAACCCTTCGACATATCGACTTGAAATTTTGCCATCTTATTGTACTCAAAACAATATTATGTCATTAAAATATGAAGGAAATCGGAAAACTCTAAGGCGGTTTTTCCGGGTTTTTTCGATTTTTCACTGAAAGTTCCTTGTAACCACTCTACAAATCGCAAAAGTGGTCCGATCGATTTCATTTTATGTGAAAAAAACCTCTATCAGGGAGAGACGAAGCCTATTGAAATTGAGCAGGGTCAGGAAATTCTAAGTGGGTTTTTCAAGGAGATTTCCCGAAAAACACGGTTCCCTTTAAAACGACATATCTCCTGATCCAATAGACTAAATCCAAATTTGAAAAATGCACCGTATGCCTCTTTGATGACGCAACAAATTAGTATTCAACCATTTTTTCGTGCATCCATCGGAAAATGGAAAAACAAATGGAAATCAAAACATCAAAATTTGAAATCCTTTCAATTCAATATAATTATATCGAAAACAAATGGAAAAATCGAAAATTATCAGGAGTGAAAAGTTATCCACTGGAACGTTTCCTACAAATTATTTTCCATAATTTTTTCTGTAAACCCAATAGTACAGGAAATAAAGTAAAAAATATGAAAAAAAAATTCTTAACGAATCATAGGGTACTATGAAGACATATTGAAAAACAAAGATTATCGATAGATGAAGCTCATCGACTTCCACTGAACCATGAAATATTTTTTCATTTTGTTAAGATAAGATAAGATAAGATCTTTATTTTCCAGTAGACAACACAACATTGTATAGGAATAGTCAAAAACTCAAATCTAGGTAAATGTAAATGTACAAACACGAAAAATCACAGGTTTGAAGTCAAGATACCAATTAAAATAGGAATTTTCTTACTAATATCCTAAAACAAACATGCATGTCAGAATAAAAGCCTACAGACAAGACATAACAGTTCTATGACATAAACTCTTCAACACTATATAGACATTTTTCTATTAGAACTTCTCGCAATTGTTTCTCGAACAGTTTAATACATTTACTTTCTTCTATATATTTTGGCAATTTATTAAATATCCTGGGCGCCATAGAGGAAGGAGAGTTGAATGATACGCTATATTTATTAAAAGGTACATGAAGGTCATTTTTGGTTCGGGTATCAAATTGACGTCTGACTTTATTGGTTCTGAATAATGTGCCTCTGTTCTCGAATGAGTATACAGAGAGTTCAAAAATAAATAATGAAGGTAGGGTTAAAATTTTATAGTTTTTAAAGACATCCCTGCAACTTGTACGGCTCGATATACCAACGAGAGAACGCAAAACTCGCTTTTGGGCAATAAAAACATCGTGTGAGGATACAGATAAACCCCATAGACATATACCATATCGCAATCTACTATCAGCTTGTGCATAATAGAGTGCAAGTAGTTGATTCATTTCCAATACTTTCCTAGTGGTTCTGAATTGATATGATAATGAATTCATTTTTGATATCAGCGATTGACAGTGAATTTTCCAGTCCATACATGAATCGATTTGAAAGCCTAGAAACGATATGACGTTACTATTACCCGAGACATTTGGCGTTGAAGCCTCATCTGAGCCGAATGTGATATCCTGACAAAATTTTTGACGGTTATGAAACCTTATCGATTGTGTTTTTTTGACATTCAGAAACAGCTGATTTGCAGAATACCATTCGTGCAATCTGGAAAAAACTGTGTTGCATTTTTCTGTCAAGGCTAGATCGGTTTTATCTGATATGATTACAGATGTATCATCTGCATATAAAGTTAATGATGCGGGTACAGATAAAATACTCAGATCATTGATGAAAAGGATGAACAATACCGGTCCCAAAACTGAGCCTTGCGGCACACCAATATCAATATCCTTCATGTCAGAATTTTTATTATTCACGGTGACATATTGTTTTCTGTACCTTAAATAATTCGATATCCATTCCAAAGGTGGCCCTCTGATACCATATTTATCTAACTTTTCGAGTAATATAGAATGATTGACGCAGTCGAATGCCCTGCTAAGATCACAAAAGATTCCCACAGGGCACTCGCCTGCCTCAATAAATTCAATTATCTTATTATAGTATGTATGAACTGCTGTTGTGGTTGATCTTTTACTGAGAAAACCATAATGGCTTTTAGAGAAAATATTGACTTCATAACAAAATGAAAGAAGCCTGTTCAGGAACGCGTATTCAAAGACCTTCGAAAAACTCGATGGTACTGTTATTGGTCTATAGTTTTCTACTGAATGTTTGTCCTTCTTTTTGAATACTGGTGAAATTCTTCCAATTTTTAACATATTTGGGAAGTGGCCAGTGGAAAATGATAAGTTCACCAAATGTAAAAGTGGAGTGGATAGGATATGGAGTGTTTTTCTCAAGAGAAACATGGGTACTTCATCGTGACCTGAAGAAAACTTATTATTCATTTTTATTCGTAGTAGGTCATATAGCTCTGCTTGGTCATACGGGGTGAGGAAAAAAAAGTTACATGATGTTGCAATCTTTTTAATAAAGAAATCTGAATCAGGACCTTTACAGTCGATTTGGTTGACGATGGTTCGGGGTTCTTCTATAAAATAATTATTAAATAAGTTTGCTACAGTCACTGGTTCATTCACAGAATAGTCCCCCACTTTTATCCCGATTTCCTCTCGAACAATTTTTGTTTTATTTGATAGTTCAGCAACTATTTGCCATGCCGACTTTGTTGGATTGTCGGATGTATTGATTTTATTTTGAAAATACTCCTTTTTTGTTGTAATAATCAAATGTTCATGTTTTTGTTTTGATTTTCTATACATATCTGATAACTCCGGAAACTTCATTTTCAACATATGTAGGTCTCTTGAATTTTGGCTGGACGATTTAACTTCCTGATTTATCCATTTCTTTTTTAAAGAATTGATTTTATGGCACTTTTTAGGAAAATGGATGTCAAAATAAAATGAAAATATCTCAAAAAAGTGCTCAAAAGCTTGGTCTACTTCATTCATATCAAAAAGTCCTGTCCATTTCTCACTCTCAATGTCAGTGACAAATTTTTGAATCGCGTCATTACTGTACATACGTTTAGGTTGATTGGAAGATGGAACAAAAGTGTTGAAAATTTTATTCTCAGATGATTCCAAATATCTCGAAAACAACTGGGAATATCTGAAAATTTTATGGAACTAAAATTATTCCTTTTGATAGAATCTACAAAAAATCCTGATAACATTTTTCTCTGAATTCAATAGTTCGGGAGATACGATGAGAAAACTAGAAAATTTACAAGTTCCTAGATAATCACTTGCCGATAGAAAACGGATCAAAAAACAAAAGAAAGTGAAAAAAGCACACTCGATTGTCTTGATTTTTTTCTCATAAACTACGTACCTAGCTCACTCGACTGTGTGGAAAAACCAAGACAGTCGAGTGGGCTAAGTACGTAGTTTGTGGGAAAAATCTCCAGTTCTCCGAACTTTCATAGCGTCGTATACACATCCTTGGTGCCCAATGATAGTTTCAATATACTCATGATATGGTGCCATGGCCTCTACTTCCATCTTACATGAGCAATGATAAAATATAATCTGCTTTTATAGCGTCGTATAAATTATCTGACCTCTAAATAAACTAATACCTTATGAAAACTACATCTATACTAATCTGATACCTTTTAAAAACTGCATACCCACTTGTTATACGACGCTATACATAGTGGAGTATACTACGGCCGTGCCAAAAATGCTATCTCGGAAACTAAGCGAGATAGAGGTATAGTTGCTTTGGAGAAAATGATCCCCATCGAATTTTGAGCAACTTTGGTTTTTGTGTGTGGTCTGTCTGTCTGTCTGTCTGTACTCTGTGTTAATCATAAATCGATATATCTCCGGAACCCTTTGACATATCGACTTGAAATTTTGCCATCTTATTGTACTCAAAACAATATTATGTCATTAAAATATGAAGGAAATCGGAAAACTCTAAGGTGGTTTTTCCGGGTTTTTTCGATTTTTCACCGGAAGTTCCTTGTAATCACTCTACAAATCGCAAAAGTGGTCCGATCGATTTCATTTTTTGTGAAAAAAACCTCTATCAGGAAGAGACGAAGCCTATTGAAATTGAGCAGGGTCGGAAAATTCCAAGTGGGTTTTTCAAGGAGATTTTCCGAAAAACACGGTTCGCTTTAGAACGACTTATCTCGTGAACAAATAGACTAAATCCAAATTTGAGAAATGCACCGTATGCCTCTTTGATGACGCAACAAATTATCATTCAATCATTTTTTCGTGCATCCATCGGAAACTGGAAAAACAAATGAAAACCCAAACATCAAAATTTGAAATCCTTTTAATTCAATATATATCGAAAACAAATGGAAAAATCGAAAATTATCAAGAGTGCAATGTTATCCACTGGAACATTCCCTACAAATCATTCTCCATAATTTTTTCTGTAAACCCAATAGTACAGGAAATAAAGTGAAAAATATGAAAAAAAAAATTTTAACGACCCATAGGGTACTATGAAGATATATTGAAAAACATAGATTATCGATAGATGAAGCTCATCTACCTCCACTGAGGCATGGAATATTTTTTCATTTTGTTGATTGGAAGATGGAACAAAAGTGTTGAAAATTTTATTCTCAGATAATTCCAAATATCTCGAAAACAACTGAAAATATCTGAAAATGTTATAGAACCAAAATTATTCCTTTTGATAAAATCCACAAAAAATCCTCATAACATTTTTCTCTGAATTCAATAGTTCGGGAGATACGATGAAAAAACTAAAGAATTTACAAGTTCCTAGATAATCACTTTCCAATGGAAAACGAAACAAAAAACCAAAGAAAGTAAACAAAGCACACTCGACTGTCTTGATTTTTCTCCCATAAACTACGTACCTAGCTCACTCTACTGTCTTTATTTTTGCCAATAAACTAAGTACGGGCTAAGTACGTAGTTTGTACGAAAAATCTCCAGTTCTCTGAACTTTCATAGCGTCGTATACACATCATTGGTGCCCAATGATAGTTTCAATATAAAAATATGCTCATGATATGGTGCCATGGCCTCTACTTCCATCTTACATGAGCAATGATAAAATAACATCTGCTTTTATAGCGTCGTATAAATTATCTGACCTCTATACTAATCTAATACCTAATAAAAACCACATCTATACTAATCTGATACCTTTCAAAAACTACGTACCCCACTTGTTATACGACGCTATACATAGTGGAGTATACTACGGCCGTGCCAAAAATGCTATCTCGGAAACTAAGCGAGATAGAGGTATAGTTGCTTTGGAGAAAATGATCCCCATCGAATTTTGAGCAACTTTGGTTTTTGTGTGTGGTCTGTCTGTCTGTCTGTCTGTACTCTGTGTTAATCATAAATCGATATATCTCCGGAACCCTTTGACATATCGACTTGAAATTTTGCCATCTTATTGTACTCAAAACAATATTATGTCATTAAAATATGAAGGAAATCGGAAAACTCTAAGGTGGTTTTTCCGGGTTTTTTCGATTTTTCACCGGAAGTTCCTTGTAATCACTCTACAAATCGCAAAAGTGGTCCGATCGATTTCATTTTTTGTGAAAAAAACCTCTATCAGGAAGAGACGAAGCCTATTGAATTTGAGGAGGGTCGGGAAATTCCAAGTGGGTTTTTCAAGGAGATTTTCCGAAAAACACGATTCACTTTAAAACGACATATCTCCTGAACCAATAGAATAAATCCGAATTTAAAAAATGCACCGTATGCCTCTTTGATGACGCAACAAATTATTATTTAACCATTTTTTCGTGCATCCATCGGAAAATGGAAAAACAAATGAAAATCAAAACATCAAAATTTGAAATCCTTTCAATTCAATATATATCGAAAACAAATGGAGAAATCGAAAATTATCAAGAGTGCAAAGTTATCCACTGGAACATTTCCTACAAATTATTCTCCATATTTTTTTTTGTAAACCCAATAGTACAGGAAATAAAGTGAAAAATATGAAAAAAAAAATTTTAACGATCCATAGGGTACTATGAAGATATATTGAAAAACAAAGATTATCGATAGATTAAGCTCATCAACTTCTACTGAACCATGAAATATTTTTTTCATTTTGTCGATTGGAAGATGGAACAAAAGTGTTGAAAATTTTAATCTCAGATAATTCCAAATATCTCGAAAACAACTAGAAATATCTGAAAATGTTATGGCACCAAAATTATTCCTTTTGATGAAATCTACAAAAAATCTGTATAACATTTTTCTCTGAATTCAATAGTTCGGGAGATACGATGAAAAAACTAAAAAATTCACAAGTTCCTAAATAATCACTTGCCAATAGAAAACGAAACAAAGAACAAAAGAAAGTAAAAGAAGCAGACTCGAGTGTCTTGATTTTTTACTCATAAACTACGTACCTAGCTCACTCGACTGTGTGAAAAAACCAAGACAGTCGAGTGGGCTAAGTACGTAGTTTGTGGGAAAAATCTCCAATTCTATGAACTTTCATAGCGTCGTATACACATCCTTGGTGCCCAATGATAGTTTCAATATAAAAATATACTCATGATATGGTGCCATGGCCTCTACTTCCATCTCACATGAGCAATGATAAAATATAATCTGCTTTTATAGCGTCGTATAAATTATCTGACCTTTATACTAATCTGATACCTTTCAAAAACTACGTACCTCACTTGTTATTCAATATTTTGTTCCACTCAGGATAGTTGATCATTCATATAATTTTCATGTAGCTATAACTTGTACCTGTAACAAGAAACAAAAAATTGCGTCCTTTGAGTCTCACTAGGGATAGGGTTATCTGCACCTGCGCCTGAGCACAAGCAACACATTGATACCCTGCGTTCCTCATATTGAATTGGCTCTCCTGAACGCTTCGTGAGATGGTTCATTGAATTTGAACTAATTGATTATGTATTGTAGTTGGAAGTGTGTCGTATTTTCTCTGTACTAATACTAGTTCGAATTCGAAGATGAATTCTCTAATAACACACGTTATCCAGAGGACATCCATTTTATATCCATTTGAAGTACAAGACATCCATGGACGCCAAATGGAACTATCTTTCAATTCATTTATTTATTCATTAACGGACAAGCCAATTAAACAATTCACAAAAAAAAAAGTATAAAAATACAGAGCACGTACATATTATTATATTTATGAAAATGTAGAAGGCCAAAACGAATAGAAAAATGAGGATTATGAAAAAAGTGATTAACAGTTTTTTATCGCTTTCCTGAGAGACAATAAAGATGAATTGAATAGTTCCATTTGGTAATTGTGGGTATTTGCTGTTTTCATAATTCTATTCATGGATTCATTTTGGCCATAATTCGTCCTACAGAATGGTATCTTGAAAAGCGTAATCAGATCAACAATTTCAAGAAAATCAATGTAATCATTGATAATTTTATGGAGGAATAATAAATCAATTTCCATTCTTTTATGTATCAACGTATTCATGTTTGGAATATCTAATATTTGTGGATAGATATATTCATCCCAATTGAATCCCATGCGATATGCACAACTTCTCTAAAATTAATTTTGACAACCCTCTGAAAGATCAGAATCAACTTTGTAAAATGGTGACCAGATCAAAGAATCCTAATTACACACTTATGTCTCATGTACATCCTAAGGACGTCCTGCCGGGACATTCGGGACGTCCATAGAACGTTCGAATTTGGTACCGTGGACGTCCATTAGACGTCTGTGGAACGTACAAATGTCCCACTTGAAGACCAACTAGGGACGTCCTTGAGGGATGACCCTGGGATCACTATCAAATATCTAAATCCTACAGTATTCCTCATCAAGCACTACAGAGGACATCCTTAGAACATCCATAGGACGACCTATCAGCGACGCTGAGGGATATCAATTGGATGTCCATAGGATGTCCCAGGGACGTACGAATTGATCTTGAATAACTGATTAGGACATCCAGTTGAGTTGAGGGTCCGAAGAAGGTCCCCAAAAAGTTTCCCAAGGATGTCCAATGGACTTACGAGAAGGACATAGACGAGGAGTACTTATAGGCTACGAGCAATCATTCGCCGGCGAAGTGTAAGTTAACGTACTCGCAGGGAAAGTACCGACTGGGACGTCCATAGGACGTTATTTCTAGGACATTGGAAGAGTACTGTCCATGTACCAATTGGGACATCCGACGGATATTCCTAACGGACATTCAAAGGATGTCCCTAAGGGACATTTCGATTGTTATACGATCCTGGAAATATTGAGGGCGTCTGTGCAGAGATATTCGAGGGAATGTACCATCAGGGACATTTCATGGTTGTCTAGTAGGGACATAATATAATATCTGAAGTCCTGCCAGAATATGTACTACTCGGGACATCCGATGGATGTCCCTAAAGGATCGTTTGAAATCATATCCCATCAGGGACATGCCAAGCACGTCCTTGCATGGACATTCTACAATATGTAACACGTATGGCGTCTAGATTAGATTAGATTTAGAATGGGGCCTTCGGGCTATCTGCCTCCACACCGCGACCTTTTCAGATCTATTGTGTCTGCCCTCAAAATCGATTAGAGTTCTTCGGCTAGCCCCGTCTTCTCTATGAGACTCCATAGGCTAGCTTTCAGATCCCCTGTGTATCTCTGGGCTTCTGGTTTTTCCTCACCCAGCGTAAGGAACCTTAGTCTTGACAAGCCCTCACAGTGGCAAAGTATGTGTACTGCTGTTTCCTCCTCTTCCTGACAGAACCTGCACAGCAGTTCTTCAGTCAGACCTATCGTACTCATGTGTTTGTTGAGCCTACAATGCCCTGTGAGAAGTCCCACTAGTATTCTAGTTGAACTTCGTTTCTGGCTTAGTAGATATTCTGTGAATGTTGGCGATGGTTTTTTAATAAACTCTTTTGCCTGTCTCATTCCTGGCGATTTGTTCCACCATTCTTGAGATTTGGTTTGCATCCATGATTTGATACTAGTCTTTTGTATAGCTTTCGCAATACCACAGAAGGGTTCTGGGCCATTCAGAGCTTTGTTTGCTCCTGCTCGGGCAAGTGAGTCTGCCTCTTCATTGCCCTCGTACCCTGTATGTGCTGGTACCCATGCTAGAGTCAGTCTGTTCTGACTGCCCAGTGCATTTAGGGTTTCTAAGCAGTCCCATACTAGTTTTGAGTTAACTTGCATAGAGTTGACTGCTTTGATTGCCGCCTGGCTATCTGAATAGATTGCAATGGTTTTGCCTTTAAACTCTTGCCTTATCAATTCCGGCGTCTAAGCAGGAATGCTATTTCTAGGACATTTGGAATGTTGTACCACCTGGGACATTCCGAGGACGTCCTTGCTCGGTCATTGCATGAGATTTACGGGATGGGACGTCCCAAGGACACTTATTTTTGGTTAGAGACATTCGGACGTGAATTGTCCCAAATAGGGACGTCCCTAGGACGTTGTGTGCTATTAGGGAATTCTATTCAAGAATAGACCTCACCTGTGCACAATAAATAATTTTAACAGCATTAACAGATAGATCTTCAGCAGAACGGGGGGAGAAGCCTAGCATTTTACGAGCACGAGATGATGTTTCTATTTTGTGATGTTTGGAGGTCATTTTCGAGTCGAATATCACTCCTAAGTCTTCGATCGTATTGGTTACTGATAGATTGGTATCATTAACTCTTTAAATATGATCAATAGCATCATGACTCCGTGAAAATGTTATCTTTTGACATTTATTCAAATTAAGCTCATTCAATAAATGAATGGCACCATCTGGAGAAGTTATTTTGTTCGAGTTGCAAACTCTCAGCATCAGAAATGCGTTGAACCGTTCTGAACATCTCCAGGTCATCGGCAAACATCGAAAAGGAACTGATGATGATGACATCAGAGAGGTCATTGAAAAAAAGGTCAAATAACAGAGGTCCCATGTGATATCTCTGTGGTACACCTGATGGTACGTCGATTGGTTGTGAAACTGAGCTCCCATATTTCACATATTGGACTCAACTTGTGACATAGCTTCTAATCCAACTTAAGATATTCGCCTTTACACCCAAAGCTTCAAGTTTTGCAAGTAACAGATTATGGTTAACTCTATCAAAGGCTTCAGAAAAGTCTGTGTAAATAGATGTATATCCAACTGATGATCTAGTGTGTACTCCATCTGTAAGCCTTTCTATGTCCATGGACGCACATCGAATATCCACTTGGATGTCCATACCGAATACTTGGCAGTACATATCGAACATCCATAAGTTGTCGTAGGGATGTCTATTGCGACGACAAATTTTGCAAGAGTGAAATGAGAAGAAGAAAATCTGAATTAATCTGTCTGAATTCAAAATCTAATATAGGTAATGTTAATTTCATTCATTTCTTTTGGTGGACTTTCATGATCATTTTTAGTATTCTATATTTGAATTATGCCGCAGTTTCCAGCTTCATATAACCATCACTTCAAAAGTGAATTCTTATTGTTTCTGTGTCAATCCAGGTGTTCCTTATTGTGAATTGTTACTATAACATAACATATTCCTTAGATAGGTAGGTGAAACACACTTCACCAGAAAGTGACCAGAATGAACTGAAGGAGAAGTATTTGAAACAGGTTCTTTCGACTTACCTACTTTGAAATCGAAAAAAATTATATCGAATGTTGACTAACTCTCCAATGATACGGCATCAGATGATGTGCAGGAATCATTGACAATTTCGAAGTTCAAGGAATTCTCATCTTAGTTCCAATTATCTTGCCTCATCGACTGAAACTGACGATAATAATTTTTGGAACACCTTATTCACAACATGTGGCTCATGCATGATGAGGCTCTACTACATTTCACTCTGAATGTTCACTGCCGTTTGATTCAACAAAGTAGATGAAGCGACAGAGGAAGGATACTATATTTTATGGGGAGCACTACATATAGAATTCATGGTGTACTTCAAACCAGTAAATACTGAACAGCCATCATGGGGACAGATTCAGAATGCGATGAGTATTTTCAAAAATAATGCAGAACTGATGCAACGTATCCAATTTATTCTTTGTGCCAGTGCATTGAACCACTTCCTTTCCAAATTGTTATCATCCTAAGTGGGTACTATCTATTTTTTCATCATATCATATATGCTTTAGTTTCTTCCATGAACTATGTCGAATAATAAAAAAATAACCCAATCTGTCTTCTGAATACGTATATAGGTTGGTATATATGTCCAAAATATAGACCCGATATGAATGTCCAATGGATGGAGGTGTGTTATTAGGGATTGTGTTGCCTTCGAAGAGTTGAGTGGAGCGTATGATCAAGTGGTCAGCACCAAAGCGAGACTTGCAGAACTGTATAATTATGAAGTCAATAAGATGAGAAGTTTTTGATGAACTGTCTTGAATACCAACTTAGCTTAGATTGACTACTATTCGGTGATTTTGAGTAGTCTGTGATAAATACCTTGGGTTTCAGTTCTAGAAATACTTGGCGCCCATTCAACGAACCCTCTCATCTCAACTACAACATTCCTGCCAGTCTTTTTTCGTACTCACAACACCCGGTATCTCGTGAAAGCCCTGGTTGGGAAGATTTGTAACCCCGAAAAACATTTCCACCGGATAATAATTCATAATACACATAGAAACTAACAACCTTGTGAAAATAACGTGAGTCTGGCGGTTGCTAGGTTTTGGTCTATCAGTTTGTGATCTTGAGTTCCCTATATGTACATATTATAACGTTGATAATAAGGATACCGAGCAGAAACCTCACGAACCTTGACTTTTTATAATGGGTATTGGAGAATAAACATATCTTGAAACTTGAAACTTCAAATCGGAAATAATGATTTGTTTGCTGGCACATTTTCATGAGAAAAAACTCACTTCGACCTGAAAATTGAGTTCCTGGAATCTTGATAATGGAATTTGATGAGATAAGATAAGATAAGATATTTATTTCCAGAAAAATCAAGTTTTGTAGGAAAGTGCACAGTAGTTGTCCTAAAATGATAGTTGTGCTAAAATGATCATTATATCTGAACATTTTACAAAAAAATATATAAGAATACAAGAAAAACAAGTTCTTAGTATATCTGAAACAATACGAATCCATTTCGTAGCAATTGAAATTGGTTGGTGTATACCATTACACAGATATGCTAAGATTATATAACTTAACGCTCATACTACACATTTACATAAAAATAAATAAAAAGTTGAGAGTACCTATATCTGAAACAATGGAACTATTCAAATAGTTTTCATAACGCTTTCGGTATACACATATCACATATTATTATCATTGAGAAAATCAAGTACTGAGTAGTATGCTTTATCTATTAGAAGATTTTTCACTGAACTTTAGAATTCATTGAATGGCATAAACTTATAATCGGTAGGCAGTTTATTGAATAGCTTCGCACTACTGTGATAAACGCTGTTCTCAAAGAACGATGTGTTATGATGAGGAAGTAAGATCATTTTGTAGCATTGTCGAGTGGAGGAAGAACTAAAGTTCAACAGATTTCGATTTTTGTGACAAAAACATAAAGCTTCAAGAATGTAGAGGGAAGGTATAATGTTAAAATTCTCATTTGAATGAAATATTGACGACACGAAGTACTTCGAGAAAGTCCTAATATTATTCTAATTGCCCTTTTCTGTAGCACAAACACTGATTTCCACATCATTGATTTAGCCCAGAAAACAATTCCATAGGACATATGAGAGTAAAAATTCGCAAAATAAACCATTTTTAGGGCTTCGATGAATAGACCATTCGCTTTCAAGGTTCTCAAAGCAAAACAACTGCTGCTTAATTTCTTATTGAGGTGTTGAATATAATGTTCCCAGTTCAATTGTGAATCCAATAAGAAACCAAGACATTTACTTCCATCTACAAAGGCTACATTGAAAGCAACATCAACTACATCTAATAAAGGCCTCTGGCAGAAATTTACACAGTGCGTTTTGGAAAAGTTCACACTAATGTTGTTTATTTCGCACCAATCATTCATTGTTATCAATGTCGAGTTCAGATTCAGGGTAGATTCTTGCGGGTTTGAACCATTGAATAGGAATAATGTATCATCGGCAAACATCGTTGTGGAGGCCTGAGGAATATTGCTTGGCAGATCGCGTTGATATACAGAATGAATAAAAGTGGGCCTAAGATGGATCCTTGTGGTACACCTGTATTTATATCATCCCAATCAGAATAAACTTTCATATTGTCTCTAGAGATGATCACCCTTTGTTGTCTATGGAAAAGATAATTAGGGAACCCTTTGAGAGGCGTGCCTCTTATGCCATAATGCCCAAGTTTGAGGAGCAGTATTTCAAAACTCACACTATCGAAAGCCTTCTTGAAGTCACAGGCTAACCCGATTTGCAACTAGGGAAAAAGCCAAATACTCAAAGTGGAATGCAATGGTCACAAAGAGAGAGAAACTCAAAGTCATTACCACATACTAGTTCATGAAATGAACGACAATGGTAGATAACGAGAGAAAAACAACTACTTTCCTGGCTATATGCCACGCAGAACATTGCATTACATCCTCCCGAAATCTATGCGATAGTTCGTAGAAACGAATAAAATCGCAAGTGTTTCCTTCCTGAACGCAGAGCTGCGCTTAAGTGGTTCAGGAACGCTGACTACCTGCAGACCGGTTTCGAGCTCTTGGCTCTCATCAGTACAGGGCTGTCCCAGATAGCTTCTTGCCCGCTATCTGGTGCGAACCTGACCCAACGTAAACGCATCTCAGCATTTATACCAATCGAGGCGTTCGAAGTCTGCGAAATGAAAACGCTAACGCCGAACGCCACCTCGCAAGGAAAGAAACACTCCAAAACAAAATCCCATCTCAGGTGAAATGGAAGTGGCTGGTTTCCCGACTGGCGTATTTTCAACTAGGGAAAAAGCCAAATACTCAAAGTGGAATCCAATGGTCACAAAGAGAGGGAAACTCAAAGTCATTACCACATACTAGTTCATAAAATGAACGACAACGGTAGATAACGAGAGAAAAACAACTACTTTCCTGGCTATATGCCACGCAGAACATTGCATTACATCCTCCCGAAATCTATGCGATAGTTCGTATAAACGAATAAAATCGCAAGTGTTTCCTTCCTAAACGCTGAGCTGCGCTTAAGTGGTTCAGGAACGCTGACTACCTGCAGACCGGTTTCGAGCTCTTGGCTTTATTCGTTTATACGAACTATCGCATAGATTTCGGGAGGATGTAATGCAATGTTCTGCGTGACATATAGCCAGGAATGTAGTTGTTTGTCTCTTGTTATCTACCATTGTCGTTTATTTTATGAACTAGTATGTGGTAATGAGTTTGAGTTTCTCTCTCTTTGTAACCCGATTTGGTTGATCCTCGTGTCTTATTTATAATGAATTGCTTGAGTAATATCGTACATTGCTGAAGAAGTTGATTTTTTGTTCAGAAATCCATGTTGATTGGGAGTTATGATTTCATAGGCGTCCAAGAATGATAGGAGTCTTTCATGTACTAGTTTTTCTAAAAGTTTTGCTACAGTAGGCAACAGCGAAATGGGCCTGTAGTTGTTGAAATCTTTCTTATCGCCTTTTTTGTACAGAGGAATCACATTTGACTTTTTTGAACAAGGTGGAAAGACTCCTTGAACAAGAGATTCATTGAAAAGTTTGACTATATGAGGTAAAATAATGTGAATACTGTATTTTAGTAGTTTAGAAGAAATATCATCATAGCCGCAAGAGTTTTTGTGTTTCATGTTATTGAGAGTTTCGAGAATTTCTGTTCCATCAGTGGGATACATGAGAAAAGATATAGAATTGGGTGCACAGTAACTATTTAGAAATTTATTAATTTGACTTTCATTATTAATTGAATTAGAGGAAACGACATTGAGAAAAAAATCGTTCAGTTCAGTGCATGATTCACTAGAATGATCACATGAAATAGATGTATCATTGTGGGTGGAACTTGAGCCCAATTCCGAATTAACAAGTTGCCAAATTCGTTTGATTTTGTTGTCACTTGACCTAATTTCTCTGTCGAAATAAGAAGTTTTAGCTGCTAGTATAAGCATTTTCAGAATTTGACAATATGTTTTGATATGTTTTTCCAGCACTGCATTGTGATAATTCCTAGTCAAGGTTATGAGTTGCTTTTTGTGCTTACATGAGTTTCGGAGACCTCTTGTCATCCAACATTTTCTCTGATTCGTTTTGACTTTTTTCAACGGGAAAGATTTCTCAAAACATTCCACCTGAATATTCTGAAACATTTCGAACTTCTCCTCCAAGTACCTACTGAAAAGGAATTGCACAGTACCTTTTTTCGGATAACATCACTTTCAAATTATTCTTAAATACGTTGATGTTTCTGTCTGAATAGAAGCGTTTCATCGTAAATTCAGTTTTTCTGTTATCGTGACCAATTTTGAATTGTATATATTGTGAAAAGTGATCAGCAAAGCCATTGTCCACATTTTTTGTCTCATATTCCTCAAACTTAACAAATATATTATCTAAGCAAATTGCTGTTGTTATTCAAACTCTAGTATAATCAAAAATTGTTTGATGCATGTTCAATGAGCGCAAAACATTCAGCAGATCATTTTTATTATCAGAATCCGACATAAAGTTCACATTAAGGTCTCTACATAGTATGACAGAGATATTTTTGACGCTAAAAATATCGACTAGTAAAGCCTCTAAGTTATTCAGAAATACAATGAAATCCACAGATGGAGAACGATATAAATTTATGATGCATATTTTATTCATTTTTATCACGCTAAATTCGAAAATTTGTTCAATAGCTAAATGCTTATATTTATCCAACAAAAAAATAGAAACCTTGATAAGATGTTCTCTTACGAAGATGGCAGAGCCACCATTTTTATGAATAGAACGACTGAAATAAGATATCAATTTAAAATCTTTGGGGACACAGTATTCCATATTTTCACTTTTCATCCAATGTTCAGACACACAGAAAAAATCAACATTTTTCCCCTCATTTGCAAAGAATATATTCAGCTCAGCGATTTTATTACTCAGACACTGAATATTTTGATGCATTAGTACTTTGGGTATTACGAAAGTTATAACGTTTACTCTCTAAAGAATTCGATAGTGGGGAATATGTTTTCCTTTTAGTTGATGACCTTGATTATTCATTTCCTCCTAGAATTGACCTGTGCGTGCTCCCCATCTCCCCTCGTGGAACATTCTGGTAGCTCGAGACTGCATTTTCATCATTTGGTTGGTGTACTTTATTCATGGTATGCAAAGATACGTGAAAGTTATCTTCCTTCAAGTCGTTCATTGACCAGAACTTATTGTTTATTAAAAATCCATTTCTTTTGACCATCACTGTACATCCATTTTGTTGGACGCGAATTTTGCGGTGGAACAAGAATTTTCTATCAGCTCTTTCTTGAGAAGACCTTTCGGAATCAATAATGATCTTTGTACCTTTCAGTTTGCTCGACGCTCTCAGTATTATGTTGTTTGATTTTAAAACTAGATAATTTCACTATCATGGGCCGACAGCGATTACTATCTTTTTTTCCAATACGATAAGAATCGTCAATGCTACCCCATATATAATTGGGCGATAGTTATTATAAATTATCTTAATAATGATATATGACAGATAGATATAATTGAATATTCTATGGCATCAGCACGGGACATTATTGTTTTCTGTTTGATATTCATGCAATGATTTCATTTTTTAAACGAAAATATTGGGAATATTCCAATTAGAGGTTCATCATAGTCACAGATTAATTTTGTTTTTCCACTTGTCACGATGGTTATTGGTCATGGATGTTTCAGAAAAGACAAGTGTCAAACAAATCTTTGAGAAAACATAAGCATTATTGAAAAATTGTTGTTCGAGAACAACGGCCTATTCTCAAAAAAAAGAATACTTTATATACCATGAGAAATGTTGCTGCAATACGGATATAACGAGAATTCTGAATCCCTTTGTATTACTTATATTGTTCCTTTTGTGTGGTTTGGTGTAATGAAATACGTTCGTTTTTTTGACAATTTATTGGTTGTTTGTTAAAAAAATAAATTTTCTCAATAGACAAAATTGAATAATAAATTATTGCTTGCTTCGTTTTCAGCTTAACTCTTTCTTATTTCAAAAAAACTGATACCTATAACCATCACAAAAATACATCTCCTGGTATCGAGGATATCCTAATCGAGTATGTACAACTATAATAAATACTTAAGAATACAAATCTCACAATAATATCTATCTACAAATTCCACTTTTTATTGACTGATCAGTATAATGGAATGGATGCCTCAAAAATTGAGATTCTCAATCATTTTCAAATGAGTGTACAATTTTGAGTGTTTCTATCGAATGAAGATACTTCTGTATTCGATGGAGTGTACTTTATTTATTGGAAACTCTGTTAGCAAACCGAATGAAACTATAACAATGAATAATGGGGTTGGCAACTTCAATAATTTATATTTGTCTGATTCTATATCACAAAATCATCATGTTCATTGATAATCATTCATGGATGATAGGTACTCTTCAATCCTGAAGAAAACAATGAATTCAAAACGCAATGAACGTGGTGAGCTTGGTCAAGGAAATGATGAGTTGGTGTGTTGGTCTCTCGAATCGTGATACTATGTTCACATGTCGAAATCATTCTTAATGTAGAATAGAAGAATGAAAAAGTTGACTCAAAAATTATAACAAAATCTATCAAAGCGAGTTGACCAAATATTATCTAACATTAACTGACACTGACACAGATATCATCATGTGATAACAATGCGATCAGGAATGACAGGATCATTCACTCAACACATCAAATCGAACTGGTTGAGCTAGTGGTTTGGATACCATGACCGTCACTGTTATACAATTGACTCAACACGACCCAAGTAACTACACATCATTCGCAATATCTAGATTGGTGTACCACATGGTATTATCTTCCATCTAGAAAATACTGTTAATTTCCTTCAAGAATTCATGACAAAATAATACAATCATTGTTTTCAGTTGATTTTTTGTAATATCGAATGAGAAATCTTGATGGGGTATCCTGGACTAGCAGATGAAATTATCTCAAAAATAATCCCGAAAAGTAAATTGAGAACAAATTCAAGATCCTATCGCTCTCGTGATCCAATCCACTGTATGCGCAACCCTGTGGTATATCCCAGGTTGTCCTTGCTGCGCACAAGAGTATCCTGCCGAAACTATTCCAATGAGGAACCATCTGCCAGTCCTCTGCAGCATCAGAGGTCCTCCAGAGTCGCCTTGGCAGCTGTCTCTGCCTCCATTCTTATATCCCGCGCACATCATCTCATCGTAGATGGTCACGGATATTCCCTTCGATCTGAAAGTCAACAGAGTTATGAATATACAACTGATGGTCGTCATTTCATTCAGATTTTCAACGTGTGTCAGTGTTGTATTTGTTACTCTGAGCTGATTCTTAAATCTACATCTTTTGAAACAAAAACCTGTTATGGTTCATCACCGTTCGTTTGACATGAAAAACTCTCCTTATGTGAGTAGAAATATTACTTTTATGTCCATGTAACCCTTCATAGTGTTAGTCAGTTGTTGTTGTTGTTCAGAAGTGGTTTTCAAAGAAAAGTGATAATAAGAACCAAGAAGGAGAAATTGTTCTATATACAGGGTGAATCATAACTAATATTATGCCCCATTATTTTTTGTTCTTGCTAATAATCTCACTGTATATTCATCAGACAGGCTTGCTTTCATACTGGAAATAATATTTTTCGTACTTCCGGGCCTAAAGTGACAACTTCACTCCCTTGTGACAGGTACTAAAGTGTCACATTTAATCCCTCCGGGATTAAATATTGACGAAACTCCCGGAACGATTAAATCACAAACAAACGAATTTAAGGGATATTTTATTGAAAAATATAATTAATTAGAATGGTAATTAACGTTAATATTCAAATTAATATTGTGACAGTTCGTCATATTGACCAGTCTTTCCTGGGTTAATGCAGCAGGTAACTGACGAGTAACAGATAGGTCCTTTTCATATTGAACTGGTGTTTGTTTCGAAGATCCTGCGGAAACAGGAAGCGAGAATGAGGACTGTGGCATAACTATAGTGGACGAATCGGCGACTTGACCAAATATTTTATCTGAAATTTTTTGTTTATTTTTAATAGACGATTCAATATATCCCTCGGCCACGTTGGAGGATTTCCATCCTCCATGTCTCTTCAGCACGTCTATTGTTGCTCCCGAATCAGCTAACAAAGACGCAGATGTGCGTCTAAAACAATGTCCCGTATAAGACGTCGCATTTTCTAATTTCAAGAAAGCTGCTATTTGCCGTGGAAATGTACCAAACATGTTTTTTCCTACTACTCGCGTAGTACATTCTTTGTTGATGTATTGAACAAAAAATTTTGAATGAGTTGTCCCTGTCTTTCGCAATGCCACATATTTCCGAAATATCGCCACAAAACTGATGGCACTGTTTTCTGAATTTTTGATCACAAAATTTCGGTCAATTTTATTTTTGGTGTTTCTAATCGCAATTAGGAAGGAATCGCCCAAATCTCTCACATCGTCGATTTCTAAATCAACCAACTCTTTTCCACGACAAGCTCCCGCAACGCCCAAAATAAGTGCAACCTACAAAAAAATTGATTTCTTAAAATTTCTGAATATAAACAAATTTCCAAATTTACCTTAAGCATTAAATATTTATCATCCGGAGCCTCCCGTAAGAACTGATCTACCTGCTCAGACGTGAGAATTCTTGACTTCTTTGGCTTAAATCCCTCATTTCTTCTCTTCAAAAAAGCTAATAATTTTGGAAATTTACTTATATCAATATCTTCTCTAATGTTAATAACCGATTTCAGCATTGAGTAATGTGCCCAGAGAGTTGAGGCACAAACCGCTTTTGATTTATCATCGAAGTAGACTAACAGCGCATTTTCAGTAGGTTGTCTCACATTTTTTAAGCGGCACCACTTTTTAAAAGCATCGTACTGCTGCTCGTATAGTTTTCTAGATTTCGGTGGTAACAATTCTTCACCTACTTCGGCTGCTCTTTTATCAATATCAGATACACCTTCTTCACTCATGATACCAATAATTATCAATAACAATGTTTCTTTACAATGACACTAGTACCTAATGACAATGTTTCTAAATTATAACTGTCACAACGCAATGTTACTATGGTAACTTATTTTAAAGACAGTTTATTAAATGAGTTGAAGAGAGAAAAAACTGATTGAAATTATTGAAATAATTAATAAAATCATACCGGAAGTACGAAAAGTATCGTATATACCTTGCGACTGAAGTACATTTAATCCTTCAGGTAAATTATGGCCCTCCCTGCGGTCGGGCCATAAACTTTACCTTCAGGATTAAATGTACTACTTCAGTCCCGCGGTATATAATGTACTATTGTGTATTATTTCACAGTTAGTTACAGCGGCACCACGTGAGTTATTCCTTATGATGAAATCGCCTGATAACTTTTTTGACGAATTTTTTCAGTTATTTTCATTAGGAAATATAACATTAACATCATTTCTACGTGATACTGGTAGGCCTGTTTGGAATCGATGTTTCCATCAAGGAAAACTCAATTGAACAGTTCAAAGTCTTTGAAGGGGATTTCAAATATTATTCTTGTCAGTGAATGAATTATGGCGCGAGTTCATAGTCGATTCTTTTTCGATTGAAATGCCCTGTATATTTCCACATTCGGTCCTATCGCCATATTTTGGTCCGAACAGTCCACCCTTAGCTTATGTCACAATAGTTATGACTCACCCTGTATATGTATTCTTTATTTCTCTATTTATATGATGTGATGTGAAAATGAATTGATAGAACATTGGCTTTCAAGAAATCCAGTTTTCTTCAAAAGACCTGGAAGCCAAAAAAACAACACCACAATCATAATTCGAAAGGTCGTAAAATATGATTGAAAATTAACATAAACTATGATCAGCAACACGATAGTGGACACGGTGATGATAGAAGTTAAGATATAAATATTCTTTCATTGTTACTCATCTATTATATTAGTGGCCTCGAGAAAAATCGAATGATCCTGTAATGAGCTGATTATCTTATGGGGCGATTGACAAATCGTTATGCTTTCGATTTTTCGTCTGATAATGCTGATTGGTGTCTTCTGACATTCGAGATGATCATCGAGAGTATTATTTGTTTCAACAAATAATATCGTTTTGTGACACCCATATATTCATTATGGTGTCATCGATAATTTCAATAATTTTCAATAGTTTCTTCCTCTCTCTATCAACAACTTTTAATTAGCTTTACCTGTATGTATGTATGTAACCGACTTCTTTGGACTCGATCTTGACCCACCTCAGACGGACCAATTGATTTGAAATACAGAAGGTGTACATAATCCTGGTGGCAATGGATCATAAAATGTCTTTTAGAAAGAAAATGCTACAAAATGCGGAGAACTTTAATGAATATTATCATCCGATTTTATTCAAAATAGGTATCTGGATGTATTCGATGTCAGATATGATTCTTATGTCAGAATTTGTGAATTCAGGATGGCGAAAGAGTTTCATAAATATGATCCAAATCTATTCAAAATTTGTAACTGGAGTTTCTCCAGATGGAGATTCTGATTTGTTCGTCAAAATTCCAAAATTGAAGATGACGGATCCAATATGACGAGTATTGTAATCATGAATTGAATTTATTCAAAATTCGTATCTGGGGGTTTCCTGAATCGGAGATTATAATTTTTCTTAATCCAAGATGGCGGATTCAATATGGTGGGCGAGTTCTGTGATTTTGTTCCAAATCTATTCAAAATGTATATCTGAGATTTGAAAATTCAAGATGGTGGTAATTATGATCCGATTCCGTTCAAAATTGATTTTTGGAGGTTTTCGAAGTCAGATATCAGTATATTTTTTTGTCAAAATCGGTAAATTCGAGATGGCCGATAGAGCATGGCAATCGAGTTAAGTAATTAGGATCCGAATCTATTCAAAATCTGTATCTAGGGGTTTTCAGGATCGAAGATTATGATTCGTTTGTCAGAATTTGGAAATTCGAGATGGAGGGTCCAACATAGCAGACGAGTCTTGTTATGATGATCCGATTCTACTCGGGAGTTTTTTTTTATTCAAAGATAATGATTCTCTCAACGAAATTTAAAAAATCAATTTGAGGGAGAGGTTTTGTTTTCATGATTCGATTCAATTCTAAATAAGTATCTGGGCGTTTTTGGGGTAGGAAATTATGATTCTCTCGTCAGAATGAGGTACTTACAAAAAATATGAGAATACTTAAAAAACTGTAATTTGTAGTAGTTAGCCGAACAAAAAAATATGAAATGAAATGGTTGAGAAACTTGGGAAACATCCTTTCACAGATAGCCACACTGAAAAGAGAAAAATAATACACAACATAAAATGAACTGATTTTGGAGGTGCTAATATTTTTTAGGTTGTGTATTTATCAACAAACTTTCATCATTTTATTTTCCCTTTTTTTTTAGTTTGACTATTTATGGAAGGCTGTATCTTAAATTTTTCCATCTTCTATTTATTTTTCACTCACGAAGTTCTATTTCGATTGTCTGCAGGGTATTCTGATTTATTGAAATAAAATTTGTAATCTTGTTTCATTATTTCATTCAGATTCCCATGAAGCACAAATATTGAGAACTCCATGTCGGAATCACAGTCAAGTTCTCACAGCATGGGGTCATGATGAGAACAAGAATAGTCCGGTTCATCGAAATCAGTTTATTCAGGAAATACGCCATAGAACCTCAATTATAATCTTCCTGAACATTATGTAAGAAGCCGGACAGTGATCCTCTTCTTGATGCTTTTGTTCACCAAATACTGCGTTGTTCATCGAACATGCGATGAATTTTTGTCATAACCTATCCTTGTTATTCAATATTCATTCTGTTCTAGATAACGATAGTATTACATATTATCTCTGAGTATTCATCAAGAATATTATGTATTTTTTGTATGAAAACGATTGACTAATGGGTGATTTGAATGAAGAAGATTTCTGCTGTTCTGTGATAGACTCCATTACTGTATGTTCAGTATGAATACTATGAGTACATATCAAGTTTAACAATTGGTATAATCCGATCGCGAAGCGAGAGGAATATTATGTTGCAGTGACACGATTTGTGATTGTGCAGGAAGTTTGAGATGTATGACCTTAATTTATTGAAGTTCGAATCGTATTCGATGCGATCATTTTTTGAGTGGTTCCTAACGTCGAAATTCCATGACGGGCTTTGCTTGTATGTAGCATTATGAATTGGTTACTATGGAAATGGAAATGATTCTGAATTCCTGATAAGTGGAGTGGATCTATGTAATAATCGACCTGTTAACTTGACTCAATTGAAAGTTTTGTTCGGTTTGAAATTATACGAAGAAAATAATCAGTAATATCTCGAAGGCCTTATTTTCTATGTTGAAGGGGCAAAACTTCAAAGACGACCATTATGCAAATTTGTTTCGGAACATCGACTATACACCTGATTTTTCAAACTTAGATGTATACAAACCTAACTGTGTATCTCGTCCTAAGGTATATATCGGTCAGACAGGTTGTACGTTTGATCAGCGCATTCATGAACGTAAGATGTAATTTTTGAAAGAGGAAACGAATTCAACGTACTTCAACCATAAATTGAAAGAAAACCGTAGTTTCGATGATAATTCCGAAATTCTATACGTATAGAAAGGAATGGAACTCACTCAATCATTTTGAATCATTAGAAATCAACGAACTCAAAAATTCTGACATTTAATTCAACTATTAATTAGACCTCAACAGTTCACCTTTGTTGAATTCGTTTTCTTAGTATTGTAGTGTCCTACAATCAACGGGCGTACAATGGGCAAATCGGTATCTCTTCATTAAGTCAAAAATGATAATGCCCATGACATCCTTCAAACACCTAACGTCCCCTTGGACATCTCTCGTGTAAAGGGTATAATTATTAAGCTAACCATAACTAACAAGGTAAGATATCAGTGAATTACTATTCTATATCTTCTACAGTATTGGTAATGATATGTATTTGCTATCAACCCTTTCAAGGTTATCTCGTACACCGTATTTTAATGTAGATATTGTGCCTAATTTCTGAGAATGAAGGTTTATCGAACACAGGTAACTAATCCTTCAGGTTGGGAAAGTCGGATATATAAGAGTTGAGGAAGCCAAGGCTAATTTAGTAAATAACTGACAACCTATATTGTATTGCGTTTGAGTTTTGTATGTATTTAGTTATAACAGCTATGCCTACATCGAATAGGCTGGTCACTGATCCGAAAAAAAATTGTCGTGTTCAAGATCGTTGAGTACTATAATATGGAATTTTTGATTTCGAAAATCCGTCGACGGGTTCCAATTTTGGGTGTCCCATGATTCATGGATCAAAAGTAGTGGGATGGTAGAGGCGGTCATATTCAATTAAACTAACCGAATTTGTGGTAGTCCAGTTATTGATTTTTTTTTCTTCGTTCAAATGAATTAATACAATAAAGTTGTGTCACATTTGTGATTTTTCATTTCACTAAATGTTATTTTCCCTAAGATTTGGCATTGAATGAAATATCTCTCATAGTTGATTTGCAGATGCCGCAGGCAGATTCAAAACTCCCCGGAAAGATAACATATTATAAGTATGAGTTGCCAATTCAATACAGATTTCGAAATGATATAACATATGGGGTTATTCAAGACGAAATTTTTGTTTATTATTTTTCAAATGGGTTGCGCTTTCCAGACAAATCGAATAACTTTTGGAACATCAACAATTCGATAACCACAATATACCGTTAGTTCCATTGCAAATAACCCATTTTTCTGACATTCCTGTTATATCGACATGATGTATAAATCCTTCAAAATCTTATCTGAGTTATTTTTGCCTGCCATAGTACAATGTCGCTGGAATTCGAGCCCCCTTATTGAGATCTCGGAGATCGTAAGAGATACAAGGTCGGTTGGAACATGATAGAGTTGCCCAGTTTTTGGCTTAATAAAATGTTGTTCTGAAATCTAAAGAATTCCGATTACTTTCAGAAATGATTATAAGAAAAAAAAAAACGAGAATATATAATTTTTTTTCCAGTTATTCGAATTGAATAATCAACATGAATGACACCTGATCATAGAAACTTCCTCACATGTTGCCATTTCCAAATTTGAAATCCGACGATTTGTCTTTCAAAAACCATCATCAGCTCATTATTTTTGTAACTACGGACCTGGATTTTTTTTCACAGTTTCGAACCTGATATCCCAAAAGCTATCAACTATGGAAAAATTCCATTCCTAGTTTCCAGGAGACAAAACGTTGGATTTTGAATTTCAAAATGCGAACTTGTACGGACAAAGAAGTGGCCTTGATGAAGTGTGATTCATTTCGATTGATTTCTTTCAATTACTTGAGAAAATCGAGAGATGTTCTAGAAATTTTTAGTTTTTGTTTTTTCGTATCCCAGCAAACATCGAAAGGCGGTAGAAAGCCGGGCCCATGGCGAGAACGGCGGGCAAATGTCGATGCCGGCATGCCTCGAAAGGCCCTCCATATAATTTCGAAGGATTATATGACGGAGGCAGAATGTACACATACTTATGATGGGCCTCTGTTTCCCAGCCGCTAGTCTTCCGCTTTATGTATCCAAGTCCAAGGGCCATCAAAATTTCAACGGAGTGTGCCGTCATCACTCACTCAACGTTGGCATCCCTCGCTCGCGTGAGTTTTTATTTCGATCATTTTGCAGTGGTAACAATGATTCAGTATGGCGAATATTAATTTCTTTGTTTATGTTGTTTCAACACTCTCAACAGAGATTTTAGTACTGTGTTCAGTTCGTGTTTGGTTTTCTAGTGGATTTTTATACGAAATGGAAGGATATTACAGAGTGAGTGAGGAACAAACATATATACAAACTTGCACAGCTAAATCATTCCCCTATTTTAGATAATAATTTTACGAACACCATTGGACAAACAGATGCAATAATAGTTTGGACATGTTCAGCGGATACACAAGAATCTAATAATATAATAATATGAGGACTTTGAAGATGCATGAGCTTTCATTACATATGAATCATAAATCTATTTTCAAAACGAAAATCAAAGAGGTACCTACTTGAAGAAACAGTTATATTTCAAGAATTACTGTAGGTATGTATAATGTTGCATGTTTTGGATTAGTAGAGAATGAAATCATTCAATCTTTCAGCTACAAAATCAACAATCAGAAGCCCATCAATCACAGATATTAATGGAGAAATCACACAATGATCCAGACTATGATATAAATTTCTTCATGGTATATGATATCTCACTTCCATCAGGCAACACTCATATCAATATGATAAAGAGTAAGGTTCTCCATATCTGGGAATTGTTTTCTTGTGGATTGAACTCTATTGTTGACAATAACTTGATCAATATAATAACTGATTACCTACATACATACCTTTCAAGTTATTAGGTAGGTACATAGGTGATGTAATTTTTGACCTAGAGTTAGCAACTTTTTGAAACAAGTGGAGAAACAAATATCTATCCTGCATGATGAAACACAAATACCTATTATTGTAAATTGTAGGTACCTTTTCATGATGAGTATACAGGGTGATATGTAGAACTAATATTAAGATGTTTGATGTTTCCATAGTTGTGATATGTATTGTTTGGGATCATGGCAATAATATACACACATGGATATTTTCAGTTCTTGTTTTTGTATGGGGTATTTATACTGCTAGTTTCCTGGAAATAACTGTGATATCAGGATGCTACCTCAGAGATTTTTATGTATTTTTTCAACAACTTCATGTAAGGAGTGAATTCCACATTTCTGTTATACCCAGAGAGGATTCACAAAAAACTGGGAGACCTCAATTCTGTTTTTTGAAGTTCCACATTTTTCAACCAGTTTGAAAATGAAGAGAGTGATGAAGATCTGAGTGAAAATGAGATACTTTGCTTTCCAAGTGGTGATATAAACTGGGATACCTTTCAAAAAACTTATTTTCACTGAGACCTATGCATTACCCTGTATATTTTTTGACAAACCTAGTTGAAAAATAGGACATCAAAAAACAGAATACCATGAATATTGAATTCATTCAACCCCGTTAACCAACGGCCCTGAAAAACTCCTCTATCGGGGGAATAAAAATTCTCAAGCGGCCAATTAATGGCAGTCTCTGAAAAGTCTCAATCGGGCCGAAGATATGCCATGAATGCGGTACATTTGAGTACTTGCTTCTGCCCACCAGAAGCCCTGCAATGTAATAAGCGGCATACTGATGGCTCTAGAGAGGCGGTCGGCTGTCAGCCGGGACACGGGCTAGCCGGCCCAATTTAGTTGTACAATAGAGGACCGCTGTTACCGCTCGCCGGCAAGTTTCATTGTACCTTTAGAGGGCCGCAAAAATCATGTTTGCTGGGATATATATCTCGGAAAGTTTTTTGAAAAAACTTGGATTGAACATAAAATTGCACAACTTCATCATGAGAAAACCGACAATGTATCTTTCACGGTTTACGAGATCTCAATGAGGCTTGAATAGGCGAGTTGAATATATTCTTCTATTTCTCGAATATTTTTCAAGAATTTTGTTGTCGAATCCAAGGTGCAAAAATATTTGATAATGCTACGATGATTTCCAAATGGCTAGAAATGTACCGCACGTAAAAACTGACGTCACGATTTCGTAAGTAGAGGCAGACCGTAGCACAGTTGTCATATGTTCAAATATGATTGGTAACTCCAGAAATATTAGTTTTCAAAAATTCATAAATTCTCAATTACGTATTGATGATATTCCTAATCAGCGATGAAAAATCAATTGACTCAAAATGTAACCTTATGTTTTGTGGCCTAATGCTTATGAAATATCTGTGTGAATAATAATTATATTATCTCACACTAGAGGACATTCGAACTGGTGAACGTGACAACACAGGGCACGAATTTTGGGAGGTGTCGATTCTCAGCATTCAGCACAGTGTTGCCAAGTCTCTTACATACACATGATATATTGTTATGAAGTTATAAGACCTATTTGGACATGCTGGTTGCTCGAAAAAGTCTGGACTATAACATCTTCAGGATATGCTGATCATTATTGATGACTTGACAACCTTGCTTCTTGAGTTGAAATGGAAGATCAACTGACCAATAATGAAACAGCATAAAAACTGACGTCATCATCTATTCGACGTATCTCCAAACGGCGGCCACGACGGTACGTTTCAAATGAGCTCTAAAATCAAACGATTTACAACAATGCATAGACTCATTATTTACATGGAAAAAGAGTGAAAAGTGGTACAAAAATTGATGTAGGTTTCTACCCAACGAGCACAAACATCCCTGGGAAGTTTCGGAATATTCTGAAAATGTTGGCATCAAGACTTTTTTTTTTACAGACGTAATATTCACGTCCCAAAGAAGTCTTCGAGGCTATTGAAGTATTGTTCTTGTACTTTTGTGGCGTTCCTTTGTGTGCATATACTGAGAGGGATCCCTGGGATGTTTTGGAATGTGTCAAACACTAGGCAACCATGATGTTTTTTTAGACGTATTATGCATTTCCAGAAAGGTCTCCAAAGGATATTGGAAGTTTCCTTTTTTTTTCTGTGGCGTGTTTTCGTAAGCCTACTGAGGAAGTATCCTTGGGTTGTTTCAAAGATGTTAGCATGAGGTTTTTTTTTGTTTCTTAATATGCACTTTCCAAATAAGTCATTGGAATATATTGAAGGTATTATTTTCGTTCTTCTGTGCCATTTCTCTGTTTGTTCCACCACAACGTCTCATATTCTTACGTCACAATACGATGAATCCTGATTCGTAAAAGATTTTGTTGTTGTTGAAGAAATCGTCATATTCCAAAAGTTATTTTTTGCACAAAGATTTGGCAATATGATTGTTATCGCGAAAACTGTCAAGGATAAATCAAGAAATGTTATGAGGATTCTTCCATGGAATACAAGAATGACATAATATACGGGGTGTTTCATTTGGGATAACAAAATAGCTATTACTTCTTTTTTAAGCAGCAACTCCGTATTGATGAAAATATTTCAGCCGAATAGAGCATGTTTGATTATCCTCGTCCACAAATCTTCGAAATGATCTGTCTTACTGTTCCGTATATACTCCTATTGTTCCATCCACCGTGAAGCAACTAGTATACAGCGTGTTTCCAAAATTGGGACGATGAATGTAATGAATGAGAGAAGATGGAGAAAGAAGCGAATGGAAGAATATACTTCTATCGAAGAAAATAATCAGGTAGATATTGAACTTCAAAGTTTGCCTGAAACTTTTGTCAATCATTGATCACAGGTGAAAATCCCAATCCAAGCGTTTGAGTCCAGCGAGAACACAAGCACCAAATTGTAGAGTGTAAAAAACAAATGCAATTCATTGTATTCCTGGCACGTGACAATTCTATCATTCAGTGCATACAGGGTGAACAACTATAAACGGTTGTCGGCCATATCTCCGCCACGTATAAAAACTCAACTTTGAAAAAATATATCTCGAGTGAAGTGATCCAAAAAAAATAGCTGGAAAATATTTCTAGGTTTACCAAAATATCCGATAGGTGGCGTGAAGACCATGAGTGAAGATAAAATTGGAATTTCCTCAGTATTCAGTAGTAACTGTACTGAATATGTATGAGGTTTGATCCTTTATGAATTTTCAGTTTCTATCGTTCCACTCTTTTTGTCTCATCTCAAAAAATGAAGTGGTGGAGAAACGTGAAACTATGTTCCTTCTGAACGTCTCAAACTCCGGTTATCTTCAACAGAACAACATTGAACCCATTGTGAAGGCCTCATTTTGTTTTATCATCTGTGATTTGAATTGGTTTCATATGCATATTACCGTTGCCGCTAGATGTCGTGATCCAGAGTATCAATATGATTATCGTGATTCAAAACCAAAATTGTAATGGTATGCACATTGTTACACGATGAAATGAAGAAACTGAATCTCACGAGACCAATGAACCACAACATGGTAGCTTTTCGCTAGCGGAAGATATTCACGATCAAAGTTGGTAGAACGATTGATGGCATCCGTTTTAAGCTGTTCATCCTGTACATGTTGCCCCTTCTTTTTGCTTACGCATTTTTTTTCTGTTTTCGGAATATTGAATGAAATTCGAATCGATGCAGTTCAAAATTCACTTTATAACAGTCTGGTCATTTGAATGTGCAAAATATGGAAATCCTTTGCACAACCCAAATACAGATAGTGCCGACAGTTAGTGCATGTTCAGTGATCATTTTCGGTGCACTCAGAATGGTTGCAAGTCAAATAGAATCAGTTCAGAAAATTCAGAAAAATGTCAATAAAAAAAGTTGTTCACAAGTGGAAGTTATGCCAAAATACCAGAACATGGCCTCCTGAAACATATTTGAGTTTCAACATTTTTTTCGTTGATAATATCCCAATTTGTGATTCTTTTTATATTCACACTAAACACTTTCATGAGTTAATCATAACAAAATCAGTTTATCATACATTTGTTCAAAATCCAGCATATTTGTGCTGTCAACTTGGATTATAATTTGTTTTGGGAATCACAAACTTCATGTTTGTTGCAACGATTTATACCAACTTAAAAATTTCGCAAACCATATTTTTGACAAGGTAAAACATCATTAATGAAAATTTGCAAATTCAGAAACTTACATTTGATGTGAACATTTCGTTTTTGAAATGTTGATGAAACAGCTGTACAAATCAATCGACAACCATGATAGCATTCAAAATAATCACGAATACCTAGGGATAAAAACAAATGAGGGTTGACAGTTAATATTCAGACAGTTTGGTGACATCAACTCCTCATCTTATAATGTTTTACCTAGTTTAAGATATTGTTTGCGAAATTTTGAAGTTGAGCTGAATATTGTTGCAACACATGAAGTTTGGGATTCCTTATAAAAGTTCAAATCCAAGTTGATTGCACAAATATTGATTGATTTCGCTATCATCGACTCATGACTCAAGTGTTTTACAAATTGGGAAATTATTATCGAGAAGAATTGATGAACTAGACAATGTCTCAGGAAGCGATGTTTTGGTATTTAGGCATAACTTTCAATTGTTAACAACTTTTCTTATAACCATTTGACTGAATTTCCTGAAGTAGGGGTACTAGACTCTTGAGCAATTCTTAGATTTTCAGACCTACCCAGTATGCTATTTGACTTGTGACCATTCTAAGTGCACCTAAAATGATTATCGAAGATGTACCAACTTTCGACACTATCTGTATTTGGGTTGTGCAATTCATTTAAAAGATTACCATATGTTGCACACTTGAATGACCACACTGTATATTCGAGATATATTCCCGTCGAATTGGAAGATTGCAAGAGTACATCCAGTTCCTGAAAAAGGCAAAAAGACCCTACCTAGCAACTACAGACCGATCGCACTTCTATCTATCATTTCAAAGATCATGGAGAAAGCTATCATTATCGAGCTTATGAAATACCTGGAACATTCAGGTATCATCAACGATAGGCAATATGGCTTCCGTCATCAGAGATCCACTGGTGACCTGCTCGCTTACGTCTCACATATCTAGCAGCAATCTATTGAAAATTATGGTGGAACCTTAGCCGTAGCACTTGATATCTCCAAGACATTCGATCGAGTCTGGCACCACGGGCTCCTCGCCAAGCTTCCATCTTATGGCTTGCCTCCCCAGCAATGTTCTCTGCTAGCTAGTTTTCTCTCAAACAGGTCTCTCCATGTAGTGGTCGATGGAGTTTCATCTGACTCTATTTTTCATCCTTTTATAAATGCTGGTGTTCCGCAAGAATCAATTCTAGCACCAACACTATTTCTACTCCATATCAATGATATGTTGGAAGCAACTTCATGACCAGTATACAGCTTTGCGGATGATAGTACCCTACATACTAGGGCTCCAATACCAGCTAGGCAAATCAGAAGCTAACGAGGGAGAAATGTTGACAACATGAATATGAACTTGGCAACAATTCTCGAATGGGGATCCAATAACTTGGTAGATTTCAACGCAAACAAAACACAAGCATGCCTTTTCTCTAGAAAAGTCGATCTCACAGTGCCCAACATAAGCTTGTCAGGAGTAACCATACCTTTGAAGACATGCATTCCGATGCTTGGTATCACTATCAGCAATAACCTTTCTTGGGAAAATCACGTGAGATCAATTGCTTGAAGTGCATCCCAAAAAGTTTTCTGTTTCGGGCCAGCAGCTATTTTACCTCCAGTCAGCTGCTTATGATCTATAAGGCACAGATTCGACCTGTCCTGGAATACTGTTTCCATATTTGGAGTGCAGCACCCAAGCATACCCTGAAACTGTTGGATTCTGTCCAAAAAAGGGCAATTCGTCTCGTGGGTGATGCATCTCTCACAAACTCACTCACTTCTCTGAAACACCGTAGAAAAATTGGCGATCTGGCTCTTTTTTATAGATATTTTCATGGACGATGCTATTCTGAGATATCAACAGTTGTTCCTTCCTTGGCAGTCCCCGCGAGAAAAACCCGTCGAGTTGAGTCTTCGCACCCCTTCGTGGTCACTTTGGAGACCTGCAGAACATCTCTTTCCAAAGACTCGTTCATCCAACAAACATCGAGGATCTGGAATACATTGCCAAGGGAGGTGTTTCCCGAGTCGTATAACCTCCAAAAATTCAAGAAGAACACCAATTCCTACTTTATTTCCCTTGGTTTTCACGATGTTCTGTGAACATTTCAAGATATCCCTTTTCGTGGGAGCCAGAACATGAAAAAAATCCAGAAAAAATAGGATACAAACCTGTGCCACCTCTCGCACTGCCTGTTCTCGATCACAGGCACCTGCACAGCCTGCAACGTCTGCGGCCGCAGCCTCGAGCCGGGGCTGAGTGCGCCCCACCCGGCAGCCACACCCACCTCGCCCAGGAAGTTGTCGCCCTTGGGTGGCAGGCATATGGGCACGATGTGGGGCAGGTTGTGAGCGGCGCGGTCCAGTCGCAGCACGGCCACGTCGAAGCGGTCGGCTTGTGGGGTGAACTTGAAGAACGGGTGGACCTAGAATGATTGTGATTGGCAGTTCGATAATTAATTGTACAAATCTTGTTCCGTGCACGATAATTCTTACAAAATATCGTAGCAGAGCGCTTTTGGTTATGAAACCATCATCAAAGCATACCTGGTGAGTAGGTGATCAGCTTCTAGCTTTCAAAGGGCAATAGCCGTTATTGAATTGAAAATGTTGAATAAGTGAAAGTTGATCTTTGGTAGATGTCCCTGTAGTTACTACTAAATAATACCCGAAATCATCATCACAACATTTCAATATGATCAAACAATCAAATCAATTGGTACATGTTTTGAACATATATACATATCCATCCTCAGCCTTATCAAAAATTGCAACATAAATTGTGTCGTGGGAATGAAAATAAGTTTGATTACTTCCTAACATTGATAAATATTAAAGAGGGATAGGGTTCCATTTTTGCAACAACAAAGGGGAACCCAAAATCCCCAAATCTAGAATCATGGTGGAAACCACTGAGAAGGTTACCACAAGGTACACATCTGCAACTATAATTCTAGAATTAGGGTTTGTTGGGTTTCCCTTTCCAATTGCGAATCCCCTCCCCACTCCAGAAAAATTACTTCAACATTCTCATAGCACTTTATGATGTTCTTTTCAATGGTTTTGTCAGTTTTTCATCAAAATGTCAAATGTCTGAGACATCACCTACAACTTCGATTTTCCTTATGGACGCCATATTTGATCTTCACAGATTTGAAATCAACATGAAATTTCCTCTCAAGTGATGTATCACAGTCACAGTTTCATCATATGAGGAGTACTGATTTCCAATTATTGTTTTCATATCCAGTAGGCTATGCGCTGAGCTCTCTATGAACAAAAATGATTATGTGTTCTGGCACAACTTTCGTTGAGTAGGCTTGGCAAGTGACATTTCTGTGAACGTCAAGAGAAAATACAAGTTGATTATTTCGGGGCAAACAATGCCGTTCACAAAAACCAGTGACAGTACAAGACCTGGTGATAATGAACGTCGTCTCGAGTTTTGTCACTGGTTCGTCAACCAGTGTGAAAGAATCGAGAACTCTCCATTGAATATCTGCTGGACCGATGAAACGATATTTCAAAAAAATGGAATTTACAAAGAACATAATCATCATTACTATGGGCACAAAATGATCCGCATGCCATCATAGAATCGAAGTAGCAGAATAAATTTTGTCTCAATGTTTGGTGTGGGATATTAGGTACCTTACTAGAATTTTTGTCCATAAATAACTATTTCCCATTGTGGATTTTTTTCAGACAGTAGACTACTAGGTCCAATAATCTACGATTATAATTTGAAAGTTCCACTCAATTTAGAGCTATTGATAAAATTCATAGACGAGATGATTATGAGTTAATGTGGTTTCAGCGAGATGGTGCCTTAGCGCAAAATTCGCGATTGGTTAGGGAATATCTCGAAAATCAATTTGTTGCCAAATTGATTACTATTCAAGTGCTGAATCACATAGTTTCATGTGGAAACAGTATTCTGAAACTGGCCGTATTTGTGCATTGTAGCTCATGAAAAGTTTTTGAAATGTGAAATAGCTTCTCGCTCGGCATGAAAAATCGAGTTATTTGAAGCAGCTCCGCGATGAGTCTGACGTTATATTCTTGAAGATTACCGCTGAAATACCATAGACTTCGTGAAAATGGTAACACCAAATATTTCCCTATCAGACTTCTGCTTTACTTGAGAAAAACAGGCTTGAGATTTGATGGCGTTGAATTCAACTAGGTTGTTGTTTCTTGGGCTGTGATCCAAGCAAGACGTCCAGCGTCGACCTGTTTTTGTTCTCAGTTTTCAGTTTTCCGGGACAAAATAGGTATTATGAAAGAGAGCGCAGTATGGCGAGTACTGTCATCTGCGAAGCTAATGATTGAAGGGTTGGTTACTCCCTACAGATCAATAATATGGCGAACGAAAAAGGTCGGTGCCAAAATCAATTGGCGGTAAGCAGATGGGCACTATGTAGGGCAGATTGTGTGCGGCAATTTATTCATTGTGAGATGCAAATAGGACTTGCCCAAAGAAAATGCATCCTCTCAGTGGTTTCATAGTTACAATAAGGTATGTAGTAGTAGTAGTAGTAGTAGTACTGTGGGGAGGCTGTAGCCAGGCAAGTAGGCCCCCATGGGCCCTTTTTGCCAACCACTGCTCTCCACATATCTACACAATCCTTTTCTAGTTGTCCTTTTCGAACCTTTCCGTCCTTCTGATGGAGGTCAGGATGTCCGTCCACTCTAATTCGACCAGATCTTCCTGTTGTAGTATATCTACTCAGAAGATTTTGAATCTCATCCTTCTATACGCCTCATACTCTCCGAGGAAGTGAAGTGATGTCTCCTCATCTTCTCCGCATTCACGGCAAGTGCGACTATCTTTCACACCTATGAGTGAAAGGTGTCTGCGTAACCTGTTGTGCCCTGTCAGTATCCCTATAAGAAGGCGCAGGACTTGGCGATCCCTGCCCAGTAACCAAGCCGTCTTTGGCTTGCTTGAACCGGCCAACAGGTCTTTCGATTGCCTGCAGCCGCCTATACGTCTCCGATATACTTCTAGTGCCTTGTCCGCCCATTTGTTAAGGGCAGACGGAGTTTGGCTTCTTGATATTCCCAGTGCAGGCTCCGGTCCCCAGAACGGTGTCGCGGATCCGATTCCAGCCAGCTCGTCGGCCACCTCGTTCCCGGGCACCCCCCTGTGCCCCGGAACCCATACTAGTTCGACTTCCTTCTGTTCAGCTAGTTTCTCAAGAGCATCGCTACATTCCTGCACCAAAGCTGAGCTTGATTCAGGATGGCAGACAGCCCTGAGAGCCGCCTGACTATCCGAGCAGATGTGAATCTTCTGCTCTGGTCCCTCTTTCACCTCTTGCCTCTCCGCTACTGCCAGAATGGCAAAGACCTCAGCCTGGAAAACTGTGGTATACTTTCTTATGCCTATTCCTTCTAGGTAAATTCCTGCACCCTCATCCCCTATTTGTCAGTTAGGCGCGATCCGTCCGTATAACATACTAGACTCCCCGGGCGGAATTCCACTCTGTTCTCTTCCCATTGTTCCCTGCTTGGAATAGTGAGGGTGAACCTTCTATTCCATCTCAGCCTATTTTAGGCATTCTTTACTCTTAATGTGGAGATATATAATGGTATAATAAGGTATGAATCATATTCAGATGGTATGAAAATGAAAAGAACTATCAACAAACAATTATTGGGGGGTACAACTTGACGGATATTCAGTGGTGGTCTAATTCTGAATCTGAATTTCAACATGGCTTTGTTGAAGGACGTAATACAACCACGAATCTTTGTACTTCTACTGAATTTGTATCGAACTCCCTCGACTCCAGAAAACAAGTAGATGTAATTCACACTGACTTCAGTAAAGCCTTTGACCGAGTGTCACATGCAAACCTTTTGAAAAAATTATCCGGTTTTGGCATTTCAAAAGCAATCCAGAGTGTTTTGAAATCATTTCTATCGGATAGGCAACTATTTGTTGAATATGAAGGTGTCAAATTTTTCATGTTTGTTTCCACGTCTGGTGTTCCCCAAGGGTCCAATCTGGGACCTTTACTTTTCCTACTATTTATAAATGATATTTGTGATTCCATTTCTTCTCAGAAATTACTGTATGCTGATGATATAAAGATATATAGAGAGGTTAAGAATGTATCAGACTGTGTGTCATTGCAAAATGACTTGGATTCTCTAAATGACTGGTGTATTCGTAACAGGCTTTATGTAAATATCAACAAATGCAAGGTAATGACTTTCTCCCGAAAGGTCGAATCAATTGAATATAATTATACTTTAGATAATACCATTTTATCCCGTGTGTTGAATACTAAAGATCTTGGTGTCATGTTTGATAATAAACTCACATTTTCTAATCATGTTGAAAACATTGTTACCAAAGCCATGAAAATGATGGGTTTCTTGATTCGAAATTGTAAGGAATTCGAGTCTCTTGATGCTATCAAAACTATATATTTCTCACTAGTCAGAAGTAAACTTGAATATTGCAGCACGGTCTGGAACCCTTGTCAACAAAATCATGTCAATCTCATAGAATCTGTACAGAGAAAATTCGTAAAGTTCCTTTATTTTAAAAAACATAAACAGTATCCTCAGAGAGGATTTGATTACAATGCACTACTGGACGAATTCAATCTGCCTTCCCTACGTAAATGTCGTGGGAAAAGTGACTCAAGGCGGGCCTTTCGCGACAGCTTTCCGACCGAATATAGCCTATATATAATATAGTTCAACAACTATTTCTAGGTGTCAGTGTGATGTCGAAATCGGAATAAAATAATTAAATTACAGCTTTCACAGCTATTGTAGAGTTCTTCGAATTCGTCTGTTACAGCAGGTCACCAATAGGTGGCACACAATTGAATGCAATCGTAGGTAATTGTATTATGTACGTGCAGTGTTGCCAGAGCTACTGCTCCACGGGCCTGCTCAACATGATTCCACTTTTCACTCCATTCAAGTCAAGCAAATACCTATATCTCGCTACAATGAAAATTTATGTCATGAGTCTTTTTTGAAACTGTCTTCACAAGTAGTCTTTCGAATATTTCTTTTCCTTTTTAATTTCATTTCCTACTAATATAACTTATCGTTATTGGCGTCGCCAGAAAAACTTCCAAGGATGGGGATCGAAATCATTGTTCAGGGCAAAATACTCAAAATAGTCTGTGTAATTCAGAAATAATGTGTGCAAGATTTTTTATCAAGTTCAGATGGCTATAAATAGAAATTTCGTGTTTTCTTTATAGGGTATATACGTAGACGATTGCCTAGTTTCAAATATCTTCATTCTTACGAATTCACACTGCTATTACTGATATAAGGGTTATATTGATATATACAGTGTGTAGAATGAAAGAAATCCTTGATTCAAATTTCATGTTCTCTAATTCAGACCTGCTTGCTGAAATACAAATTTCGATCATAATTGCACTTATGAAAAAAACAATATTCTCGAAGTGAGAACTTCTAGGCGCGTTGAGCACTTTTTTGGGTGGAGAAAAACATTGGATTTCGCGTCATCGTCACGACCCGTTCCGTGTCCCGTTATCGCGAGGTCAATGAATAGCAATAAATTTAAAGGGTGCAGTATCGCATCTCATCTTATATTATGTAGTATTTTGTAATTATGATTAGATTCTATTCTAAATTGGTATATGGAGGTTTTCGGGGTCGGAGATTATGATTCTTTCGTGAAAATTAGGATATTGAAGATGGCTGACGAGTTTTATTTATAATAATTATGATCCCATTCTATTCAAAATTGGTGTCTGGGGGTTCTCGGCGTCGGAGATTATGATTCTTTCATCATGGCTCCACCAATATGGCGCACGAGTTTCGTAATTATGATTCTATTCCATTTGAAATTTGTATCTGGGGTTTTTTGGGGTCGGAGAATATGAATCCCGAAATGGAAAAATTCAAGATGACGGATTCAATATGGCGGACGAGTTATGTGATGATGATTCTATCCTATTCAAAATTTATATATAAGGGTGTTTGGGGTCGGAGATTATGATTCTATCGTCAAAATTGGGAAATTCAGGATTGCAGATCCATTAAAGCGGACAAGTTTTCTAATTTTATTATCCGATTCTATTCAAAATTTTTACTAGTGTTTCAGGGGTCGGAGATATTGAATCATTTGTCAAAATTAGGAGATTCAAGCGAACACCATCTCAAAAGTTTTTGTTAGTCTATCTTAGACAGCGAATGTTTTTAGGTGATAAAGTTTGTCGAGTTGATAAAAATTCTGTTTGATAGTGATGAAACAGTGTATAGTCTGAGTGTGATTATATCGTATCAAAGTTTCCAGGATTCCCTGGTTTCGGTCTTCAACATAACGGTGAGAAATTGATTTGCCATCATATGCTTTCTATATCTCACAATCCATTTTGTTTTAATGGTCAACTTTCTTTAAATCATTTAAAAATCGAATTATAATGAAAAAAATATAAGAAAATTATGTTCATGCTGATATAAAACTCACAAAGTTATTGTATGAGGAATTTTAAAATGAAATATTTTTCTTGAACAACCTGTTTCTCCAAAACTAACAACATTTTCTATGAGAGATGTGAGGCTGCATCTTGATATTCTGATGTTTACTATTTCTAGCTCACACATTGACCATTCTCATGCTGATTCAAAACTCACAAAGTTATTGTATGAGGAATTTCAAAATAAAATATTTTCCTTGTACACCCTGTTTCTCCAAAACTAACAGCATTTTCTATGTGAGATGTGTGATGTGAGGCTGAATCTTGATATTCTGATGTTTACTATTTCTAGCTCACACATTGACCATTTTGAATGAATAACCCTGTATATATTTCAAAGAAAATTTTAATATCACGGAATTCATTGAATTTCAAAAATCTTGCCCAAAGAAGATGTAAGTGGAATATGAAGTATCTACCTACGATAGTTCTCTGAAACATGAACTGGATGTTCGAAAACGTCTCCAAATGTCTCGAAAAAAAAAGCGGCTGATATATTTTCAAATATTCCGTATGTGGCTGACTTTCCTGTTGCCTCGCTTTTCTGCCCAT
Source organism: Phaedon cochleariae (assembly GCA_918026855.4). Classification (NCBI taxonomy): domain Eukaryota; kingdom Metazoa; phylum Arthropoda; class Insecta; order Coleoptera; family Chrysomelidae; genus Phaedon; species Phaedon cochleariae. The sequence continues at coordinate 34,002,760 of OU896710.1, forward strand.
TCTTATGAATTTTTGCGACATATCATTTGCAGCAGCTTGCAACACTGGCTTTTCAATTATTGATTATATGCCGGTTAGTTTGAAGTTCATCTGAAGTTCACGCAATTCAAAGTGGCACGTGGCGGACTGCGGAAAGACGGGGAATCACCGCGCGACCAATGAATATCCCCCCGGTTCGCCGCGGGAGGGAGAGAGACATATAACGATTTCTCGCTCAGTTTTGTTTTGTTGCCGTGGCGGTATTATCCTTTGTGAATATCGCCATATCAATGGATCCAAAATCTGAGAACTGTACTCTGAGAGTTCTGAGACGAATGTTTTTGCATGAGTTTTAGAGTGAAATAACCTGAACTTTTGACACAGATTAACAAAGCTTTTTGAAGTTTGTTCCACAACTGTGCCATTCCTATTATTTCCATCTATATGCTGACATAATTATCGATCTCATGAATAGAATTGAAGAAATTCTGCTGAATTTGTATGTTTAAATTTTCAGGTCTACTTATATAATTATAATTCAGTGACAAATTCTAGGCCTTCTCAAACTACTCTATTTATTTTCTAGTTCTTTTTAGTTCGGTTCTCTATACCTCTTCATTTTTTCAAACTACTCTTTATTTTCTACTCACTTCTTTTTAGTATGGCTATCTATAAAAAGGTGTTCCATTAGTTTTTCAAACTAATATTTATTACAATAGCTGATACCCGGCAAACGTTGTTCTGCTATATACAATTATTTCCAGAAAATATTTTTTCAGTTGAATATTTATCAACATACTTATATTCATTTGTTTTCTAATTCTTCTCCGACCCCGAAAACACCCAGATACAAATTTTGAATAGAATCGGATCATAACTACAAAACTCAGTTGCCATCCTCCATCTTCAATTTCCTTATTTTGATGAACAATCATAATCTCCCATCCCAAAATCCCCCATATACAAATTTGGAATGGAATCGGATTAAGTTACAAAACTCTTTCCAAATTTTGATGAAAGGATCATTATATTCGACTCCGAAAACCCCCCGATACCAATTTTACATAGAATCTGATCATAATAATTGAAAAACTCTTCCACCATATTGGATCCACCATTTTGAATTTCCCCATTTTGACAAATGATTCATTCATCTACGACCTCTAAACCCTCCAGATACCAATTTTGAATAGAATCTGACCATAATTACAAAACTCGTCCGCCATATTGGATCCGCCATTTCGAATTTCCTAATTTTGATAAAAAATCATAATCCCTGACCTCGAAAACCACCAGATACCAATTTTGAATGATATCTGACCAATCTGTTCTGTTCAGCACCAAAACATACGCTGATGCTCTTAGATTCCATCCAGAGAAGAGCCATTCGCCTGGTGGGTGACGCCACACTCACTCACTCACTCACTCTTTGACATCATTGGAACACCGTAAAAAGGTCGGCGACCTTTCACTTTTCTATCGATACTTCCACGGGAAATGGCTATCATCCCTCCACTAGCAATACCAGACAAAGTAGACAAGCCCAGTCAGCACATCCTTTCGTTGTCAACCTCGAAAGATGTCGAACAGCACTTTATCAAAACTCCTTCATCCATAGAACGGCTAGGCTCTGGAATTCAGTGCCCGAGGAAGTATTCCCAACAACATATAATCTCCAGAAGTTCAAAAAAAAACTCCAATACCTACCTCCTGTCCCTATCCTCCCTAGGAACGCACGATGTTCTTTGAACATTATAGGGATTTCCTTTCGTGCGCTCCAAGCGATAAAAAAAATCATTACAAAACTCGTCCGCCATATTGGATCCACCATTTTGAATTTCCTTATTTCGATGAAGAAATCATAATCTCCGACCTCGAAAACCCCCAGATACCAATTTTGGATGAAATCTGACCATAATTACAAAGCTCGTCCGCCATATTGGATCCGCCATCTTGAATTTCCAAAATTTGACGAAATATTCATAATCTCCGACCCCGGAAACCCCTGAGTATCAATTTTGAATGAAATCGGATAACTATACTCGGTCGCCATATTGAATCCGCCATTTTGTATTTTCTATTTAAAAAATAGATTACGACCGATTCTCATACCTACCGAATACGCACAAAAAATTTCATACGAATCGGTCGAGCCGTTTCGGAGGAGTTCGACCACTATGACCGTGACCGTGACAGGAGAATTTTATATATTAGATTTGTTCGTCTTACAAACACTCGGAGAACCTCCCCTTGAAATATGCCCAGATAATTGAATAATACCGTCACCTAGATTTCATAATATGTCCGAGTAATATGTATAACATTGGCAACGGTGTAAACGGGTTTGAATTCATCATCTCTCCTAAGCGCCATCTGCTTGCAATACAATGCACCATTCCTCTCTGCCGCAGTCTGTCATTTCGAACACTGCCATCTATCAGGTAGTGCCTGAACTACCACATCCTAGTTTCCTGCATTATATTCTTTCAAGAAATGGAGTTTACCGAGATCAGCTGGGATGAATGGATATTCTGTTGACAGAATAATCGTTTTTGTTGCTTCCTGTCCGAATGGAAACATTTCAAGAGCTGATATTTCAGTGACTTCTCGCCGAATTTCTAACAATTGTACTGAGATCGAAAATATTTCAATTTGAGACAAAAAAATTTCAATGTTTACGTTTTTCAAAAATCTGTATCTTCTATAAATAAATGAGTTTCGACTCCGTATGATAACCAGGCCCTAGTCCCAACCTCCTTCTTTACGAATTCAATCAGTTTTTCAATTGAATCATTCATAAGCCCAAATAGCAACAACTAGTGCAGGCCTGCATGTCGATTTGGTTGAAACTATCCTCTTAATATTCATTCATAAAATTGTAAACAACAGTATTGATTGCTCAACCCTAGTTTCTTCCTTAAATTTCAATATACCACGGTTGGCGTCAAGATCGAATATAACTTTTCGTATTTCAATTCCACATACTCTCCACCACTTCAACTGTCCAGTTAGTTCCATGTGTCGAAGTTACAATAATCTACAGACGGATGCTGATATATTTTTCTTGACTTCAAAACAATTCAAGAGAAAAATATCCAATTTACTTCTGAACTAACATATAGTCATTCATACATACCTTTTGGATAAGATAGTATAATATACTCCTGTAATTGGGCTTCAGGCCTGTTGGATGTATAAACAATAAAATGAAAAAATAAAAATAAAAAATGATTGTGAAAAGTTTATTCTCAATATGTTCTGTAATTTGTAGAAGCTATTCACAGATATGTCGATACTAGTGGAATTTGATGAAATATTATAGGTCTGCATTTTCCTGTGTAGAGGGAAATCTAGAAAATAGTTTGTATTTGCTTGCTCGGTGAAAAATAAAAGAGTTTGGCAAGTGTTGTAGTTATTAGGTACAACATATCGAATCTGACTTAAAATTTTCTTCGAGACTATTTTGTGATTTACAACTTTGTGAAGAAACTTTACGTCTGTGATTTACCTCCAGTGGTCAAGTGAAATGGGGTCTAGTTTTTCCTGAACGGTGCACTTTTTGCTGAGAGCATTTTCTGTTTACGTAATCAATCAATTCGTTTTGAATACACTCAAGTTTTTGAGCGTAAATATTATGAAAAGGGTTCCAAATCACTGAGCCGTATTTCAGAACGATATTAACATAATATGACATATATAATGTTCTGAGGTCTAATGTATTTCTTAGTTCGCAGGAAGATCTGATTATGAAACCCAATATTTCATTGGCTTTCTTGAAGATACTACATATGTGTTGGTCAAATAACAATTATGATTCGAGCACTATACCGAGATCTAGCACTTGCCTGGCGGTTACTAGCATTCTATTTGAAATTTCAGACAAGGTTTTTTTAGAATTGATTTTTTTCTAAGAGTCATGTGGTAACATTTGGATAGGTTGAGGTTAAGGCTGTTGTCTCCACAGTAATCAGTGAGCCTGTCCAGATCATTCTGGATCAGTATCACGTCATTAGGGCAAGTAACAGCAAAACATACTTCCAAATTATCTTCGTTCATGAGAAATCTGGAAGAATAGAAACACTCGTTTATATCATTAATGTAAATGTTGAACAGCAGGGGTCCCAGATGAACGACAGACGTAACTACGACATCATCAGAGTTACAATTGTGCATGGTGACTGTTTGGTACCTGCCTTCTACATATGAACCGAGCCATTCAAAAAGTTCATCGTGCACACCGATTTCCGGAAGTGAAATCAAATGGTCTATTTTGTTGAATGCTTTACTGTGATCATTCAAAATTATCATTGTCTATAAAAAGAATCACGCCATTTTGAATAGTTGTCCTGAATTGCTTTAGTTTTTGTGTATGGTAGACCAGATCTTTTCATGAGATGATCAGACAACTTCTTCGTGAGTTATATTCATCTACTAAGATCTCCTGAGTCATCCACGTCACAATAAAGAACTTCCCCAACATCATGAATGAACGATGCCGGTGTCAAAGGTTCTACTGTTTCCGATGAATTAACAAATGAATCGACCGCTTCAATTAACCGCCCACCAGGCAGCTGTTGGCAAATCGAATTTCCAGTCGGTCCGTTCTGCAGTGTTATATTTAGCTATGTGAACTCGATTTCATCTCCTGAAAGCATCATCAGTTCTTTCAGAATTCGAGCCATTATCGCTATGGACGACTGCAGGTTGACCTTTTCTGACAATGATTCGACGAAAACCCTGAATGAATATTTCGGTGACCATATCTCTCAACGCACTGCTATTGAGAAATGATGGACCTGCAAGGTCAAGTTCTACAACTCTAGATGCTGCAGCATTTCGTGTTATTTCTTCAGAAGTTTGTTTACAAAGATATCTTCTGGAGGCAGCAGAATTTGACGATGAAAATCTACATCATCGGTACGATAAGTCAACTTGGTGGTCACCCTCAATATACCTGAATCATATCTAGGACACAAAACAAATAAAGACCTTCCTCATTCACTCTGGATTCATCAGAAAAACAACCTTCAAACATAACGCTAATTGACAGTCATACGCCCGAGATCACCTTTCGCCAACGTATTATGAGGAAGATTTGATTGGGTCTCAACACCAACAAAACTTGTGGCTCCGACGAAATCCCACTAATTATTCTCAAGAAATGTGCTCCCGAACTAACACCAGTTCTCTGCAAGTTGTTCAACTTCTCTTACAGATTGGGGATATTTTCGCCAAACTGGAAAATTGCAAGGGTACAACCAGTTTTTGAAAAAGGCAAAAAGACCCTACCTAGCAACTACAGACTGATGTTATACCCTGCGTCTTCGGAATGGGTCATATACCCAAAGCGTACAGTTGTCCCAGTTGTCAGCAGACTGAGAGCGACTGATGAGACCTGGTGGGTCGAAACAGTACTGTCTCGCTCCTGCTGACAAATGGAGCAACTCTGTTTATCCTGGATCTCTCAGTTATGAGATCTACCATTTGAATAGGTGGTGGAAAAATTATACTCAAGCATGTCAGGTAGTGCCATCTGTCAGCAGAGTGGTTCACTTGCAGTACCACTCTGTAGCGTATAGGCGTAGGGGTCTGTACGTGTGACTATAGATGGCAGCGCCATACAGTGTATATCACGATCTCTGTATCTTACCTTAGAGCTTTGCCACTAGATGGCTACAACATGACTTTATAACTTCATGTTTCTATAAGGCACAGATTTGACCTGTCCTGGAATTATGTTTCTATATTTGGAGTGCAGCACCCAAACATACCCTGAAACTGTTGGATTATGTCCAAAAAAGCGCAATTCGTCTCGTGGGTGATGCCTCGCTCACAAACTCACTCACTTCTCTGGAACACCGTAGAGAAGTTCTGGCGATCTGGCTCTATTTCATAGATATTCTCATGGACGATGCTCTTCTGGAATATCAACAATTATGTCTCCCTTGGCAAACCCAGCGAGAATAACTCGTTGAGTAAAGGCTTCGCACCTCTTTGTGGTCACGTTGGAGACCTGCAGAACATCAGTTTCTAAAGATTCGTTCATCCAACGAACAGCGAGGCTCTGGAACACATCGTCAAGGGAGGTGTTTCTCAAGGCATATAACCTCCAGAAATTCAAGAAGAACACCAATTCCTACCTCATTTTCCTTGGTTCCCACGATGCTCTCTGAAAATTACATCCCTTTCCGTGAAAAAAAGAACAAACAAAAAAATCGGCTGAACTATTCATGTGATGAGATACTCTATTCATGGAATCGATACAGGGACATGATCATCACTCCAATTTTTTTATATCGAGTGAATATCGACCACAGGATGATTCAAGATACCAAAGAATCGTAAAACTTTGTAATTCATATTATGATTTGAACTTGGAATATTCTATATTGACTACTACTCCTGGTATAATTTTTGAACTCCTCATAACATGTTGATAGAATATTTTCTCGAATATTGGGATCATCAATTATACCATTATTGAATTATTATTCATATTATACTCCCTGACACTTTATACGAGGAACATTTACGAACGTCAAAATTGCCAAGGAATGTAAAATATGACAATAAACTCACGGTTTTATATTTCTATGCGGGAATTCTTGATACCAGCGCGGTATTTGTCATTTCCTAAACATGCTGATCTGAGGTACTTGTATAACTATATCGCCCTATCGTCTATTTCAGTTGTTGTGTCATTATTTGATATTGTTCAATGTATCCATTTTGCACTTTCTACATAGTGTATCAACATTGAGCCAGTTGACGCATTTGAGCAGAAAAGCATGTCAACTGGAAAATGGTGGATTGGTCAAACTGCCAAATCCACGAACGAATGTGAATTCCACTTTTATAGGTCAGATGGTCACTGTAAGTTTGGAGAGGAAGAAGTAGTAAGATCCAAAAGGAAAGGGTGGTATTTGGTGGAGGAGGTTCAACCGTGTGGAAAAGGATTTCACGAACTGGTTGCTCACGAATGGGTTCATGTTATTCAATGACAATGCTCGCCCTCATCGTCCTGGAATTGTAAATAAATAATTGGAGGAGAACGACATAAAAAGAATGATTTGACCAGCAAGATCGCCAGATCTTAAACCAATCGGGCATTACTAAAGCCGCTTCGAATCAAAAATTGTTCGATCACCTTTCAAACTGCCTCCCAAGTATCATTTAGGAAGAGTGTGTGAGAAGATCTCGTTCACTCCTGCATGTACCTAAACTCCCTATCAAATGAAAAATGAATCTTTGTGTAATCTTAATACTGCAAATAAATCATGCGAAAGCAATAATTTTCGATACCCTGTATATTACCGGCAAAACATTAAATGGTGTGACGATCACTTGATAAAATTAAGAGATGAGTATTTCGAGACTAGAGACTACTCTACACTGATGAGAGCCAAGAAGCTCGAAACCGGTCTGTTGGTGTCAAACAAAATGAAAGCCGATTCAGGACCGATCAAGAGCACATGAAATATCTTCTATAAAGCTGTTGGAGTGATATTGAAATTCATGAAGCCGTCCCGTGATGCTTGGTCAGGCTCAGTCCTATCGATTAGTGACAGCTCAATCGAATGTCAATAGAGAATCTAATTCACTTTCACGCATATTATCATCAATAATAAACAAATCATGGATGTAATTTTTGATGAAAAGTACCAATTGCACCAGAATCACAAAAAGTATGCTCAATACGATACCACGTCGGGGACTGTCACATTTGAAATAATGTCATTTGACCCTCGTAACGCATCTTGAAAATACATAGTTGTTAATCAACTAGATGATGTTCTTATTCACGTCAGTATAGAGCTGTCGTTGGCATCATGATTCTGAAGCCAAAGGACGTGAAAAAGCAGCTGAGGAAGCTGATAAACTTCTCCAAGGAAGTCGGCATACCCAGCAGGATGTCGGAACATGTGGGCGCACAATGCGCCCAAATGAAGCCGGGGAGTTCACCCGCTCCCTACTTCTTCGAAGAAGGAGGAGAACAAGAAGAAATAGACGGAGAAGGACGAACAACATAATATTCTAAAGTAGAACATGTTAAATTCAAATAGGCTCGTGCTAAAAAAATATATTCTTCTGTTCCCATATTACTCATGTTCTTTATCAATGTATTGATGAGGATATTACTTATTGGAACCGGAGCTATCACATAATTGATTTTTTTTATCACTTACAGCGCACAATGTTCGAGGAACATCAGCTTATGGAAATACCGAGCATAGATATATTGGACTTGGTGAAAATGGTGGTACAAGACATTGATGTTATATCAGGCATACTGAGTTTCGCCTTTCTGGAGGAAATACAGGCTTGAGATTTGGTGGCGTTGAATTCGACTATAGGTTGATGGTTTTCCAGGCCATGATTTCAGCAAATTATTCATTGACAGCATTGACCTACCTTCGCTGTCAGTTCTTTTCTGAAAAAAAAATGGAAATTCTGGAAGATAACGCAGTGTGGAGTGAACTATCATCTGCAAAGCTGTGATCAGGGCAAGTTGTCAAGGGGGCTGCACATTATGCAAGTATGATGGTCCAAGAGCCGGCTGCAAATTTTGACCGTCATCTGATAACGAAATGATATATGTCCCAATGGCATGTAAAACCCTTGTTGTTTATTGAACAGCACCTGTGCCAATCACTATCCTGAGCAAAATGATTGAAAAATAGTACTCTTCTGTACCGAAATTCACACTCGATTTCGCGATTCAATATCAAGATAAGAACCTTCCTGTGCCATCCCTCAGTCTGAGCCAAATCCAAGGCACAGCGATTCATTTGCTGCCATTGTTCTGGACATACTTTTGTCATGTGATAACAAGTTGGAACAAGTACCAAATGAAAACAGATGATGTCGCCTTTGAGAAAATCCAACGGAAATATTGACGTTCTGCCACTAACTAAGATCAATTTGAAATGCGGCACGTTTGGATATCCGCAAAGACGACATTTTTTTCGTCGATTTGCTTCTTGTCTCAATTCGTTATCATATGACGAAAGTTTTTCCGGAATGAATGAATAAAATAAATCGCTGTGTCATTGACTTGGCTCAGACTGAGTGGTGGCACAGGTAGGTTTTTGAGATCTATCATTCAATTCGTATCGGATGCCATAATTCTCATAACGTTATCAAAACGCGAAATCGAATGCAGGTTTCCGCAAAGAAAAGTATAATTTTTTCTGTGACGGGAAAAAAGTTTGGCATTTCATCTCTGTTGGCAGGTTATAAAATGTCACTTTTCATAAATTACTTTTTTCCCGTGGGAAAAAAGTGAGTACTTTTTTCCTGGATATACAAATATCACATATATATATACACTGTTGATGGCTTTTGTTGTGCTATAGTTCCGAAAAATGAGTCAATAATACCGTCTCCGAGAAAGAACTGCAAGTCATTTTATCTTCCATTCGACTTCGCGGTTACGTATATTGCTACATAACCACTGAATTCGCAATTTCTTGAAATCAAATCGCAAAATTAGACTGACAGAAGTGACATCAGATATTTGATTACTTCAAATGAATGATAAAGATGCCTACAACGCGGTGTCCTCACTGTTAAAAACTTAAAATTTCACGTCGATAATTTTCAGATCTCAAAATAATGTAATACTTTCTCAATATTGATTCGTCCTTTCTTCTGTCACAGAAAAAAATAGTGTATTATACACGGGGAAAAAATATTAGATTTTAGCTCACGGTTTGTTGTCTCCCTCCGCTACGCGTCTGGAGACAACACAACCTGGAGCTAAAATCTACTACTTTTTTCCCTTGCATAATAAATAACTATTTTTCATCATTTTGTTCAGGATAGTGATTGGCACAGGTGCCGTTTGGTTAACTACAATGTTTTCACTTCCCTTTGAGACATATTTCATTTCGTCATCAAATGACGGTAGAAATCTACAGCTGGCTCTCCTACTATAAATCGAATTATATGCCTATATTATTTCACGCGTAGCTTCATGTCAGTGTCGTAATTGAAATCAGTCCTATTAATTCAATTTTCAGTATTATTCATCATACCAACTTGATGAAATACATATTTCTTCATAACCTGTCTCGGGACACCAAATTTGAAACGGGGAAGTTGAATCTGAAAATTATGTGAACATGAACAGTATGAAGACAATAAGAAACTAGAGAAGTTAGTGGGACGATTCTCCAATTTCGAATTGATAAAACTAGTCAATAAATTTTCGTATCATTTTTAAACTTCCAGGTTCCAGATGTTTATCTGGAAATTATATTACACTGTTAATCAAATTCAGATTCGTGGTATCAGACTTGCTGTTTGAAAACTGGCCCTACTTATATCACGTGAGAGCCAAGACTTCCACAATTTTTTGTTATGTTCCGGTTCCCACGAAAATGGATATCCTGTAATTTTCAGAAATCATCATGAGAACCAAGGAAAATAAGGTAGGAATTAGTGTTCTCCTTAAATTTCTGAAGGTGATATGCCTCGAAGATTACTTCCCTTGGCAATGTGTTCCAGAGCCTCGCTGTTCGTTGGATGAACAAGTCTTTGGAAACAAATGTTCTGTAGGTCTCCAAAGCGACCACGAAGGGGGTGCGAATCCTCAACTCCACGAGTTAATCTCGCGGGGACTGCCAAGGAAGGTACAATTGTTGATATTTCAGAAGAGCATCGTCCATGGAAATATCTATCAAATAGAGCCATATCGCCAACTCTATTATGGTGTTCCAGAGGAGTGAGTGAGTTTGTGAGCGAGGCATCACCCACGAGACGAATTGCCCTTTTTGAACAGAATCCAAACGATTCAGGGTATGTTTGGGTGCTGCACTCCGAATATGAAAACAGTATTCCAGGACAGGTCGGATCTGTGCCTTATAGATCATAAGCAGCTGACTGGGAGTGAAATACCTCCTGGTCCGAAACAGAAAACCTAGTTTTTGAGATGCACTTTTAGCAACACGTGATTTTCCCAAGAAGGATTATTGCTGATAGTTGTTGTACCAAGCATCCAAATGGATGTCTTCGAAGTTACGGTTACTCCTGACACGCTTATGTTTGGCACAGTTAGATCGGCTTTTCTAGAGAAAAAGCATGCTTGTGTTTTGTTTGCATTGAAATCTTTCATTGTTATTAGATCTCCATTCGAGAATCGTTGCTAAATCCATATTGATGTTGTCAACATTTCTTTCCCGTTCGTTTCTGATTTGCCTGGCTGGTATTGGAGTTCTGGAAGAGAAGGCGGTATGGAGGGTACTATCATCCGCGAAGCTGTGTACTGGACATGAAGTTGCTCCCAACAAATCGTTGATATGGAGATGCATTTATGGTAAGAGAGTCAACCACCACATGAAGAGACCTGTTTGAGAGAAAACTAGCTAGCAGAGAACATAGCTGGGGAGGCAAGCCATGAGATGGAAGCTTGGCGAGGAGTCCGTGGTGCCAGACTCTATCCAATGCCTTGGAGATGTCAAGTGCCACGACTAAGGTTTCACCATATTTTTCAACAGATTGCTGCCATATATGTGAGACTTAAGCGAGCAGGTCACTATAGTTGATATCTGATAACGGAAGTCATATTGCCTATCGTTGATAATACCTGAATGTTCCAGGTATTCCATGAGCTCGATATTGATAGATTTCCCCATGATCTTTGAAATAATAGATGGCAGTGCGATCGGTCTGATAGTTGCTAGGTAGGATCTTTCTGCCTTTTTCAGGAACTGGTTGTACTCGTGCAATTTTCCAGTTGGACGGGAATATATCCAATTTGTAAGAGTTGAACAACTTGCAGAGAACAGGTGTTAGTTCGGGAGCACATTTCTTGAGAACAATCGGTGGGGTTCCGTTGGAGTCACAAGCTCTGTTGGTGTTGAGACACAATAAAATGTTCCTAATAGTACGTTGGCGACAGGTGATCTCCGGCATATGACTCTCAAATGGCGTTATTTTGGATGTTGTTTCCCCGATGGATCCAGAGTGGAATTTCCAGCAAATAAATGCGAAAAAATGTTGCTTTCTCTTGAACAGTTGTAGATAGTGTTTCATCTTCCTCAGTTAGAGGAGGAAACGAGCTGGATGTGAAGTTTCTTCCTACAGCTTCGGCGAAGGACCAAAATTAACGGGATCCGTTAGGACATTCAACAAGTTTTGATCTTATTTTGGCATTATGAGCATCCTTTGATGAATGAAATGGATAGAACTGCTGCCCTCAACACAATACACAGAAGATTGTGTGAGCTCATTTTTCATAAGAAGTGGACCTAGTCAAAGAAAAAAACATGGATGATGTGCACAAAAACTCAAAATCAAAAATGAGTCGAATGAAATAGATTAAGTGTATAACTGATATGGAGTTCACCAAACCACTTCCATAAATTCACAAATCCGTTGAGAAGGATCATAAATGTCTGTGTTTGGAGTAGTACACTGTGATTTTAGTTCATGAAAATCAGAAACATAATGGAACTGTAAATTCGGCGATTCAATGAGTAGCTTACCGGTTGTTTCAGATCTCTTCAAGATTTCGGGCCTTGGTTACTATGAGTACTTGTTCTCTTGAGGTTGTTCTTCCTCTTAGTTGAGAATGAGAATTGCGCATACATATTCTCTGCAGAAATGCTCATATAAAGTTGATATATGAGAATTGAGAGGCGGAACTGAGACAGTGAATTTTTGGCGTGGTATCGAGCTAGCTTACGAGTAGATATTTTACTTGTTACTGCGTTTTCAGTTTTCGTCCTATTCTTGCGCAGTTCAACAGCAGTTTTTCTTGTCCGTTGGTGGTTCCAGGTAGCGGCGTATCATCTTTTGTATTGTATGCAATTTCTTCCTATTCATTTTACTTATTTATGAACAGCGAACAATTATGTGTTCTTTATGTGAATTTTCAATTCTTCTTAGGAACAAACAGTACATTTTGGTATGAATGTATAGTGTGTCCACCTGAAAGACTAACCACTACTGTGAAATCCTTATTAGATCAGATTTGGAATGGGGCCTTCGGGCTATATGCCTCCACACTGCGACCTTTTCAGATCTATTGTGTCTGCCCTCAAAATCGATTAGAGTTCTTTGGCTAGCCCCGACTTCTCTATGAGACTCCATAGGCTAGCATTCAGATCTCCTGTGTATCTCTGGGCTCCTGGTTTTTCCTCACCCAGCGTAAGGAACCTTAGTCTTGACAAGCCCTCACAGTGGCAAAGTATGTGTAGTGCTGTTTCTTCCTCTTCTTGACAGAACCTGCACAGCAGTTCTTCAGTCAGACCTATTGTACTCATGTGTTTGTTGAGCCTACAATGCCCTGTGAGAAGTCCCACTAGTATTCTAGTTGAACTTCGTTTCTGGCTTAGTAGATATTCTGTGAATGTTGGCGATGGTTTTTTTAATAAACTCTTTAGCCTGTCTCATTCCTGGCGAGTTGTTCCACCATTCTTGAGATTTGGTTTGCATCCATGATTTGATACTAGTCTTTTGTATAGCTTTCGCAATACCACAAAAGGGTTCTGAGCCATTAGGGGGGGCCATTCTGGGCCATTCTTGGCCAGTTTTCGTCCTATTCTTGCGTAGTTCAACAGCAGTTTTTCTTGTCCGTTGGTGGTTCCTGGCAGCGGCGTATCATCTTTCGTATTGTATGCAATTTCTTCCTTTTCATTTTATTCATTCATGAACAGCGAACAATTATGTGTTCTTTATGTGAATTTGCAATTCTTCTCATGAACAAACAGTACATTTTGGTATAAATGTATAGTGTGTCCACCTCAAAGACTAACCACTTCTGTGAAATCCTTATTAGGTGATCGATGTCGGATAACTTTTTCGGATAAATAGGTATTCGGAATTTCCATCCAACAAGAGAGGGATTTTGTTCTTGGACTTTTATCTTGGCCAGCTGCGACCAATTTTATTGATGTTTCAAAAATCATTATTAGAGTTTATTTCACAAAGAATGATGATGGATTCTGAATCACGATCACTTGAAACAAACCTGTACCGACTGTCATCATCATAAAACACAAATTGTTCAGAAACACGAATCATTATTTATTTCAATAGGTGATAAGAAAATGGAGTACTGTTGTATTTTTGGAAAGAACCAATGACTTCTCCGCATCCGTAGTCAGAACAAGAATCCACGAAACACTTCTCTATAGATACGCTCTGCTCATCATTATGATGCACTAGCAATACTAGTCCGACAAACTTGACAAGCTCAGTCAGCACATCCTTTCGTCGTCGACCTCAAGGTTTGTCGAACAACTCTTCACCTAGAAGATACTACAATATTTGAATGACTGGAGTAATGTCAGAGTGTTCCTTCTCAAATTTGACACGATTTCCTTCTATATATCAAACAAATCTTTATCAGAACTCATTGGTCTATAAAACGGCAAATCTTCCGAGTTCTATTTCAGAGATAGCTAGTAATTTCCATCAAAAGTTCAGGAAAATTGCAATACCTACCTACCTACCTAACTACCTCCCTAGGTACGCACTATGTTTTCCGAACATTATAAGGATTCCCATTCACAAACCATAGGAGATAAACAAAAAAATAGACTCCAGCCTGCAAAGGTGCTGTTGAAGGAATTAAACACTCGCCGCTACGCGGCTGCGTGCGTGATTCTTCAACACTCATCACGTAATATACAATCATGTTGAACTCACAGTTTTGAGTACATAATTATTACGTTCGCGAAAATACTGTCTGGAGGTGCCAGTTTTTTTTTAACTCTTCATAGGAATCATGTGTAAGGTCTGTTTTCTTGTGGAGAAAATTCTGATATGATTTTATATGAATATGACCCTTTAAAAAAAACGCTCAGTATGATTTCAAATGATGTTCGCCTCTGAAAAACTGACTCTATTGTAGTTATTTATACCGGTCCAAATTTGGACGGCACGACTAATAGCTGAGATATAGAGATGGAGGCTTTGAAATGAGACATGCTCTATATACTATGTTTTGAACTTTGGGGGCAATTATCACCCAAAATAGCTAACCTCTGGAATTTTATTCGACAAACGCCAAATGACCAACATTTTGTGTAACTCTGTGTTTTGCGGCTTCTCGATAAGCGCGTTACTCGAAATCCCATCGTCACAAAAAATGACGCGTTGCCTAACTGGGTTACATTAATATTTATTTCACGACTACTCGAGAGAGCCAGACAACTTATGAATGGAATTTTCAATTTTTCAAATAATGTCACATTCATTCACATTATAGGAATGCCAGATACTCCGATTCAGTCGGAGTAGTCTTATTTTCCATTTATCTTTCCTACATTCATGAAACTGTTTGTTCTAATCAGGACACTGACAAGGGGTAATGTGGTGATGGAAGTATCGTTTTTTATTTATTCTGAATCTTGCTTCATTTGAAACAATGAGTTGTGCCCATAGTATTGGGTCATTCATCAAATTCAATTACTATTTCGGTTTGTACAGTTCATTTTATGTCGTGTGCGCCGACAGAAAAAATTTCAGAAGGGGGCATTTTTCATTCAATTGAAAGCATTGCATAAAATTGAAAGTGAAATCCTTCTGACCAATTTCTACTTCAAGTATGGTTTGAATTCATTACGAAGAGGACATTAATACAGGTTCAGAAGGTCAGTTTCATAGGTAGTTTGGGAAAAATTAATTTAAAAATTTTTCATTTTTCAAACAAGACACTTACATGAGAACAACAATATCACAAAAATAAAGAAAACACGATTGGAATTGCAGATACTCGAATCATAGAAACATGTTTTTCGATTATCTGAGTACTGTACAGTGTGTCCAGTTTTCGATGCTTTTGCCTGATATCTCAGTTATCTGTGGAGATAGAACCTTGCGGTTTCTGCGGTCCTGTGCCACTTTTTTGTGAAACTCAAGATGGCCTAATCAGATTTTGCAAGACTGTTTCCGTTTATGAGATACAGGGTGATTTTGAAAATTTATACTATTTGGACCCCCTCCATATCCACGAAGTTTCTCAACAAAAATTTCAAATCAAAATCTTATCGCATAGAGAATTTCACGCATAATCCAGTGGCGCACTTAAATTTTTTTTTCGGAGTATGGTTTTGGAGATACGACTCAAACTTATGATTTTTTAAATGGAACACCCTGTATTTCACAAGCTCATCAAATTCCTTATTTTTTTTTCTTCAGAATGATTTATAACGAATGACTATAAAATTTTCAAAATTGCTCAAAATCACTAAAATATTGAATTTTGATAGTTGGTTATGGATTTTTCTTATAAAAAACGTTCCAATTGAAGGAATATTTCTTCAAATTTTTCCATGGAGAGGTCAAAACTAATATCAACACTTATTAATTAACAAAACACTAAACTTGGGTACCTGATAGCGAGAAATAAATAGTAATAAAAAGTTTATAATGTAGAATAAGCACCTGATTAAATATTAACTAGAACAATTGAATTCCGGAATTATTCAGTAACTTATTCATTGACATGTTCAAATTGATATCCATTCTCCCTAACATACAGTTGACAAACTTTCCTAATACTTCTCAATACAGTGAGTGGCCCAATATACTTGAAGAACTTTGTGCAACAACAGAGGCAGTTTTCCAGGAATTACAAAGACATCTTTCAATGATTAATATGTATTGAGAAAGTTTGTGATGGAAAATGGACATCTATTTGAACAATTCAATGAATGAATCACTAAACAATTTCGAAATTCAATTGTTTTAGTAAATATTAAATCAGGTGCTTATTCTACATTATAAACTTTTTATTACTATATATTTGTGGATATCAGGTATCTAAGTTTTGTGTATTGCAAGTTAATTAGTGTCGAAATTGTTATTTCCCACTTTATGGAACAATCAATAGAAATATTCCTTCAATTGTAAATTTCTTTATATGAAAATCCCTCGAAAAACTCATAGCCCACTATTAAAATTCAATGTTTTAGTGATTTTTCAACATTTTTGAAAATTTTATATTCATACATCATATATCATTCTGAAAGGAAAAAATTAGGAATTTAATGAGCTTGTAAAATACAGGGTGTTCAATTCAAAAAATCATAAGTTTGAGTCGTATTTTCAAAACCACACCCCGAAAAAAAAACTTTTGTGCGCCAATGGATTCTGCATAAAATTCTCTATGGGTTGAGATTTCAATTTGACATTTTCGCTGATAAACTTCGTAGATATAGGAGGGGGTCCAAAAAGTATAAATTTTCAAAATCGCTCTGTATCTCATAAACGGAAATTGTCCTGCAAAATCTGATCAGGCCATCTTCAGTTTCACGAAAAAGTAGCACAGGATAGCGAAAACCGCAAGGTTCTATCTCCAAATATAACTGAGATATCATGCAAAAGCATCGAAAACTGGACACACTGTACAGTTTTCACAATAAGTCGATAGTTTTTGAGTTATAGGCAAAAAACTAGGAGAGAATATATATTTTCCCATGTTTTTGGGCTATAACTGAAATTCCAGGAGACATTTTTGATGGCAAACTTCAGATTTGTGATCAACATCCTGAAAAGCACACTGCATGAAAAATACATCTAGTACGAAATCTGTTTTCAGGAAATGACTTAATGACTGGACTACTAGTAGAGGAGAATCTCAGTACGACACCAAAATTCATAACTGAAAGACCCAAAGGGAAGAAATTCGAATAAACTCCATGTTCAAAATGTATATGTATACGTAGGTATACTCACCTATCAAATGAATATAGCTGTATGCATTATGCATGCATAGGAAACAGAAATGATTATCAATATATTTTCACCAAAATATCAATTCCACACTGAGAAAACGTGGTCAAGTAGATCGTTTGCTTGAAAAGAAGATGATTGTGACAAGAGCATTTCCACGAACGGTAGAAATATAAAGTACTTTGAGTAGGCAATACAATATTTCTGAAACAATGTTTCTGCTGTAAGTTATCAGGACACTTGTTGGTATAAATATCAGATCGATATGTATCTTGAGTTCGCTAATTATAAGTGAACACTGAACTACTGTTAGGTTAACAAATATTCAACATTATCAACTCATATTACTGAGACAAAATCACTTACTCTGTACGAACTCATCGATGAAGTCAATCTACTAAGTCGATTTGTGCAGGTGATAGCTCACCTGTGGTTATACATCTTTTCGTCGTTCGGACATATCTGATATATTATTCGGGTGCTAATGTTCAACACGACTACTCCCACTGTCATTGACTTCATTATGATTTCAGCATTTGTGAAGTGCGTTTCCTTTAGTAAAATTGAATTTCCAAGGCATACAAGTGCCCTTCTGAACAACTGCTATATGATATTCTGGAAGAATCTCTGTTTGTGTGCCGCACTCTGAGCTGTGGGTAGGGATTCTTGATCTGTTATTCTCTTGAGGGAGATAATGAAATACCTATCTCTGTCAGAACAGTACAGTGTGTCCAGTTTTCGATGCTTCTGCGTGATATCTCAGTTATCTTTGGAGATAGAACCTTGCGGTTTCCGCGGTTGTTTGCCACTTTTTTGTGAAACTCAAGATGGCCTAATCAAATTTTGCATAACTGTTTCCGTTTATGAGATACAGGGCGATTTTGAAAATTCATACTCATTGGACCCCCTCTATATCTACGCAAATTCTCAGCGAAAATGTCAAATCATGATCTCATTCCATAGAGAATTTTACGCAGAATCCAGTGGCGCACTCAACATTTTTGTCGGGGTATGGTTTTGTAGATACGACTCAAACTTATGATTTTTTGAACGGAACACCCTGTATTTTACAAGCTCATTGAATTCCCCATTTTTTTCTCTTCAGAATGATAGATGTGGATATTAATGAAAATTTGGCGACCTCAACTATATCCAAATTGAACTCACTGCTGGGAATGGACTTATGCTTGAGGGATCTGTTCAACATTTATCCAATTAAAATCAATGAAAAACATGCATTGAAAGTTGAGTTTATGTCACTCCTGACAAAAAACTCGCTATTTCAGAACGTTCACAAACTGAGAGGTTCAAAAATTACCATCTTTCAAGATATGTGCTATGAAGATCGTGTGGTGAACAAAATACTTGTTAAACATATGAAAGAAGCAAGATCTAAAAATTTATCTGCAAAAATAAAAGGTGGCAAACTGATTGTCAACGGCAATTCTTACTCGGTTGAAGAACTAGAGAGGGAAATATCAGTAGGTGAAGATCTCTCAGAAACGGAAGAAACTGAACTCGAAAAAAAGAAGAGAGGAAGGAACTCAAGTGCGCCATCAACTCCAACTCCACGAGTGGCTTCATCAGTACCCCTAGTAGACACTGATGCTGATATTTTGAACATATCCATCAAACCTTCTTTCAAGAAGTCAAGAAAGCAAATTCCAAGTGATACTGATAACATCGATAGAAAAACTCGTTCCAATAGTGCATCCTCGTCCCAGAAGAATTCGTAGAGCACTTTTGCCAGCATAGATTCATATTATCTCTACCTGATTACTGTTCTTGTTAATTGTTTTTAGTATTTTCCTCATAAAATTGATTCGTTCCTTCCAGTTATGTATAAGCCTCTCAAACACCTTCTTCTGAATATAAGATCTCTGTCCACTGGCTTCGATGTACTCAATGATTACATTATTAATGAGAATTATGACATCCTTGGGTTGTCCGAAACTTGGCTACATAAAAATATCAATTCTGACTGCGTTGCAATACAATCGTATAATCTCATTAGGGCAGATAGAAATGCAAGAGGTGGAGGTGTAGCATTTTATGTCCACAACTCTTTCAATTATAAAATTGTTTTCTCGCAGGTGAGTTCATCTTTGGAACAACTTTGGATTTCTGTAACCATTGAATGTCGAACATACTTGTTCGGTATTTTATATCGTCCACCCTCAGCCAGCATATTAGAGTGCCTCGAAGAATTAGAAGAAACGGTAACTAACTTAATACCAGAATATGATATCATTATATTCGGGGGAGATTTGAATATAAACTTATTAGCCAATGATAATCGCTGCGATCTTCTCCTCAGTTTCATCGAGACATTCAACTTCACCCAGTTAATCAATGAACCTACGAGAATCACGTCTTATAGTGAAACACTGATTGACGTTCTTATGGTAACTGACCCAGATAATATTTCAGATGTTAAGGTCGTGGACATGAATGGAATATCCGACCATTTGGCAGTCAGTTGTAAAATCGACTGTCAAAAATTGAGAAGGCAGCCAAAGAGTATTTCCTATCGCGACTTTTCTAACTTTGATATGAACCTTTTCAATGTAGATGTAATTTCATACAACTGGAATGTCATTTTTGAACTAGAAACTGTGGATGAAATGATACATTTTCTTAACCAAGGATTGATCGCCCTCTTCAACCGTCACGCCCCCTTCCGAACTATTAGAGTAACTAAACCACCAGCTCCTTGGCGCACTTATAATATCATACAGATGATGAAACTCCGAGATAAGGCTTTCATCAGATATAAAAAATTGAGAACTAACATTTCTTGGAAAAGTTATACGGATCTGAGAAATTACACTACTGGGGCTATACGTCGCGAAAAAAAAGCTTTCCTTGAACATGTATTACGAAGAAAAAATTCCAAGGAGATTTACAACACACTCAGATCGCTCGATATTCTTCGACAAAAGGCCGTGCCTTGTCTTCCGGAGAAACTGAAAAACGTCAATAGAATAAATAACCACTTCAATAGTATAACGCTTCCAGAAAAATCTGATGAACTTAATTATCTTCTTGATAAATATAAAAATCATGACAAAGAACATGTCTTCACTTTCAGGAGTATATCACAAGGAACCGTACACAAATATCTGAATAAAATTAAAAGCAATGCAACCGGAACAGACCAAATCTCTATTAAAATGATTCAATTAATACAGCCCTATTTAATCGAACACATTACATTCATTCTCAATACCGCAATAAACACGAGCATCTTTCCTTCGGAATGGAAACATGCATTAATCAAACCTTTGGCTAAATGTAATTCTCCCACCGAGCTTTCGGACTTACGACCTATAAGCATCTTGCCTTCCCTTTCCAAAGCCCTCGAGAATATCATGAAAGATCAAATGGTAGAATACACATACTCACATGAGATAATCACTTCTGTACAGTCAGGATTCCGGTCTGAGCACAGCACTACTACCGCTCTTTTGTCAATCACGGACGATCTTTACAAGGCAACGGATAACGGTGAAATATCCTGTTTGGTTTTATTAGATTACAGCAAGGCATTTGACACTCTGGACCATTCCACTCTCTGTCTAAAACTTAGCTACTTTGGCTTTTCAAATGGAGCTGTAGAATTTATACGCCATTATTTATCTAATCGAACCCAGCGCGTTGTCTTAGACAACATCGAGTCGAATTCACTATCGGTTGGATATGGTGTACCTCAGGGATCTATCCTGGGGCCACTCCTTTTCTCCCTTTATATCTCAGATTTTTTCAAAATTATAAAACACTCCAGAATACATCACTACGCTGATGATACTCAACTTCATACATCTTTCAAATTTGTAGATCATCAAGAAGCACTAAATAATTTAAACATAGATTTGAATAAATTACGCGACTTCTCTACCGCCCACAATCTACGTCTGAATTCAAAAAAATCTTTGATCATGTTATTTGGTTCAAGAAAAAAGGTGGAAGTTGTTCGTGAAAATATGGAAATTAGAATCGGTAATGATATACTGCCTATATCTAAGGAAAGCAAAAATCTAGGATTGTGGATTGACTCTGAGCTGAGGTTCACTAAACATGTTAGCCATCTCTGTCAAGCGTCCTTTAATGTACTTAGGCAACTCTTTCCAAACAGACGTGTGCTTTCTAAGCATTTGAAGCTTTCCTTGTGCGAATCTTTGATAATGTCTAAGCTGTCTTATTGTGATAGCGTTTATGGCCCTGCTCTCCTGAAAACTGATCAGAATCGCCTTCAGAGAATACAAAACTCTTGCGTTCGATTCTCCTTTGGTATTCGTAAATTCGACCACATTAGTGCCGCATTCGATGATTCTGACTGGCTGAGGCTGAACGATCTTCGAACTCTACATCTTTTATCGATAACTCACAAAGTTCTAACAAAGAACACACCTGAATATCTTTTTGAAAAACTCAGGACATTCTCAAATCTAAACAATCTCAGAACACGAAATAGACACGTTCTTGCTATTCCAACTCACTCCACTGCAACTTTCACGAGATGTTTCTCATACAATGCTGCAAAATTTTACAATCAGCTCCCACATGAATTCAGGCTGTACACACTGAGTAATTTCAAAAAAAGACTGAAACATCTACTGAAGGATAGACAGTTTATATTTGTACGTTGACCAACTCCGCTGATCTACCTAGGTTGTTATGATTTCTTAGTATAACATTATTCTAAATTTTATATAGTAATTTGTAATGATTTTTCCTTATATTTGATATTAGTTTTTACTCTTCCTTCCCTGGTTAAGTTGAAAAACAGCTATATAGCTGACACTTCGCCTTTTCATCATTTG
Source organism: Phaedon cochleariae (assembly GCA_918026855.4). Taxonomy (NCBI): domain Eukaryota; kingdom Metazoa; phylum Arthropoda; class Insecta; order Coleoptera; family Chrysomelidae; genus Phaedon; species Phaedon cochleariae. The sequence goes on from OU896710.1 coordinate 34,025,247, forward strand.
TTCTTCTTATTTCACTGTTCTCTATTTTGTATGTAGAAATTATAATGATGAATAAAGCCGCTTTATTATTATATTATTATTATTATTATTATATATAATGTGTGGATATAAGATTTTCAGAAAAACTCCAAAATCACTAAAACATTGAATTTTAATTGTGGGCTATGGAGTTTTCATATAAAAAAGTTGCAATTGAAGAAATAGATACCTATTTCTTTTCATTTCGCCATGAAGAGGACAAAAACAATACCAACACTAATTCACTAAGAAGAAAACACAAAAATCAGGTACTTTATTATGAACTTTTTATTACTATTTATTTGTTGCTATTCGGTATCTGATATTTGTATTTTCTTGATTAATTAGTGTTAATATCGTTCTTGTCCTCTCCATTGATGAATCAAAAGAAATATTCCTTCAATTGGAATTTTTTTTAAATGAAAAATCCATAGCCTACTATTAAGATTCAATGATTTAGTGATTTTGGAGCATTCTTTAAAGTCTTATATTCATATATTATATTTCATTTTGATGGGAAGAAAATAAGTAAATAAATGAGCTTATGAAATACAGGGTGTTCCATTTGAAAAATCATTAGCTTGAGTCCTATCTCCAACGCAATACCCCGAAAAAAAAACTTGAGTGCACCACTGGATTCTGCGTAAAATTCTCTATGGAATGAAATATTAGTTGGACATTTTAGCTGAGAAACTTCGTAGAAAGTATAAATTTTCAAAATCGCCCTGTATCTCATAAACGGAGACAGTTATGCAAAATCTGATAAGGCCATCTTGAGTTTCACAAAAACGTGGCAAAGGACCGCGGAATCCGCAAGGTTCTATCTCGAAAAATAACTGAGATATCACGCAAAAGCATCGAAAACTGGACACACTGTACATATTTATTGACATATACAGATTTTATTTTACTCTCGATAATACCCGATGTGGGAGAAAGTGACGAGTAATGAGTATGAAAATTATTTCAAATTCCACACAGGATCTATAGTGTCTCAATATTTGTCATCAGCGTCACCTTCTCGTGATTTCTGGATTCATTATAGCTATACAATTAATGTTTCAAATGCATTGGTTTTGTCTTCATATACCAATGTTATAATTTTTCAGGAGAAAAAGTAATGGAATTCAATTCAATCAATAAGTCACGAGTGACAAGTGAATAAGTCACTGAAGACAAGTGAATAAGTCACTAATGATGTGATTCAGTCACCAATGACATGTGATCAGGTCACAAATGACAAGTGAACAAGTCACTAATGACAATTGAATGAGTCACTAATCGCAAATGAATAAGTCACTAATGACAAGTGAATAAGTCACTATTGACAAGTGAAGGAGTCACTGAATACATACACAAATATTTCTATGGTTATTGATAGAATCCAAACATAAATGAGACATGATTTTGACAAAGTGAAATTTCGATATGACATAGAAAGAATGGAATCCTACTACTCAAATATAAAAGGAACATAGGAGAGTCACTCTTTCATTGCACACATTCTTCTTCGCGATCATTAAGATTTTGCCAAATTATTCAATTACTCGCATTCAACAAGACTCAACTTTATTGGATTGTTCAACACTACGATATGTTGTGTTCTGCTCGCTATATGGTTAAGCTTTGGCAGAAGAAGATTGGAACTGAATTTTCAGTCGATCATACCTATCACCTAGGATATCATCAGAATATCAGAATTCCAGAATGGGATATTTAGTTTCAATTTTGTCCTGGAGGAGTTTTTGCTCCTTTTGTAGCGCACGAAGGAGAATACCTATTAAGTTCGAGGAACATCACGCGTATCTAGAAATTATGAGAAAAGAAGCTCAGTATTGGAATTGTTCTGAAACTTTTCAAATTCTTGGGGATTCTACCCTTGGCAAACAATTGTGAAGCATTGCTGTTTTTGAAGCACTTGTCGAGTTACTGAAGGATGTCACACATTTCGAATTGCAAATCATTCATTCCATTCAATAAAGCATCTATTGAATCGAATTGAGTCGGTTTGGTGAGTACTCGGGTAAGACGTGTAACTTACAGGGAAGTGTTTTCAATAATTTTTCTTCGAATCTAGTTTTTCACCAAATTCAATATGTCTAATATGTTTTCCTATATATTTATATCCCAATTCATATTTCCATATCTGTATTCACAAAGTTTTTCCTAGAATTCAAACATGTAGTATCCGATATACTGGTTAACATGCTCAGTTTCAGAACACGGAAGTAGGTTTAGTTCACAACTTCAATAATCCCCATCAATCAGGGATCAAATCGAATGTTCACATCATTCGATTTCGACCTAGTTCATCATTAGCCGATTCAAAATAAGATAAAATCCACAACAGATGAGAACTTAATGCACGAAGGAGCTGAGCAAGAACAGAGTAATTTGCATCCAAAGGAACATCAACTGGAAGAATCGAATGATATCAGTATGAAATTTATCGGAATCTACATCAATATGCAGGGAATTCCAATAACGACACCAGTGTTATCAATAGAATAGTTTACTTCGGTATGGTTAACGCACATCGCATTTCTCCTCGCATTTCTCCGACTTATTGGGTTGAAGTAAAGATGAGGATGATTATTACCAGTCCATAAAACTTGCAGAATTTATCAGTTAATCAGGATCTGTTAGCGTATCCGAATGATGTTCTTCATCGGTGGTACAAAGTAGATCAATTGGATACGAAATTCGTAGATTCCACTACGGCAAAACATAACATGTGAGACATACTAGGAACGTAATCGAACAGTAACTGTTATTTGGTTCAACATGCTCTTGAAGAATATATACACCGCAATTAGCAAAAGATGCGACGAATTGGAAATTGATTCAGTGAGTTTGTTGTGATATTGATTGACAATCATCAATATTTGTTTGCCACTAGCCCAGTTTTTCTGAACAGGAAAAATGCCTCAACATATTCTAAGGAATGTGTTCGAAGAAAGAAAACTGAATTCGGAGAAAAAGTTTGAACCGTAATAAAATACTTACAAAGCAATGGTCCCTCTAAGCAATCATAGATTATAATACCTGTATACTCGAGACTCCGAACGTATAGGCAGGAAGAGGTTCCACGGCCGAATTGATGACGTAATCGCCCAGCGTCACGTGCACCTGCCTCGGCGTTGCTCGGGCAACGCAATGACCCGCAGTAACCACGTGCCTCCTGCTGACCAGTGAGCCGCCGCACCTGAAAATTGAATGCGTGATTCAATTACACCCCCTGGATATCTCTAGAGTGTGGTTAAATTGAAATTTTATTCATGTCACACATATCAATGATAATCTCAGGAATAGTCACGTCCGATAATTCCAGTAGGATGCTTCATAGAATCAATCGCGCAAAGTTATATATTGAGGTTCATGGTTATGGAGTTGAGTATAGTTGTAACAAAATAGAGAAAATCAGAAGCATCAGGGACATGTTCAGGACACCAAGTTCATCTCGGGCATTTACTATTCATCATACAATTGAATTCACAATTTTCAGAAAACATATACGAGGTTTTACGAAGGGTGTGGACACTACTCAAACCATCAATTTCAGATCATTTTCCTCGCATGTTTTCACTTTCAATACCACTAAGGGTTAAGACGAGGGATGATACCCAAGATATTCAAAGGCGAGAGAAAAATTTTAGAAAAATATTGCAACCCCGTGTGGTATTCGGTGGAAAAATTTCACACCAGATTGAATGATATGAGAAATTATTTATATATTTATCTGATTATCATATATATAGGTTCATGGAAAGATTGAGTTTGCGTCGCAGTTTCGGCACCAACTGATTTCAAGCTAACGAATTTTTAATTTCTACCTATAGTAGTTGCATAGAACTACTAAAAATACTAGTTCAGGATGTAACATATTTTGTTCTTGAATTTCATATCGACTTCGGATTACTATGCAAGTGGTAAAAAATTATAATATCATTATGTCATTGAAGCGTCCGAAAATTGCCAATTCAATTCGCTTCTCGGTAATGAAGAGGAAAAAGTGTCCACTGGAATATACCGGGTGGCTACGGAAGTATTGCCTACGGAATATCTCAGTTATTGTATGAAGTAGGTTTGTGAAATTCAGAGCGTCGATATAATGACATAAGAGCTAGAATTTGAGCATATTGACATATATTCCGGTCTGACCGGAAGTAACATCAACTTTCTTATTTTAAATGGAAACCCTATTTTTTTTTCTTTTCGCTTTATTCAGCATTCAATTCCCTTTTCAATGACATGTCACAAGTTGGTATCTAACCAGAAACTAGATTAGAAAAAAACTATTATTGAAATTCATCGAGTAGGCCGTGGAAGCAAAATGAAAGCCAAAAATTGAGAAGTTGGCTATGGAAACCATACGTCACTTGATAACAGTTGCTACTACTGTGATATTTCATTTTCATTCGTCGGCGTTATAAAAAGCCGCAAAAAAAAATATTGGAAAAATTGGGAAAAAAACAATACTCTGTAGGTCCATAATTTGAATAGGAACCAGTGACGGCTCGTCAGGGACGGCAGGGTCGGCCGGGCCGTACCAAATAATTTGGGGAAAATTACTGAACTATTTGATGAATAAAATTATTTTCCGAAACTGTTTTCATAATTCATCGCTCATTATCCTACTGTTATGCCACTATTATTTGAATTTCATTCATGGAACCTTTGAGTATGCCATCCGCATATACACCGAAAATCACGAGCTAATTCAGGACCTACGACATCTGGTAATCCCATCGTCAAAACGCCGCTTTCAGTTGAACCGCTCGCGTAGCTCATTACACTGATGCAGACGGCCGGCCGATCGGTGATTTCTTGTCTTGACGTGTCTTGACGCATCGCCACAGGCATCGCCTACAGATTCCCCGCTTCAAGTTTAAATTTTCGCTTATACGCGTCATACCTTGGGTGCGGCCAAGCTCTGCTGGCCGTCCAACGTATCGATCGTACTTATCAGTATCCAGTTGTTTGCAGTGCGCTCGCTGTGCACCGTATCGAACCATTCCGACCTAATTTTTAATATACGGATTGGCATGATTGACATTCTATTTTCATTTTACATTGTAGGTATTTATAATTTTAATTCCTATACTTATTTGTAAGTTGATGTTGGAATTTGAAATGTACAAACTGAAAAGAAAAATAATTTCCATGTTTTTGTTTACGCTTGCAGTAGTTGCAGTAAAAATGACTGGTGATTTTTGAATTTGCAATTTTTCAGTAATTCATAATTCAACATATCCATCTAATATTGGTATCAGAATTTTCCTTCAGTGCTTCTGAGCGTCAATAAGTTATAATTCAATTTGAATATTGCTGTAATGTAACCTACTGTGCCTCTGCCTATGTAGGTAATATGGCAAGAAAAATGTCAGCAGTCCAAGAGCTGAGTAGGTATTGAAACATCGTAAAAAAGCTCTGGTGACGAAAATGTAATAAATGTATAACTTCCAGAATATCATTTATTTTCAAAGACGCATGTAGCGGTTATTAACTACCTAAATAATATTTATGCATCCATCGCATCGCGGGAAACATTATACCTACGGCTGCACCCTGCACGCGGGCTCGGCCAGCCGACTACGAAGGAGTGGGGTCAGTGGGGTTGGCTTGTTACAGGAACGGCGGGCGTAGACCGATTGGCGATTAGTCATTGTTGTGCTACTCGCCTTAGGTGAGTGGTTGTCGGTTATGTTGATTTTTTAGAGTTTACATTACGTTTTCAACAGAATATAAATATTTTTTGTTCACGAGTTATTTTATTTTTATTTTCTTTCATTTTATTTTTTCGACTTTCTTGTTATTATTTTTTCATACCAACTAACCCTTATCCAACTCCTTTTTCTTTCCCCATTTCCCCTGACGAGAATGCTCTAACCTCGTGGTTCTTGCTGGACAATTTAATTTTTTTGTTATGTGTACAGGGTGATTCACCATAAATGTCCCTCCCTCTAGCTCAATTATTTTTAAACCGATTTCAAAATTTGAAATATCATCTTGAATGATTTTTGATTGAGTTTTTTTCCGCTACATCAGAAAATACAGGGTGCTCAGAACAAACGATCTACAGGGTACCATTTGATTTTTTTATATGGAACACCCTATTTTTCATTGTATTTTTAGATTCTCCCTGAAAAGCTGATTTGCTCAATCTATCACACTTGGGGTCTATCGGGAATGATTACAGAGATATAGGGTGTTCAAAATCGAGATTTTTCAACTTTAGGATTTTTTTGAGACGAAACTATTCATCATCGGTCAAAACGGCTTTCATGTCCATATCTCAACTTTTGATTTACAATCTACTGACATTTAATAATTGGAACAGATACAGGGTGATCAGAATTCTGAATCTTGAACCACCCTGTAAATGTTCCAATCAAATCTCAATAGACAGTTCAATCAGCTCTTCAGGAAGAATCTAAAAATACAATGAAATACAGGGTGTTCGATTTGGAAAAATCGAGTAGTACCCTGTAGATCATTTGTTCCGAGCACCCTGTATTTCCTGATGCAACGGGAAAAAAATTCTGAGAAATCATTTTAGATCATCCTTCAAATTTTTAAATCGGGTCAAAAATAAGTGAGCTAGAGGGAGAAAGGACAATTATGGTGAATCACTCTGTACATGCTTATTTGCCATAGAACTTCACTCAAGCCGCTGACCCACTTACGTTCGCATTTTAGAGCAATATCTATACCCTGGCCGACCCAGGTTCTGAGGGCACGAGCCGTCACTGATAGGAACATACAAATTTTTCTTGCCTGTACTATTCAGCATGACGATTCCTTTCTAATGATATAATAGAAAGTAATTTTTCGAAATGAAATACCAAAAAATCCAATTATTATTCTTCAAATAACAATAATGATTTTTTTCTGATCTAGTTTCTGGTTAGATACCAACTTGTGATTTGTCATTGAAAAGGGAATTGAATGCTGAATAAAGCGAAAAGAAAAAAAATAGGGTTTCCATTTAAAATAAGAAAGTTGATGTTACTTCTGGTCAGACCGGAAGTTAACTTCGACATGTCAATATGCTCAAATTCTAGCTCTTATGTCATTATATCGACGCTCCAAATTTCACAAACCTACTTCATACAATAACTGAGATATTCCGTAGGCAATACTTACGTAGCCACCCGGTATACGTTGCTACGATGATTCGTCAAAACAACCAAATTTGATTGGATGAGAATATTGGTGTTTTCTTTTTATATAAATCTATAACGCGTTAAAACGATGATATTTGATAGGTATATGTAACTCAATTCTCGATGTTCATTTTCTTATTTTCATTACTCTCCAACGTTAATATCCGATGCTGGTATGCAAAACATTTAGTTTTGTTTTTTGTAATCATGAGAAGAGCACAAGAAACAACCAGTGCTGTAACTTCTGGATCATTCAAGATCAGATTCTAAAAACTGATAGGTAACAAATATAACCAATCGTTCATTTATTGACAAAGAAATTTAGGTTTCAATATTTCCGGTTTCACCCGCAATGGCCCCAACTCCAGATTTTTATGGAAAACACCCTGTATTTTATCACATAATCGGTTAGGGATCATCATGACGAGTTCAACGATAGCAGGTTGAATAGGGTTATGTCAAACTATCACGAAGATTTTTGCGTTCGAAGTTTCCTTCATGCATGGGTAGATTATACAAAACTCATGAACAGATGGTGATTTTGCCAAAAGCACGTCCTGTATCTCAGTTATGATTATGAAAGACGGTAAACACATCCTGTGGGAAGAGATGAATAAAACCCTAATAACACACTTATGTCCCATGGATATCCTTAGGACGTCCTGTCAGGACATTCAGGACGTCCATAGGACGTTCGAATTTGGTACCGTGGACGTCCATTGGACGTCTGTGGGACGCACAAATGTCCCACTTGAGGACCAACTAGGGACGTCCTTGAGAAACTATCGAATACCTAAATCCTACAGTATTCCTCATCAAGCACTACAGAGGACGTCCTTAGGACATCCATAGGACAACCTATCAGCAACGCTGAGGGATATCCATTGGATGTCCATAGGATGTCCCAGGGACGTGAGAATTATTCTTGAATTTGAATGAGTCTCTTTAGGACCAGATCTTGCATAACTGATTAGGACATTCAGTTGAGTTGATGGTCCGTAGAAGGTCCCCAAAAAGTTTCCCAAGGATGTCCAATGGACTTAAGTGAAGTACATTGACGAGGAGTACTTATAGCCTACGGGCAATCATTCGTCGGCGAGGTGTAAGTTAACGTCCTCGCAGGGACAACATATCGAAAGTACCGACTAGGACGTCCATAGGACGTTATTTCTAGGACATTGGAAGAGTACAGTTTATGTACCAATCGGGACATCCGACGGACATTCGAAGGACGTCCCTAAGGGACATTTCGATTGTTATACGATCCTGGAAATATTAGGGGCGCCTGTGCAGAGATATTTGAAGGAATGTACCATCAGGGTCATTTCATGTTTGTCTGGTAGGGACATTATATAAGATCAGAAGTCATGCCAGTATATGTACTACTCGGGACATCTGATGGATGTCCCTAAAGGAACGTTTGAAATCATATCCTATCAGGGACATGCCAAGGACGTCCTTGCATGGGCATTCTACAATATGTACCACGTGGGACGTCTAAGGGATGCCATTTCTAGGACATTCGGAATGATGTATCAGCTGGGACATTTCGTGGACGTCCTTGCTCGGACATTCCATGAGATGTACGGGATGGGACGTCCCAAGGACACTTATTTTTGGTTCGGGACATTCGGACGTGAATAGTACCAAATAAGGACGTCCCTAGGACGTTGTGTGCTATTAGGGAACCTAGTCAAACTTATATTTCATTAGGTTCATTCCGTTCATCATCATAATCATCATACTTTCAGTATGCTTCAGTCTGTCTGAGGGCCGATTATCAGTTTTCATCGAATAGTTAATATACCGGTGATGAACCGGCCCTGAATCGAATTTTGTAATTGTTTATTTTTATCCATACAGATTCGATTTCCTTCAACCTTGGGCATTACCTACATCATACATGATTTCAGCACTCTCGGATCGACATATGAAGATTCCATGAATATGAAAACAATTAATGGGTATAGTAGTACACCAGATGATGATAATCCTCCTGATGATTTTTCTCCTTATGATTTTTTCGACATGAAAATTTTGAATGATAATGTTGAAGGAGAATGAAAGGCACACGGTGAAATTATCATTCCTGCAATGACTGATAAGGTTCTAGAAGAAATTGAATTGGCGTATCCCAGAAAAGAAATGGATGTTTTATTTAAAACCATATATGTAATGTTGTCATTACTAACGTCGTTGAAGGTTGGGAAGTGTCATATTACACACCTTTACTTCCCGCCCTCTAGTGGTGCCCACGAGAGTCTCGTTTTCGAGAGTCTCGCATGGTCTCGTCTCGTTTTTGAGACAAGACTCGAGACGAGACTCGGACAAGACGAGACGTGTCTCGTGCCTCGTGTCTCGTGCGAGAGTCTCGCAGGTAAATATTTCTGCGTGCCGCTACTGCAGACTTGAGAACTTCATTCATTATAAAATATAACAGAAATAATTCTATAAAAAAACATCTAATGAATATGCACGATATTTGTTATGTCTCAACGACTAGGTGAAAAACAAAAACATTTGCGATCGTGAAGGCTGATCTGACTGATAAAGGTTTTTTTCTCCAAGCGGCATAGATACTGGCTTTTCCCTGCCGCTTAACAGGCAGAAAAGGTATACTTCCACTGCCTATCAATTTTCAATAAATAATGTTATTTCTGTTGTGATTTTCTCTTCCTACTTCCCTTATACCTTAAAAGTAGGTAAAGGTGAATATCTCGTACTAGACTGGAACAAGATTATGCATGACGCAATTGCGATACATTTGCGAGACTCTTGTACGAGACGCGAGACAACACGAGACTCGGGACTGCGAGACGAGACTCGAGACAAGACTTCATATTTCATTGGTCTCGTGTAAATCACTACCGCCCTCACTTCCCGCCCTCACATCTTGACCTCAATTATGTAATATTTCAGATATGTTCAGAACAAAACAGAGATTTATCGATTATTTTGATCGAAATATGATCGTTGTAGATAAAATAGCATACAAACCTCGGTAGGAAGTTTCATTCCTGTCTCGAGATTGTAGCTAACTTCGACGCTTTGCGTCTCGGTTAACCAACTAATCTCACGCCAGGAATGAATCACTTCTCACCTCGGTGTGTAATATACTATTAACGAATCGGAGTGATTCTATACATACTGTCATCAAGTATGATTGATCATACGTGATCCTAAAGGTGATGTGTGTTAATTTTCAATTAATTTTGAAGCACTCACACTAGATATGAATATTTGCAAACATCAAACCATACATTACACACCTTCTACGGTTCAATGATTTCGAGAGTAATGCAGCAATGTTGGTTGCATACCCATGCAAATTTGGGTTTATAAAAATGAATCGTTTGTAGTGTTATTATTGGCAATTAGATCATAATGCTGAATCATAATTGCATGTTTTTGTTTGTCCTAATTCAATACGCAAGCACAGGTATTTTTTACTGTTTCGATCATAAGAATAAGCGTGATGTGTGTTGCATACCTTTGATGCGGGAGTAGAGTGTTTGTTGATCTGTGATGATAAGTGTCATCCCAAATAAGAAGCACGACACAGGACGCCATAAATAATCCCTGGTTCCAATCCCATATTTCACCTTATTCCTTTCTCCGGAGTGATTAATTGAACCACATAATGAGGAGGCATTCAATTTTGAGGCCGGTGGGAATTCGCTATCTCATTATTTTTCCCCATATCGGCCAAAAATGTTTTGTAGACTTGGTTCGATCAGATTATTTGTTACGTCCTTTCAATAGAATAGTGTAATCACTGACCTTTCACCTAAGAATATTATTGTTTATCTAAGGGATGGTTTTTATTCACCCCGGTGATAATAATAATTATATTATTATTCCAATCTTGACACATACCCATGATATATAGATTGAGAGAATCAACGCAGTTGAGTTTCCACTCTTCTTTTTGAGTTATGTTTTGATAGTTCGATGTGAATTATCGAGTATCATGCAGTGTTATCAGTATGACACTGAATGTTTGAATGAAAACGTCACATTTTGACATGTGCAGAAAATAATCATTATAAATTCAAAAGTATTTAAGAATTTCGAATTTCAATATTATAAATTCGTTCTTAAATTCACATTGATATATGATATTGTCCAATGTTCATACATCCTTTTTTCTACTCACATAACTAATATGGCATTCAGCGTACGGATATGTACCACGCTAAATGATCGATTAATCACGGATTGTCGATTTGTGATTTATTCAAAATATTAAACACGTTACCATGGCAACACGATTTCTCAAACACATCACCATGGCAACGCAGTTCATTAAACACAGCTTCAGTAATTTGAGACATGTCTGACCTGTCAATTGTATTAACTCTCAACTATTATTTTCGAATTTTGTATCAGAATTATTCAAACAATATTCGTTTGTATCAGAATTCTTCATTGAAAATATATGCGAAAAGTAGACGAAAGTGAAATCGGAGAGAATGTTCTGGTACTTGCATATTTCCAAGAAGTGTACAAACGAAGCATCCATCTTTGAGAACAATTTATTTATTTTGCTCTAAGAATGACAATGAACGTGAAACAAAGGTTAGTAAGCAATGGACTGGACACATCTACAACCAACATCACTTATACGTGTCTCGCTGGTTGCATGCATCAGTTGCATTTATTATGTTCTCCATTCCTATTCCTTTCGAATTATTTTGTAGGTTAGCAGGAATTGCAGGTATGTTGATGTAATTTTCGGTGTTCGTAGAAAAATTACAGTATGTAACGCGTTTATAAACTCTTCTAGACACTCGTTTATTAAACACTCGCTCCGCTCTGCTCCGCTCGTGCTTAAACTACTCGTTCCTAACAGGACGTTTATAACACTTGTTACATAATATACTATTATCTATAACTCTTAGTTGCATAATGAAAAATATGAACATTCCAGAATATTCATATTGTTTATAATCATTTGAAAACAACAAAACTTATGCAATTTCTGATCTCTCTATGTATTGTATAATACATGCATGAGGAAAAAATTCTCAAATATTTTACCCATTACAGAAGTATCAATCAATCAATAATTATTCATTTTAATCATATCTGTTTCTGTCCACTGGTCTCATTCTCGTACCAAATAGCCTCAGGCCAATCGCTCGCTGCTTGCATTATTATACGAATGAATGAAGGGTTGGATTCAAACTGTTCTTTCTTTTTCGGAATTTCTTTTGTATCTTCATCTTGTGGACGACCATACTAAATGTTTCCAATACCCATTCGCCAAAACCTCTAATTTCTGTAATTCATAGGAAATGGCGAATGCGCTCCGATATCTATTACTATTATATTATTCAAATTGTGGAGATGGCTTCATGTTTTGCTCCTTGGTAACTATTCACAGACACTTGAGCTATGGACTTTCACCACAAAGTGATCTAATATCATGCCGTAATTCATGATTTAAATGAATATATAATATTTGCCGGTAAAGCTCTGAACCTGCAACTCGTCTCCGCAATATGGTAGACCTATGTGGTAACCCCTTAATCCTCATCCATGAAGATGGTTTCGGTTTGGTAGTAAGTAGTTGGGTTCGGAGATATGAATGTTGAATGAAGGCAGCAGCGCATTCGGAAATTTGTGTAGGTGCATATGTCATTCCGTGGGAAATGTGATGATTCACAGTAGCGACTATTTCAATCCAATGAAAACAACACCGCGCAGAGGTGTAGAGGTGTAGGTTCAGAGCCAGAGTTTTTTCTAGCCCATTCGAATTCAAGTCGCCCAACGACGATACGACATTTTAAGTGTTCGTTGAAGGTTCGAATTTCAATATTCATTTCATGGAAATACATTCATTAACATAATATTGATATAACTACACAATGCTCATTATGTACCGTTTGGTGTCATACCAGTGTAGAAAATGATAATCCATCTCTCATGAAACATATTTATGTCTCATGTTCTTGTTCAGCTATTCAACAATATGACAAGGTCCACACTCTTCAAGAACGTGGAATAAGATTTTCGTGGCACTCTACTTTGGGGCAGACCAATGATGGGACAAAAGATACAGTGGCAAAACAGTACCCCAAGTTCATCATCAGACTCATTAATTCATTTCACAATAATGAAATAATGGTATAGATACATATAGATATTCAGTCAGTGGCAATATTTTCATTCTTCTGTCATAAATATTACTACACAATATATAAGGTTAGAGAATGAGCTTCTCTTCATTATATTTCTCATGATGATGTTCTAAATAACCTCAATTCCGTCCATGAAAACAGGAGTGTCGTAGCATGATTCTACAGTGATGTAGTGGTGCCCGCGAGAGTCTCGTTCTCGAGAGTCTCGCATGGTCTCGTCTCGTTTTCGAGACAAGACTCGAGACAAGACTCGGACAAGACGAGACGAGACTTTTATTGGTCTCGTCTCGAGTCTCGTGCAAGACTTCTCGTGTCTCGCAGGTAAATATTTCTGCGTGCCGACTGCAGACTTGAGAATTTCATTCATAATAAAACATATTTAGAAAGAATTCTATAAGAAAACATCTAATGAATCTGCACGATGTTTGTTATGTCTTAACGACTGGGTGAAAAACAAAAACATTTGCGATCGTGAAGGCTGATCTGACTGATAAAGGTTTTTTTCTCCAAGCGGCAGGGATAGTGGCTTTTTCCTGTCGCTTAACAGACAGAAAAGGTGTACTTTTACTGCCTAGGCAGAAAAAGTTTGTTGCTATGCAACGTTCCAAGAAATTCTAATGAAATTAGTAATCAAAATTGACACTGACATTGGGTGAACACAATATGATGGAGTTTTCAATAAAAAAATTACACAAAATTGGTTTTATATCATTTGGAGAAAAAATTCTATGTTTCACACAAATAACTATTTTCTTAGATACCTATTTCTCAAATATGTAAAATAATGTTGGAAAAAAGTTTTTGTTTTGTTTATTTGTTAAGAATATACGTGTTACTTTTTATATTATTTTCATATCTTTCGAATATATTATGCTATGTTTTTGTTCTTGGTTAGATGTACGATGTTATTTTCGTTGTACATTTCTCTTCCTACTTCCCTTATACCTAAAAAGTGGGTAAAGGTAAATATCCCGTACTAGACTGGAACAAGATTATGCATGAAGAATTTGCGTTTCATTCGCGAGATTCTCGTACGAGACGCGAGACAAGACGAGACTCGGGGCTACGAGACGAGACTCGAGACAAGACTTCATATTTCATCGGCGAGACGAGACGAGACTTCATGAAAGTCTCGTCTCGTTGGTCTCGTGTGATTCACTACAGTGATGTTAACAAATTAGCATCACAATCTGATCAATATCGAATTTGATATCCCTAAGATATTTTTTATTCCGTGTTCATCTTACTTTTGCAATTCAAAATAACACGTAATCAAAAATTTCAATACTCGACTTGGCCAATCTAGTCACCCTTTCTTATTTTGTAATGAACTTTGATGCCATGGTTCCTTTTTTCTTCTCTGTATTCGATAGATGACATATTTTGTCATTTGCTTTTCGAACATTTTGTCTACCTGCAATCTTTCGAGTAGTTTGCTGGTTTGGTTTCGATGAGCGACACATGCCACTTGCATGAAACAGAAAATAAGTACCTTAGTGGAAATGTTCATCTGGGAGATCGAAAACCCCTGATTCGAAATTGTAAACAAAAAGTGCGGCAAATTATGCCTTAGCTAACTGTTCTTCCATTCTAGTTTTGTCTCTTTCCACCCTACAAGGTATGTCAATTACCCCCACTTTTCCAATAGGGATGAAATTTCTATTAACAATACGTTCTCGTATTTTAGCCTAATGATGACTCCTTGGAATAGATACATAAAGTGAATTTTTCAGATTCAACTTGGAGTGGGACTTCGAGTTTTCCTCTTGATTATCTCATCTCCAATTTGAGCACTGACCACTACCAGAAAAGTATTTTCTCCACCACTAGGTATAAAACCTACCATTATTCACTCTTTTCCGAGGCGTATTTTGTGTTTTTACTATCAAGGTAGTTTTCTTCATTTTATGATCCACTAGTCAATGGAGGCATAGCCATCACTGCTGTAATCAACCAGAATTCACTGTTCTGATGCGATATTCACTAGAATGGCACTCGAATCTAGTAAGTATTCATCAATAACACCTTTCCATATGCTGTCATGGTTATGACTACTAAATTATTCTAATCAGAATTGAAGAGAAGTGATTTCACAGTGACGATACGTCCATATTTCAGTTTAACAAAACTTCAATGTTTGAAATGTATTGTTAGTGGTGTACAAAATGTAATATACACCTTGGCAGTAAAGAATATTATCATCACGGTACCTTATGCCCCTCAGCTGGAGACTCGAGATAAAATCTTGCTCCCTGGACTCCTAGGGTGATAGCATTTGGTAATACTGATATTCTGTACTGCCTTGGTGTTAAATAACTATCTCGTCAAAATAAAAATTATTAAATAGATAAATATGTGAATATCGAAGAAAAAAATGTATTTGGGACGTGCAGCAAGTGAAAGCGGAACTCTAAAGTCCATCGAAACTTTCGGAAATGTCGATTTCCATCTCCAGGGATGTTACAATGGTAATATATAGTCGAAGATTATCTTCCTTGCCCTGGGAATTCTTGCATGGGAAATCATGAAAACTTCCTTCCGATGGAGAAGACTTCAGGGGAATGATTGGATTGATAAATAGACTGCATTAGAGAAATGATTCTCCAACTTGCGATTTCTATCAAATCTGGCAATCAATGTCATCATGGTAGTTGTGCAGGGTACTTTTCACCCGCCCAACTTGCATGATCGCCACTCGGCGGCATTCCTCCCTCTAGCAAGTCGGAGTTTTTTTATTTCGAAATGAACGATGAATGTCATAACAATAAAAAATGTATGCAGGTACTATTCCTGAAAATACCGACTTTCGTAATATCTACGTCTAGATTCTGGTAAGGTTGCTTGATGCGTAGGTACTGAATTCTTCTTCACCTGAACCTCGCTCTTCATCAAACGATGCTTCTGAATCACTCCCGGAAGTAGAAATTCCATCCACTTGTTCCTTTCCCATTTTTGTCGTTCTAGTACATCAGATAGTGGAACAGGATTTAAAGTTGAGTAAGGCCTGATATCATCGATATGTACTTTGAGAATACTTTCATCTCGACTAACTTCAGAAGTATCTCTACAGTATGTTTTTGGGTACGATCAAACACATGTCGCGTTCGCTCTAATAAAACTGAATATCAACGATTGTTCAAGTGGTATCAATAAAAACTTCCAGTGAAGAACTACCGAGTATTTTATCAATATGTTTTTGATATTATCTAAAACATAATATGGTAGCAGCGGGAAAGTGCACTCAGGTTATTTGAAATACGCGTGAAACCTTACCGGCAAACGATTCGGACAGTGAAAAAAAAACGGCTACTGGTTGTAAAAACGTGTGGACACCCCTAGTTATCTTTGTTGTGCGCGGAGAAATTGGCGAAATAAAAGGTATGTTGATATCGTACGTATGTACATATAAAGATAACTAGTATCTTTTCCGAAAAGTGTATTGTGGGTAGAAGCAGATTGAACTAAACACTATACAGTTGATACTTCGTGAGTCTGCTAATAGACTGTGTGATTCTGACAAAATGTCTGAACAGTCTAGAACACCTGAGGAATTAAACTTTCGGAATGAAATTGCGTCAAATTATCGCTTATGGAAGCAACAATTCGAAGTCTATCTGATGGCGAGTGGAAAAAGCGCCAAAGCGGATGAAGTCAAAATTGCAATTTAGAATTTGTTGGGAGCTGAAGGTTTACAAATATATAACACCTTCGAATATTTAGGAACTGAAGACAAAACTAAAGTGAATGTGATCATTGGAAATTTTGATCAATACTATAACCCTATCAGAAACTTACTGTTCGAGCACTATGAGTTTTTCAAAAGAGGACAACTTCCTGGAGAATCTGTCGATCAGTTTATAACTGCCTCAAGATATTTATCGTCAACACGATCTTGTGACTTCAAGGAAGAAGATGTGCTGATAAGAGACCAAATTGTGTTAGGAGTGCGTGATTCCCGAATACAAGAGAAACTCTTGCAAAATCCTGATCTCGGACTGAACGATGCTATCTCTATATGTCGCGCATTGGAAAACAGCATGTTGACTCAGAAAGAAATTGCAAAAGACTCAGTTAATGTGAGTTTGGTGAACAAGCAGTTTTTTGAAAACAAATATAATAATAATAATAATAATAATAATAATAATAATAAATCGACTTTATTTATGAAAGTATGATGAAAACAAATACAATTGTTATGATCATTAAGGGGCGAAATTTAGCTAGGCTACTCTTACATCTAACCCCATAATGATCTGCATAATATAATATAAGATAGCATGTAAGAAAAGATTATATGATAATGACATGGTTACATTACATGATTTTACTAAATTATTACAGACTACATCTTTGAATCATACCATGCACATCAGAATAATTGATTAGATCGGTAGGTCCGATAAGAGCTTCTGCTTGAAACGATGCTTGAAAGCAGACTTACTAAGGTTCATCATATTGTCAGGTAATGAATTGATCAATTTAATAGCATTGTAATTGAATCCTTTCTGAAAGAGAGTTGTCGAATGATGCGGAATTGTTATGGTTGTCTTTTTTCTTATATTCACGGAATGAACTTGAGACCGTGGAACTAGATTACTTTTTATGTCCACCGGACCTGTTTGCATGACTTTCTGTAAGTAAGTTGCCAAGTGTAACTTTCTACGACTCTCCATATTTAGCCAATTGAGCTCTTTTAATTTTTGACTAACATGATCATATTTTCTGAGACCAAAAATGAATCGAATACAGTAGTTTTGTACTTTCTGTATCTTGTTTCTGAACGCTGCATCCAGAAAAGGTCCATAAAGAAAGTCACAGTACGTAAACTGGGATAAAACTAGACTCTCAGATAATTGTTTACGTAACTTTGGGTTCAGTATATATCTGTTGGAATATAAAACTTTCAACGATGTAAAACTCCTTTTAAGTAAATTATTTATATGGCATTTGAAACTAAGATCATCGTCCAACACCAATCCTAAATTTCTCACAGAGTGTTCAACGTTTATCTGAGTTCCATTGATGCTAACTAAAAGATTAGATTTGATATATTCGTACTGATTGCGAGGTGAAAAAATTAGTAACTTCGATTTTGTAGAGTTCAGTTTCAGATTATGTGATGAACTTTTAGAGGAGATAACGTTGAGATCGTAATTGAGATCAAGTTGCGCTTGCTCTAACTTATCAACAGGGAATTTAATGACAATTTGTGTATCATCTGCGTATGCACATACACTGCATTTATTTATAGATTTCAAAATATCAGCTGTATAAATTATAAACAATAGTGGTCCAAGAATGCTACCTTGGGGAACCCCTGTTGTGATATTAACGTATCCAGACTGATTACCGTTGGATAATATTTTTTGCTTTCTATTACTGAAATAAGATTTTATCAATAATAAAGCATCATGAGAAAATCCATAGAAAGTCAATTTTGCCAGGAGGAGTTTGTGATTTATTGTATCAAATGCTCGTGAAAAATCAAGTAGAACAAGTGCGGAGCTTTCTTTTTTGTCTAATCCTGCAATGATATCATCTAACACTCTGACAAGTGAATCGGAGGTACTAAGATTTTTTTGAAAACCTGTTTGAGATGATGGAATAATGTTCGTTTCCTTGGCAAAATCAGTGATTTGCGCAGCCATGAGTTTCTCTAGAATTTTTGAAAGACACGGTAAAATACTAATTATTCTCAAATCTGATAGAGTAGTAGGTTTAGATATTTTTGGTAAAGGGCGCCCCAGAGAAATTTTCCATAGTGTAGGAAATGTTTGTTTTTCGATAGAGTAATTAATTAAATGTGTAATGAAAGGGTCAATGAAGGGGCTGCAGTGTAAAATCATATTGATTGATAAATCATCAATACCATAAGCTGCAGATTCAATTTGCGAAAGATAATCATGGGTTTGCTCCACACTGATCATCTTGAACTGAAAATTATCAGCTCCTTGAAATGAATCATCATTCTCATAAAAAGCAATAGCATCCGTACAGATATCATCCGACGAACCAGACCAAATTTGAGCAAAGAAATCATTAATTTTATTAGGATCTGAAATATCGTCAGGAATTGAATTACTTTTGTTCTGAGCCACCTTAAGATTTCTTAATGTCTTCCAAACACGTCTGCTATCATTATTTCTACAAAAAGTATCAATATATGCTTTTTTCTCATTCCTAATGAGCGTAAGTGTCGAATTACGTAATCTTTTATAGTCCTCCCAGTCACCATCTAAGCGAGATTTTTTAAATTTACTCAGTGCTTTATTTCGCATCTTTATCGCATCCTTCAAGTGTTGATTTAGCCAAGGAGCACGTGGTTTTGTAACTTTAGCCGATCGTTTTGGAGCATGAAGGTCAAAAACTTGGAATAAAAATCCGTTGAAAATTTCCACTTTTCTATCTAGCTCAGTTTCATTCAAGAGTTCAAACCATGGTAGTTTATGTAGATCTTCTTGAAAAGCTTCAGAATTAAAATTTGAGTAATCCCTGTATGTGACGAATTTATTTTTAGCTTTTTCATTTGATTCTAAATCATCAATACAGTGAGAGAGACTGTGATCCGATTTCAGATCCCCACTTATTGTGCCTCCGCTTATAGCGATGTCCTTATCATTAATGAAAATTGGATCTAATAGAGCTTTACCCCTGGTCGGTTCTTTAACTAGTTCAACGAAATCATATGAGTGGAAACAATCCCTAATTATATTAGTAGTAAAGATTGGCCGGTTCTGGCTCTCCGCCCTAGGTCACCGTCCTCCGACCTTGGGCGGAGTGACCTTGGGCGGGAGTGACCTTGGGCGGGAGTGACCTTGAACGGGTCTGACCTTGGGCGGGAGTAACCTCGTATAGTGAAGTGTCGACAGCACGCCCTTGAACGCGGAGGTGACCTTGAGGGCGAGACAAAGTGACCTTGAAGGAAGGTTGTACGAGTAACCTTCGCATATGTGACCTTGGGAACGAGTGACCTTGAGTTGTAGAGAGAGAGAGAGACCTCGACCTTGGAGAGGGAGGTGAAAGCGTGTGCGACCTTGAAAATGGGAGTAGGCTGGTCGAGGTCGTTTTGGTAGAAGTGGGGTGCTGTGTTACGTCACATATCCCAGTTCCTATAAATACATCATTGTATCGTCTGCGAGAGCATAGTTCTCCTAATAATACGGAAGATACGCACCACCAACTCGCACATAAAAAATATACCCGCTCAAATTGATTGGGAATATAAAGTGTTTGCAATAAAAGTGTACGTGAACTGTTATATGTAAGTAAAAATTATTTATATACTTTTTACACCTCTTTTCACTCAACAAAGAAGAATTTATAATGGCAGCTCCTAAAATTGATTTGTTAACGATAAATAATCGAATTAACGAAGACAATGATATTATCAAGCAAACTGTTATCTCATCACTACTCTTGAATAAAAGCTATGTGGTCAAGAAAATATCACTATGTGGAACCAGGTTTGGTAGGAGCGGTTCTGTAATATTGTACGATGAAGAAACTGAGGCTAGTCTGAAATGTTGGTTGCCCAAAAGAGTTGTAGAGTTGCTGAGTGACAGCGACATTGATGAGATGAATTCTTCAAATGGTCTTTATACTCTAGCATATTTGGGCCAGAGTGAGCCATTATATGTAGGTGCAAAAACGAGGGCTCTCATCAAGTTTGACTTCAAGCAAAATTAATTCGGAATTATTCTACTTAATTATTTCTGATAGGTTTTTTTAGTATAGTTTAGTGAAAAGGGTTTAAAAATTATATGATAATTATTATTACATTAACACAAGCCACTAACGCAGATCGTACCGTTTGCGGTAAGTAATAAATTAGGTTCCAAAAAGAATTCAATGAAAGACAAATCTCCCAAATAATCTCATCATTACCAAACTTTTTTTTATCATTTACAGACTCCTGTTCCCCAACATGTGGATGTATTATTCTAGTCAATTCTGGCCGGCAGCGGAAGACATCAAATCAGCAGTGAGCAGGTTGAAATGTCAGTTCTCTGATTTGTCACGTGATGCAATGCATGCGACAAATTATGATTTGAGCATATGCTTCGATCGAGAACAAGTTGAACGACTCTGTAAACAAGCCGAACAATATAGAAAGGGTTATATGTTATGCGCCCGGTTCGAATATGGTAGCTTCACTTTGGAGGAATTTCTTGAAGCAATGGTGGGAGAGGACTTGGACCAATTTCTGTATGAAATTTTTGATTTCCTACCAAACAGCCTGATACGGAAGTACAACTTGGGGGTAATTCCAGAATCATCCGACAACGAGGAGGAAGGAGAAGAAGAATCGAAATGATGATATTGCTAAGAGATGCTTCAATCATACTATTATCATTTGCATGTATATATATAAATTATGGGATGATGATGATGAGCTCGCATTTTTCATTGTCTATCAATCAAGAAATAAAAACGATGGTTTGTAAAACATTTGTTTACTTTTATTCAATTTAGTGCAGATACATGTGTCGATAATAATAATAATAATAATAATAATAATAATCATGATGATAATAAATAATAATGAACATAATAATAATAATGAAAAAACTGATCTAATACAATTATAGGCTTCGAATGCTCATGGTCGGCTGTGGCGGTGGTGGTGGAGGTGGACGGAGGCTAGAATTTGCTCCAGATCTGTAGAGTGTATTCAAGGAGCACCCAACTGTATTGAACCATCTAGTGCGCTATATGTCAAAAATGCATCGTGAAGAATGAGCGCATATACCTTGGTATTAGATGGAAATTTCGATTGGCGTGTCTCAAACTCCAACTTGATATCGACAGTTGAAGATTTCAATGTGTCCGGTTGATGGCTGCAGTCTATGATGAATAACGGATTTTTTCTAAACTCCTCAATACTCATCATTGGTTCGCTCATGTCTTTACCATAATAGCTTCGTTGGAAATTATCGTATGCATAATAGGCTACAGCATCTAACTTTTTTCCAAAATCCAAATTCCACCGTTCATAAGGGTAAACTTCCGAATTCAAATACAGTCGAATATTGTTGACTCCCGCATGAATGAATTGGGTGGTATCCTTGGATCTATTATCTGTGTTACCAGAATTTTGGAAGCCTATGATAATGTACCTTGGTCGCTCGAGACTATTGGTGGTTTTAACAGCCCAAATGTCTGAAGATGTTTCACGAATTGACGGTAATTCATACAGATCCCACATCCTGTATGCAATTTTCACTTTTGCTGTAGAACTTTTATTGAGACGGTTCAGTAATTTCAACCTCTGCTTATCCGATGGCATAATATGTCCTATCTTCCATTCGATTTTGTTAATCTCCACACTGGCATCAACTTCTCCTATATAGCAGTTTTTGAATGATCGAGCTATGATGAGTATCAGCTCCTGTTTCACATTCAATATACCTTTATTATAATCCTCAGCGAACCCCATTAAATATTTTAGCGGTAGTTTTCCACTGAATATGTGACTAGATTTGTCTAGAATTGGCTGATTTTCGCTATCAATTCCCCATCCGACTGTTTCAAGAAATTTAGCGTTAGAATCTCCATAAGAGATCATGCTCTTCATTGTGGTAGTAATGCCTGGTTTTCGAATCATACATACTTGTTCGCCACCCATTTCATAACGAATTTCATCGAAGAGGAAGGCTAAGGTATTGTTAGATAGATAGCAGGATTTCGTTGCATCATCTGGTGTGAATTTCCCCTCAATATATATGTAGCTATCAGAAATATCGAGTATCAAATCTTGAAAGTTGACAGCTATCCTGATTTCATCAGAATTCTTGAATGATGGTGAACCATATGGTTTGTATGTATGCTCATGTAGGCTAATTAGTGAATGATCGAAAATTGGTTCATCAAACACCTCCAATTGTAAGCTAGTAGAACTTGTGACAACCATTGTTCACTAATTTCTACTCGTTCGTCGTCGTCTTTGTCGTACTGTCAGACCAATAGATTCCAAAAAATTTATATCGCTCGCAGATAATCTATGACGTCCTACCTGACCGGTGAGCTGTCTTTGAATGAATCCTCTACCCCGTTTACACTTCTTCTTAACGGTAGTGTGTAGAATAGTGGGGTTTGCAGCGAGAGATACACGTTTTGATTGGTTTCCGAAGCAGAAACCCATTTTTCCAAACCGTTGTAATAATTAATCGAGCTGTTTCAATTCCAATTTTACTATAATCTTCTCTCCGCGAAAGTCAACTAATCGGTCATTATCATCCAAAATTCTCAGTGTGATGTTGTCGATAGACTGACGCCCTGTCGGACTGATTGGTAGATATATAATATTTTTCGGCTCCTTTGAGAGTTTGTATCCAGGCTCCACATCGACATCGAACTCGTAAAGCGTGTGAACCTCCTCACCATTGAGGTACGCTCCAGTAGTGATATTACAATCAACCCGTATCAATCGTACCTTTATGATGTTCACAGGTAAAGTGGATTCATGCAAAACATTGGGCTTGTAATATTTCGGTTCAAAGCCCAAGACTTTGGCAATAGAATCGTTAATACTCAAAATTAACATAATTTCGGACTTGAGTTCACATTTGAGCGTATTATTGTTAGCTCGAAGGGAGAATACATCATCAATATTTCGCCCATTCAGCGGAGTCCAACTCTCTATAGCCTTTTGTATTGCTCTATTGATTTCATCTATCTCATAGGCGCCTGGTGGTATCTGAAGAACAACGCTTCCCTCTTCGAACCAAATACCCAATTTGTTATTTGTCTCATCTATATTGAGTATAGAGTTGTATGAATAGAAACCGTGTAACCCCAAGCCGTAAGTATTCCTCACATCGAGTTCGATTGGTGGAAAAAAATCTGCACTCAAGATACTGCGATCTCCAGAAATGGTGAATGTTTGCGACATAACTTTTTACAATTGGAAAAGCAAACACAGCAAAAACCAAACAACAAGCTTCAGTGTATACAGCAGCAGTAGTAAGAAGTATCAACCTTATTGCTGCCTGCAACAATGAAGAATGTTCTTGTTTTCGTTCGGCGAAGCATTAATATCGAATTTATTGTTAGTTGCCACATTTACATCTTCTATTTGACAAAAGCAGCATAATATTTTTCTTGGTATCGGCCCATCATTGACATCTGCGCTGGAATGGTCACTATCCTCTTGGCGGCGGTGTTCGTGGTGCTCCTCACAAAATCGATATTTTGATACATCTTGATCGTTGCGTAATTGTTCAGGTAATTTATCCCACACTAGAGCTATCTCATGTGAAGCGCATCCGATTAAAACCTCTTTCGGCATATCAGCGAGCTGTTTCTCACTCATCTTCAGCAAAGATCGTAATCTCGAGTAAGCCAATAATGCGTGCCCCATTTGTTTGATGCTTTTTCTATCCATATTATAATACGTAGTTTCCACTCTTCGACGAGAGAAATTTCAAGCACAAATGACCACACCAGACTGTGTTGTAATCCTGTTGACGGTCATAGTTATATACGATTTTGATAGCTTTTGATCCCCTCCTTAAATATTTCACCAACTCTTCGGGTGGCGGCAAATCGCCATAACTATCATAATATTCGACTACCCCACCACGTTTTTTATAAGCAACCCAATGTGTCCCTTTACCTCGAATACCATCGAGATTCAGAATGGCTGATTCTATGTGGCGCGGTGGAGAATTTGGTAGATTATCTCTCATAAATATACCTCGAAAGTTTGGAACACCCATTTTCTCTATGTATTGTGATAAATCGATGTCCGTCAACGCCCTTCGAGGTAACCCTGCTAGTTTTTTGAACTTTGCGGCTTCAAGTAAATGCCCAGTCCTTTTCGGTACGGCTTCAAATATACTCCTTTACCGATCTTTCCTAGAGCGATCGCCTCCAAATGTCTATTATGACGATTCGCTTCAGAGAGTTGCTCCCTACCTTCTTTAGCTGAATTAATAGCTCGAGCTATACCAGCACTACCTGCAGCCAAACTCCCCAATGCCGATAATCCCGCAAAAATGGGTATGAGTGGAAGAATTCCTCCAACTTTAGGAATTGGTATAATGCGAGGTGTTCGGATATTATTCTTTCCACCAGCCATCTTGACGAATTTTCTAGCAGCTCCAATCGCCATAAGAGAAGTCTTGGCCAAGTTTTTGGCGAGTGCCCCCTTCTTTCCCACTTGTCGCAACACATTGCGAACTTTGTGCACTATGCCGGACCCAAAAGCAATTTTTCTCCCACTCTTGGTAGTATTCTTCTTCTTCCTCGACACTCGACGTTTCTTCACTCCGCTGCTGCATCCCATACCAAAACGCCTCTTTCCCTTCATTATATTGGTAACAAGCCAAGATGCGGCCCTCTCTCCTGCAGATGCGTCCTTTGATTTAACACGTTTCCACGCGGATTCTTCCAATTCCTTATCGGCAGAATGCCTTGCAGATAAATCGTTCGGATGCTTGAAATATGCGATATCGTGTTCCTTGCACGCTCTATCTAATTGGTTAATGCCTGGATCACCTCGAGATAATCGTTTCTGTAACTTTGTTCCAGGACCACAATACTGATAGCCGCCGGGAATATGTAATTCGACCGGTAATTTATTAATTAAAGTATTAACAAATCCTCTGCCAGTCCTCTTTCCTCGAAAACTTTTTTCACCGTTATCGCTTGCCGATGTGTATCGCTTCAGCTTCATAATATAAATGACATTCACAGAGTTTGCGATTCATTATATAGCATTTGACCATCATACAATGCAGATTGTTCAGCAGCAAGAAACATTGCGAGTTGACAACTTCGATGAAAAAGTAGGGTTAGGAAATGGTATAATTACACAACGTCGGCATGGATTCCTACTACCTAATACTATACGCAGTCTCATTATCGGCCCATCAAATTGCGGCAAAACGAATGTTATGATATCCCTCCTCACCAACGATAATGGTTTACGATTCGCCAATGTTTATCTCTATTCAAAATCGTTGTATCAACCCAAGTATGAGTACTTGCGGAAAGTATTGGAACCGATAAAGGGACTGGGGTTTTATACATATAGTAATAATGTGGACATTGTTGAACCGGAAGATGCGAAGCCACACAGTATTTTCATATTCGACGATGTGATATGTGAAAAACAAGATGTAATCAGATCATATTTCTCAATGGGGCGCCATAAAAATGTGGATTGCTTTTATCTAGCACAAACGTATTCGAGAGTGCCGAAACAGCTGATTCGCGATAATTCCAACTTCATAATCATGTTTAGGCAGGATGATATGAATCTACACCACATTTATTCCGATCATGTATCTCCAGATGTAACATTTAAACAATTTCAAGAAATGTGTGCACAAAGTTGGACAGATAGATACGGGTTTCTCGTTATAGATAAGGATAGTGAAATTCATGAGGGCCGTTATAGGAAAGGGTTCGACTGCTTCATATACCCCTAAAACAGCAACTGCATGGACTTCATTCAACCTTTGGATAGCACAATGAGCACACCTAGTAGTGAAATCGCTTCAGAAATACACCTCAAACGCCAACTTGTTGAAGCAACCGATGCGGTAAGGAATAAATTTAAAAGTCTCAAGAGCGAACTCACCAGTAACCAAATGATGTTAGAAAAAGCTTATGAGCCGCTGACAAAACCATTGAAGGTTATCACCGCGGCAGCAACGGCGGCAGTAGCCAAGCAAAATCTAATGCCAGCAGCTACTCCGAAGAGTTATAGCAAACCTTCAACGTTGACAATAGCACACCCGACATATTATTCCACACCAATATCGAGTAATGAGGCGAATGCTGTAGCGACGAAGCCGTTCAAGAAACATGGGAATTTCAGCAATAGCTTTCAACCGCTACCATCATCGCCTCATAACGGAGGACCTAAGTATACAACTCTATTGGAAACACCACCAACATCTTCGTCTCAAATTTCAAGCAGTGATATTACAGTGTATCCTTCTGTAGATGGAACAACCGCGAGCGACTTACAGGGCAAAATAATGGAGCATTTGAGGAATTTGAAAGAAAATAACTCGAATTATGATACAACATATGGCGTTCACATCGATTCCAAAACAGGGGAATTGAAAATGGGTAATATGGAAATCCGATTTCCTGCAGACCAAATCGAATTATGGCGCGGTAATAAGAGAAGCGTAGCGTTTCTAGCAACAACTGGATTATACGATTTGATCTTTATGAAACATGTGCCAAGAACTATCGATGATCAAGATAAAAGAATATACACCACTTTGTTGGAGACTACACGAGCGCCATATAAGAATTATGACATCAGAGAAGGTTTGAATAATAGTGCGAGGAAGAAATATCAGCTAGTCATAAAGCCATTAATCGGCACACCGCATAAAATGAGGAGTCAACTCCTGTTAAATGAAGTTAAAGGTGGTAGAGGAATGAGCAAATCATTACCATACAGAAAAGTCGTGAGTAAACAACACAAAGAGTATGCTTATTGGAATGAAGCAAAAGAGCTGGTTGACCGCCTCCGACTACTGTGGGGTTCTAAAATGGCTGGCCACACTGGACACGATAATGAGATAATGTCAATAATAGAGGAGTTGCGCGAAGAAGGCATCGTTTATTAATGTTATTAATGTATATATATATATATATATAACATCATAATATATTAAGGATCGATAAAGTCCGTTACTTGTCGATGGTCTAGCCAGTACCAATATAGTCGCCGCAGGTAGAAGATGTCTTATGAAACTATCGATAAATTTGGTCGTAAAAGGAGCAAATCCATGAGTTTTATACAAGGGCGGCCTGGTATCGGATTCAAGCTTGATAGCAATGGAGATTATGATGTGCAGGGTAAACGATTAACAAATATCGGTAATCCGTCGAGTGGTGGAGATAGTGTATCACTGGAGTTCTTCAACCAACATTTGTCTGAGATGAGGGAATCTCTGAATAATATGAAGATGCGCATCAAAGATTATCCTCAGATTACCCAGAAGGTTCTCATGATGGCACCTAAGGTCAACGAAGCAATCGAGAAGATGGGCACCATGTCAAAAGAAATCGATGAAATAATGTCGGAATACGACAACAAAATCCAGGGTTTTGCCGAAAGATTATTGAAATTGGAAGTAGAAGTAGCATTCGGGAAGGGGAAAGTCTTCACCCAGTAAAACCAAACCTAATACGAATATGAGAGAAAGATCATAAAAAATACCAATATGCTGCAAACGATGTGGAAACTGAGGGTACAACCAATGACATCACACTTTATGCACATACTTTATCATTCAATGAAAATTGTATAATTGTCCCCCGGAGGGGGGGAAAATTTGCTAAGTCCTTTTTTTGAATTTTTTTTTTTTTTTTTTTTTTTTTTTTTTTTTTTTTTTTTTTTCAACTACCTACTCCCCATAACCCTGTTTTAAGGATTTGATTTCATTTAATTTTTTTTTTTTTTTTTTTTTTTTTTTTTTTTTTTTCTTCAATTCACATGTTTCATATACTCATCAATTAGTTAAACATCAATCAATTATATTATTAATATTTTTATTTATACACTTAAATACTTATGAATAAGAACTTACTATGCTAAACTAATAACTAGAAACGATAAGTTTTGATTTTCACGCTACAGCATGTGGGGCACACATCCGACATGCGGATCTGGTGTAGATCGGCTGAACATACGGCACAGGAGAACGACCTAGGTGCCTCATCGAACCTCGTTGTAGAATGCGATGAGGTGTGCTGATATGCTCCAACAGTATTAGGCTGCCTTAGATATATGGAGAAGCATCTATAGCAAAGATTTGTCATCCCCTGCGTCGTCGTCATGATTGTGACCATTGATATCGTTGTGCAGAACAACATCTGCTCATGGCGGGCCCTGGCAACTGACACATCTATCCACTTAGATTGGAACCTAATCTGCTGGTCCCCCTCATCGCACACGTCGTCAAACCCTTCATCGGTGACGAGGTCTACCTGCTCGACGTCGCCTCCATTCACACCATCGTGATTCTGAAACAAAAAAAAAGACACGAATCAGTAAATGGTGCGATAGATGGTGAATAATGTATGGCCGCTACATGAGTGTATGGGTTATGTACTTACCACCGCTTCCAGAACGTTCTCGTCAATGAGGGATAGTTCTCGGAGCTTCTTGCAGATTACGCTGAATTCAAGTGCCATCGTTTCTGTGACTAATACGATCGATACAATGTTCAGAACTGTAGAAACTGTTTCGAATGATGCTCTGATAGGATTTCCACATCTTTTATGTCATTGAAACGAGGTGGGGGAGTGGGCGGTGTTAAAAAATCGTAGAACTCTCACCACCATACTGGGAGAGAGGTAGGGAGTGGGTGGCGCTACCCCCACCAACCCTTAGCTTTAGTGGTGCGTATGCGTTTTGCGAATGGGAGTGGGGTGGGTCTTGATTATCGAATGGAGGAGGGTGAAAATCCGACTATTGAAAAGAGGAGGATGCGAGCGTTATCACCACAGTGTTTCACAAACTACCAACGAGTAAGTCGAAGAAGAAACAGGAGAAGAAGTAGAAGCAGCAGTGAATTTCCAACCAATATCGCCTCCGCCAATATCATGACGTACCCGAAATCGTGGGATTCGAAACCTCTGGCAGTCGCTTACCCTACTGTTGTGGACGGATTGACAATCTGTCACAATTGTGACATTGGGTGGGCTGCAAACGAGATTAACCCGTGCACTGGAGTGTGTCAGCGCTGCATCAATGCCAATCGCCAGGCGTCACCGGAACCACCATCACGATCGACCTCTACGGCGGCCAACGTTGTCGGAGCAAAATGCATAAAATGTGCCAAGCTGTTGCGGAACACCAATATGGGGATTTGTAGGAATGTGTGCAGGGAGTGTAGCATGGAGCGGCGACTACGGTACCAGCGATGTATCAGCTGTAGCCAATACCGAAATGATTGTTGGAATGGTGTTTGCCACGGTTGTTCGAATGGGGCATATTTTTGCGAGATACTCGGCCACATGTTTGAAAATTCCAACAAACATTTCAAGGCTTGCTGGTGCCTCCCTTATGAGCGTCGGGTGTTCCGCAGAAGCCTTAATATGCCGCCGGTGGAGCCATATTTCGTGCGTGAGCATGGTAGCTCCGATGAAGACGAGTGATTTCGTTTTTTTATACTTTATTATTTTTTTGTACATTTATTATGTGAATATTCTTCAACACAGCAAATATATATATTTCAACTTGAAAACATTTCTCGATTTCATTCTTCATGGGTTTGGTGGGAGGGTAGAAAAAAAGAATAGATATTACCGAATATGTTCGAATTATTTATTATTGAAAAAAAAAAACACACACACTACACTTCAAGTAATAGCAGATTTCTTAATCCAAGAATTGTGCTCCTTAGGATATCCAAGCCATTTGACATATACGTTCTTTCCACTTTTGTCTTTCTTCAAGACTTTCTCCACCAAGTACACTTTTGGATTCTTAGTTTTCAACAATTCCATCTCATAGAAACAACCCTTGATTGGATTGCCTTCAATATCGTCCAGATTGTAAGTTGTCGGATTAGTAATATTCACTTTGGTTATCGTGAATAATTCCGTGGAGAAATTTGCTGAATAACCTTTTTCGAACACACCTTTGAACTTGCTTATTCTTACAACATCACCAACTTTATATTTTGGTTTCGGCGCTATTTTTGGGTGACTATAAGCTTTCAGTATTGTAGTGGGAGTTACTTCAGAGGGCTTCATACCAATTGTCCTATGTTTTTTATCATTGTACGAGTTGGTTAAGTGCGGTAAGATATCGTACCACTTATATTCCCCTCTGGCAGAAAATTCTCGGTAAATCCAATTCTTCACTGTTCTGATTACTCGTTCCACAATCGCCGCCTTCATAGTACTATATGTTGAATAATGGTTTATTTTATATTCCTTCATCAGATTACTGAAATGAGAATTATAGAATTCTTTTCCAAGATCGCTTTGCATGTTTTTCGGTGAATACTCGGCCACTCTCAATATATGTTTCATAGCTTGTGTCACTTCTTGACCGGTTTTACTTCTGATAGGTTTTGTCCATAGATATTTGGAATAGCAGTCAATAACGAATAATATATATCGGTATCCTTTATTTCGTTTTGCATACGTCTGCATTTCGGCTAAATCTATCTGCCACAAGTCTGCAAAACCTTTTATTATGGTTCTTCTTCTTTTGAAATTGCGCCTTGCAGGCTTGTGCAATTCTTCAACAATTTGTCTTTTGATTGGACTTATTTCCATACTTTCATCTTCAAGTAGTTGTGACCACTTTGAACCCCGTTCATATACTGATTACTTTTCTCATCCAACATGTACATATATAAGTGGAATTGAAGGAATGTATCAAGAAATTAAGAACCTGATATTTTTTAATACATTTATTGATGAAACTACATGACTATATATACAAAAAACTATATGACTAATGACTATGTACAAACAAAAACAAAAATCAGTCGAAGATGATGGCATCCTCGAGAATCTGTACCATCTCGAGCTCGTCGAACGCGTCCATCTCCATGTCCTCCATGATGAATGGATCCAGGTAAGCACCCCTTGCTACTGGACGGTCATCCTCCTCCTCCTCGACGTCGCTCTCCGCTCTTCCGATGCCTCCTAAGATGAGGGTGGCATCGGAATCGGAGTCATCTCCATTCCCCATGAGGTCCATACTGATACTACTTCTGTCAGAGGCCCCATCGCTGTCGCTGTCTTCGTCTCCGAAGATGACATCCAATACCCAGGGGAATGGGAATGAAGCGTCGCCAGAGGAATCGCAGGGTCCATCAGCTGCAGGTGCTTCCCATGGTTGATGGACAGCATCCGAGGACGAATCGCAGGGTCCATCATCTTCTTCTTCTCCTCGCCAGTTTCCAACCGCAAGTCGATAGCTGGCTCCGTTGTGGTTGGTGGTGGTGTCGGGCTGGTAGTTGCTTTCCATCTTCGAGAGTTGATTTCGAACTGACTATCTCGAGGAGGAAGCAAGTATTTATATGCAGCGGTTGGAGGAGGGGGTAATAGAAGTAGTAGGGGAAAGAGTAGGGAAGAAAAAGTAGGAGGTCGTAGTCGCTGGGGAATCAATGAGTGGAGATGGTTAAGGTAGTAGGGGGGAGAGTAGAGAGGGAATTAGGGTAGCGATAGGTAGTAAGAAATAAATCGTCAATTGAATTTATTCATATATTATCCAAATCAATAAATACATCATTGTCCATTACTAATTCTACACACACATATACAATTTATACATCAACACTATAATATACAACTTATATATAAAACATATTAACATGAAACAAACACATCTAAGTTCGCTCCAAATATTCCTCATTCATCCGATTGAAATGTTCGAGGCGAGACTTCTCCACTTCACAGACTTGGCGAAATTTTCCTTCTGTCGTCAATTGTCGACCTATCTCAGCCAGTCGTGAAAGCAATTCATCTCTTTCTGATGATAAACGAGTAGTTTTGCTTTCACTATCTGTGATCAGTGCATTGACGTTCGCATACCATCGCTTCAATTCACCATCATATTGCCTTATGGCTTCGATAGGTGCTATTGGAGGCGATGGAATGCGCATGTGAATGGGAGCATTACAATCGGTACCATTATTGTCAGCAGCAGCAGCAGCAGCAGCAAGCCCGTTGAACGCCTCTTGAAGATTCGGCAGTTGGGCAGCTGGACGTATAATATCCACACTTATAATTCTGACCCGCTCTGGCTGCTCCTGCTCCTGCTCCTGCTCCTGCGCTTGCTTCTGCTCCTGCTCCTGCTCCTGCTCCTGTTCCTGCTCCTGCTCCTGCTCCTGCTCCTGCTCCTGCTCCTGCTCCTGCTCCTGCTCCTGCTCCTGCTCCTGCTCCTGCTCCTGCTCCTGCTCCTTCTCCTGCTCCTGTTCCTGTTCCTGCTGTTTCGATGTGGTTGATACAGCATGATCTCTGCCGGCATTATACCACATGCCAGCCTTGCCACTTCGGTAGGGGTTAGATTTGCCTCGATTTCCCAGAAACTTTCGAAGAATTGATGGACTCCCACCTCTCATCCCCAAATTCTTTTTCTTAGGCGAAGGTTTCCGGCAATCGATTTCAGGCTTATCCAACGATGACGGCGTCAGTGATGGTGAAGACGAAGGTGAAGGAGTCTTCTTGCCGAAAAAGAGTTTCTTTCCTTTCCGCATCAAGACACCACCATTTTCGACGTCGCCATCATTGGGATCTCGAACCTTGGCGCCAACCTCCAACCGTGATGATGCCTCAAATTGGTTTCGGCTCATCTTGAGGCATTTCGAAGGCCTTTTGAATACCCCAGTTGCGGGACCAGCACTTGTAGATGGGGTAGGGCCGGATGGTGATCCTTCAAGTAGGGGCATATCTAATAATGTTGCTGACACGCCTGCCCAAGCCTCATCGGTTGCCAGCAATTCACTATTGAAGCTGATATCCAGGTCTTCTTGATCCACATTCAAATTGCTGATAGACCCATCAATGCCTGAAATACAAATTATGAAATCTATAAAATGAACTACCGTCAAGTTATCGAGAAAACTCACTCAGATTAGGGAGAGATCCAATGTCTTCTTCTTCTGCTGCGAAAGCTGTGGTTAAATCGGTGCTAGGCATCTGAAGAAAAAAAATCATTTCAGATCAACGTAGACTATTTGATGAAAAACTGTGAATCGAAATACAATTCACTAGCAATGATCCATATGGCAACAAAACTTGTACTTACAATTGGTTAATCGACGATGTAGTTGGATTGGCACAAAAAAGATGGTATATCGAGAGTACTCTGGTAGTGGAGCTAGTGGATGATATCTGCTAACAGAATGAGGAGTCTCCGTGTATTCAATGAGTTTTATCTGCTAAGCTCCACCTATTCTCCTTCCACCGCTAATATCCGCCTACATCTCCCCCTTCCTCCCCCACCTAGCCTCTTTTCACCAAAACGAACCTTATCGAAAATGTGTGCGTAGCTCAAGGTCGACCTCCACACAAGGCTGCATTATTCAATGCGAACCAAAATTTCATTCGATATTCAATATTATTGTGGTGCGGCATCAGCTGGCTGATATACGTTATAATATGAATAAAACACATCTCAAATAATCTAAGGAATAATTTATTCAAAAATACGTGTATATAATATATATAAATAATATAATATGTAGACTAGATGAAGAGTGTACAGAACTCGTATCACATCATATGGAGACTAGATTAAACAATAAATATGAATATAAGCGTATGAGGTTGGGTACAGAGTTCGCATTATTATTATTATTATCGAGGCTCTGAGTGTTCCATCAACATTTTTATCAGGTCATCTAAATTATCGCTAGAATTTGATTTCTCAGCTGTTTGCATTGTAGCAGATATTGCTTGTTGTACCCAAAGCATATTACGTTCAGGACTCGTTTGATAAAATTCGATATCATTGTGCCCCCAAGGTAAAGTTTTAACAGTATTAGGTATGATAAACCGTTTATCGTCATGGTATGAAAGGGCGACTTTGTTTTTCATTTCAGTATAAATATCGTGCCGATCGCTACGAAAAGTATTCATTTTTCTGAATATCAAGCCACCATTTTCTACGATTTTCTTATAATCATCCATCGATAATTCACTTCTAACAACTGGCCTTGAAACACCCTTCGCTTTTTTCAATTCGGAATTCGAAGATTGAACGTAATACGCTTTGGCACCCGTCCCATAGAAGCTCACAATAGGATCATTTGGAAATTCGTCCTTCATATTTCCCACTACTGATTTCGTTATTGGAATATTGAATTTGTTATCTACGGGGTAATTAGATGTGTCGAAATACCTTATATTCTCCTTCATGAAATTATAAAAATTTTCTGTTTCTATTTTCAATATCAAAGAATCCGTATCAGTATACAATAGCCACGATTTACCAGAGAAATGTTTCTTAATGCATTCATACAGAAAGTTATATATAACGACTTTTGATACATCTAATATGCTGAAACCTAAATACAGCGGTTTATCATAATGCACTTTAACTTTTCCCATATGGATTGCTACGAAATTTTCATGGAATACTTTACAGGTTTTATAATTGGGGAGTGCTATCAATGCATTAGCACCCTTCCTCTTTGTGATACTTTCCCAATGAGTCACAAGTTTGATATCGCTTCTTTTATCAACATTCTCCATGGTTTTGCCATAAACTGAGTTGACCATATTCTTGTATAAACTTTTATCAGCTTTATTTGTACTCTTATTACGCATTTCTGTATTGAGGTCAACATACTTTTTTAACCACGGGGATTGCTTAAATTTGAGAACTCTATGTGTTTTTATCAAGGTCAAACCGTTTTCCATAGCCTGTTTGAGATTTCTGTAATGAACAATATATTTAATTTTATTCGACAAATTAGGAATCAGTTTTTTCAGCTTAGATTTCGATCCGGGTGGAGCAATGGATTCCACGAGGAAGGGTAGATCTGAGTGTGCATCATGTAATTCTTCAGGATAGTACACATCAACTTCAAGGACATACCCATATGGGCTATCGTTTTCAACGCTCATGACATCTAACTCTATAATTTCTTGGTTGGTCAACCACCTAAAATCGGATGTTGGTAGCGGCTGTGACATACTATGACCGTACAAGTTAGTTGCATCTAAATACATGATAAATGTTGATGGTTCATTTGGATTGAAGTTTGGGATGAACTTATTATTCGCAACATGACTCCTCAGACTACATTGACTAATCCCGCCTCTTATACCTTTTTTGAAAAAATGAATCATATCGATGTCGGTTAACAATTCCAATTCGATTTTTGTGTACCTCAACATAGCATCCCACGATAAACCGGGTGCAGTGAAGTATTGGCACGGATCTAACTTGTACGTTTTCAAACAAACATTCCGGAAGTTCTCGAAAACATCACATAATAATAAAACATCTGATTTTAAATAAAGGTCGGAGTAATCACCGAGTGATTTACATTGGAATAAATTCCAAACATGCTCAGCTCTTCGATAATCCTCGTCCGAAATATGTGTATTAGATAAATTATCGAAAAAATCACTTTTTGATGGCAGATCTTCATTATCCAATTTATCCATAGACGTTATGAAACTATATGGAAAAACTCCCTTCTGCGTCATGTATTTGAATTCTTCAGGGTCGCGAAAATATCTAGCAGTTTCTACAAATTGAGATTCATTCAAATTTTCGGCCAAGGATTGCAGGGGTTGGGCAAGGAATTTGTAGCTATCCAAGAATCGCAGTTTCAAGAAGACATTCTGATTCACACCGTTTTTTCCCAAATATTCGTCTACTAAAATATGTTTGGTAAATGAAATATATTTTTCCTTAGTTTGCGCGATACAATCAACTCTCTCTTCTCTATCGAATAATTGCTTGATGAAAAGGTGGCTATCGTAGCCACTCATATTATGAAAAAATATGGGGATGAAATTTGGAATTTTAAAGTTCAAATTACATATTGAATGTGCGGCACCGAATCTTTTTTTTCCCGTTAGATGGCAGTGGTCTCTCACTTTGACGTCGCCATATATAAAAGCTTTATCGCAAATACCGCACTCCGTGGCATTAGCGAATTCAACTTCTTCTGCCGGAGTTAATTTTTCCATAGGAACTACACGTTTTAGAAACAAGTTGTATATTATTTTGCAGTCATTGACTAAATTGGATACGAATTTTTTCGCAGCATCTTTTCCACGGAATGTAACATATTTCGTGATAGAATTATCGAAAGAGCATTTGATAAGGTATGCAAATGAATAAGGTTCATGTGCGAATGTTCTATTAGTAAAGGGTTTATTCGGATCTGGCTGACTAGTATGTATCGGTTTCAGAACTGATTCGAAATCTGCATAAATAACGAATGGTACTTTCATCTGTTTCTCAAATTTCTCGAATTTCAAAATGTTTTCAGGTACTGAATTTCCAAATTTATCGACTTTGATCTCTGTGGACGGAGTTGTAGTATATGTATGATTACAATCATTCAGCTGATGGCGTAACAACTTTGTTTCATCTGAGAAATATATCAAACAACCGTCGCAAAAAAATTTCTTATGCGCTTTGGCAGATATCTGGCTAGATACCAGCCTTGATAAATTCTTTATCCAGCAATAGTGGCTATTTCCAGTTTCATCATCTGTGGTCAAAAGTAAATTCACATGTTTACTCATTCTTTTCTTGGAGTAATACAGTGGGCCGACTACATGATATTTCACTTGATGATCTTCAAATACACTCTCTAACCCGTAAACGTTGATGGAACAATCATTGAGAATTTCGAATTTTGGAATGCTACTCACTTTAACAGGGAACTCTATACCCACCAAATTCAGAACTGTAGAATAGTGCGGATATGAAGAGGTTTCGCAAACATTAGCTCTTGCCGGATACAGTGCAGACGTCACAGCCCAAGCGAAACAGCACTCGTCCTGATTCACTATGTTTACAACGGCCTTTTTATTCTCTATGAAGCTAGGTAGCTTCATGTAAGAGCATCCACGCAGAGGGCTGTACTTGTTGATATTGATTTCCAGGAACATTATTTTTTCTAAAGCCCAACCTATAACAATAGTAACATCTGTTAATAATCAGAAATATTTCAAAAATCATACCAACTCACCAGAATCACGCTCCTCGAATTCGGTCGTTTGATTCAATAAGATGTCCTTGAATGTGTCAACCACGGCCTCCAAATCCAGCGATGAATCCATGATGTGATTTGGCGTCATGAAGGATTTGATGTCATGAAGATCTTGGGATTGTAAAATGTATCTTCCAAACACTTCCATATTCACCTTGATGGAGTGGTGAATCGAGATTATATTATCCAATAAAGATATAATGGTTGCCTTATTCTCATTAAAAAACGTATTGTAATCCAATACATCAGTTCTGCATTCCAATCGATAGCTCACAATGCGGCATTTGAACGCATTTTCAATCACATATACTCCGTCCCTATAATTGACGCAAGCGTTTGTCCGATGCTCCAATGTCCTTTTATGCGCACCCATTTTATCGGTTGGAATGGTCTTATTGCAAACAGTACATGTCTGCACATTTGCAGAAGTTGCTGCTTGCTGAGTGCCATCTTCCAGTCGAGGCTTCTTTGCAATAGATGGGTTGAAATTTCCCACACATGCAACCCTTTGATGACGTCGTAGATTGTCACTACGTGTGAAAGGTTTAGCGCACACACTGCAAACTAACATTTTGTTTAGATGATTTATCACTCACAAAGAACTATTCAACTTGATGTTTGATGATAGTATTGAGAGAGAACTGTGCTCTCATGGACACAACTATTGGGTTTATATAGGAGGGAGTCATGACGTAACACAGCACCCCACTTCTACCAAAACGACCTCGACCAGCCTACTCCCATTTTCAAGGTCGCACACGCTTTCACCTCCCTCTCCAAGGTCGAGGTCTCTCTCTCTCTCTACAACTCAAGGTCACTCGTTCCCAAGGTCACATATGCGAAGGTTACTCGTACAACCTTCCTTCAAGGTCACTTTGTCTCGCCCTCAAGGTCACCTCCGCGTTCAAGGGCGTGCTGTCGACACTTCACTATACGAGGTTACTCCCGCCCAAGGTCAGACCCGTTCAAGGTCACTCCCGCCCAAGGTCACTCCCGCCCAAGGTCACTCCCGCCCAAGGTCACTCCGCCCAAGGTCGGAGGACGGTGACCTAGGGCGGAGAGCCAGAACCGGCCAATCTTTACTACTTATATTTTTTGGCAAAAGTAAGTCATGATTGAGGTCACCCAAACAAATCACAACATCAGAAGAAGGGATAAAGTTACTTAAAATGCTCTCTATGTCACAAACAAAATCTTTCAGTGAATTATTTTTTGGAGGTCTGTATAACACCCCAACAGTTATGAATCTACGATTAATTTTAAATTTAATCCATAAATACTCACATGCATGAATTGATAGCTCCAAATCAATATTCATCAACTGACATTTGATATGATTTTTTATGAAGAATCCTACCCCACCTCCCCTAGTAAGCCTATCTTTTCTCAAAAAGTAATAGCCCGGTATAACAAACACATCAGCTCCCACATCATTCGACAACCAAGTTTCAGTAACACCTACAATATCCAAGTCCATATTTAATACTAATTCTGAAAATTCGTAAAATCCTGTAAAGATCGACTGTAAATTCAAATGTCCTACCTTCATTCAATATTCACTAAGACGCAGCAAGAAGAACCTCTATCGCTTCCTCCCACCAAATTGCAAAAAAATATATATATATATTATATTTATGTGCCAACGAAAATGATTATGGTACATATAATCCTGAACTACTCCACTGAAACAACAGATATGATAATGATGAATCACATAATAATTACCCTAACAAAAAAATATATGAAAAATTCAGTTATAGTCCTGTATCTAAATATGAAAGTGATAGCCAAGGAGAAAGCAGTAGGGCAACCGCCCAAGCTCTATATGCGGGGTACACCAGACAGGGGAATGTTTCGGAACAAAACAGCAACCACAATGATAGGTCCACAGGTTGAACTTCAGGTACATCTGGTAATGTGAGATGTAACTGCTGTGATACATTTCATCAAAGCGGTGAGTGTCTTGCATTTTATTGATATTGTAGTCTGTGCCAAAGAAACGGACATTAGCGTGAATGTTGCCCTAATCATAACTCGAGAGTGCATGAAATTATATAACAATCGATTGAGGATGAGCCTTTGGACAATGAATCGAATGATCCTAACTTGACAGTGTGGTCGATTACGAATGAAACTGACATTAACTCTATCGGGTAGTTTGAGAAAATCAATTTCAGTTGTCGTGTTTTGACACTGGAAGCCAAGTGAACATCCTGAATTTTGGTGATTTCGAAGGAATTAACATTAACGAATAGGCATTAGAACCGGCTGAGTCAGTGCTATCGTCTTATTCTGACCATGACATTGGCGTAATCGGACAATATTCGAACTGTAGCTACAAAAACTGAAAATACTTTCTGTGCCTAGAGATGTGCGCAATGTTCAAACGATTGACAAATAGTTATTTATGCAACAAGTGCAAAAAGTGAATGTTTATTGCATTCGATGTGACAACACGTCGAGTGCAATAAACAATTTTTGCACGAGTTGCATACAACATTTTTTCTACGTTCATGCAAAAAGCAAAAAATGATTTATTGAGGTGCGGCACTAGGTACAATTCTGTTAATTGTCAGAATTAATTTTTGACTGACGTTTCTATAACCACAGTTGCATTATAGAAAATGTTTGTCATGATGACAGCACGTTGAAGTAGAATGACAGATGAGTGCAATAAAAACTTTATTGCACTAAGTGCAATAAAGAACTTCTTTTTCCACTAAATATAGTTCAATAAAGTTCTGTTTTTTGCATGAATGTAGAAAAAGTGAATTACGACACATACTGAAATCACATGAGTTTTTTTTACTGGCACTGGCAAACTTAATCGACAGTATGAAATAGCATTGAGTGATAACGAGATTCTTTACATTACCGCGCCGAGCAATCTTCCGCTGGCCTTGAAATCAGAGGTGGAAGAAAAACTTGGGCGAATGGTGTTGGAAAAAATAATCATACCAGTCAATGAGCCCACTGATTGGGTACACCCCATATAGGTCGTCCCTAACTATAATGGGGAGATATGCATCTGTATAGACCCTTGTACCCTCAATAAATATATTAAACGTGAAAGGTTTCAGATACCTACGCAGGAAATGTTGATTTCTCTGTTAGCTGGCTCAAAGTTTTTCACTCTTCTGGATGCTTCTCAAGCACTCTTACAGATACCTCTGAGTTATGAAAGTTTTTTGTTGTGTACCATGACAACATGTTATGGAAGATATCGTTATTTGAGATTGACTTGTGGAAT
Source organism: Phaedon cochleariae (assembly GCA_918026855.4). Classification (NCBI taxonomy): domain Eukaryota; kingdom Metazoa; phylum Arthropoda; class Insecta; order Coleoptera; family Chrysomelidae; genus Phaedon; species Phaedon cochleariae. Next base: position 34,066,504 of record OU896710.1, read on the forward strand.
TTCATCAGCACCAGGAATATTCCAGAAATATATATATATATAAGTAAAGGAGCTAGGAGAGAACCAGACCAATTTGACCACTTTTCCCATGTAAATCTCCATAAGAAAAGTTAAGGTTCATTCTGGTCATTTTTGGCCACTTCAAGGTCATCCGGCTCCGACGGCGAGCAAAGCGAGAGATCCGTTCTAGAGATAACGGTGCGCATTCCATTACATTTTTCACCCAATAATGGCTATATACAGGGTGTTTGAGTTGGGTAATAGTTTGGAAAAAAAATATAGGGTGAACCCAAAAGGCGTTATACCTCCTCGACGAGTAGACTACCAGCATATAGGCTACCCGCTAGCTAATGATATATACAGGGTGTTTGGATAACAGTCAAAAAATATACAGGGTGATCCGCAGTAATACTACCCCACTTTGGGGTATCAGAGGGTTGAAGAGGGTGCGGGTACTCTAAGAGAAGAATTTTTAACGGACACTTCGAAAATAATGGTTCGTCCATATGCAAAGTCTCAAAGTTTATGAGATATCATTTGAAATGTGTGTGGAAACGTTCAGTTAGGTATGTGATGGAAATAACTGTGTTCTAGCGGGGAAGCGGGGTAGCGCTGGCGCGAGCTTATCGAAACCGCAACAATAACACTTTAATGACAATAATAAGATTGAATTTTCATATACAGGGCGTTTGAGTTGATTTAAAATTGAAAAAAAAAATATATACAGAGTGTCCCACGGTTCGCGGTCCCATGTTTTAGCATAGAAGAAGTGTTTGAGTTGATAGAAATATATACAGGGTGTTTGAGTTGATGAAGATTGAGAAAAAATATATACAGGGTGGCCCATGGTTAGACCACCCCATTTATGTGTTGAAAATGAATCGGACAGCTGACGTATGATAATCGACATATGACATTTGACATTTGACAGATGGCCATCGACAGATAACAACGATCGATGACACGTGACCAGGCTACGTCAACTACCAGCTTGCTGCTGCATACGTTCAATATACAGTGCGTTTGAATAAAAATATATACAGGGAAACTCGCTGCAAGAACTGATCAATTCAGATGAACCCAGCAAACATATTGAACAGGCAAGGTATGACAGATGACGCGCTGACTGATGATTTAGATCAATATACAGGACAACAATGAGAGAATATACAGAAAAGCTCGCTGCATATACTTCAGACATGCCTAGCATATATTAGTCAAATATGTAGAGCAGCTCCTAACCAAAACTCATGAAACTGCTCTGTGCTACACTAAAGGAAGTATTCTGGCTAGTCCGTCAAACAAATCATGAACAATACTCGTAATGTACGGTTTAGAGGGAATTGTCACGGAAACACCACCGAAATGCCACAGAAATGTCGCAGAACTGTCACAGAACTGTCATGGAAGTGCCACGGAACTGTCACGGAAGTGTCAAGGAAGTGTCACGGAAGTGTCAAGGAAGTGTCACGGAAGTGTCAAGGAAGTGTCACGGAAGTGTCGAGGAAGTGTCACGGAAGTGTCACGGAACACGGAAGTGTCACGGTTGTGTCATGGAATGTCATGGAAGTGTCACGAAAACGTCACAGAATGCACGCGTTAGCTGATGATTCCGATCAATATACAGAGCGTTTGAGTTGAATAGCAATGAAAAAATATGAAGAGGAACTCGCTGCAAAAACTGTCTACTGTAGACGTGCCAAGCAAACAGATATTAGACAAATATTTCGAACAAGTCTTAACCAAAACTCGTGAACAAGATCTGTGCTTTCCCAAAGAAGTACCCAGCGAAATATGTCTAAATTTCACTACCAAAACTCGTAATGTAATGGGGTTCTATAGGCTAGGGGCCTTAGGGATTAGCGATTATACAGGAAAATAAACATGGCAGCATTCAGACAGAAAAAACATATTGCTGTCAACTACTCTACAAGAACGATTCTTATTATACCTATAATAGGTCTGAAAATTCTCTATATATCAACAAAATCAATGGGAAATTATCGTGACGCAATCACTATCATTATACTGACAGACAGCATGAAAAAATGATACAATAGATATCTGAAAAGCTCAAAAGACTAATAATGCTGAACATTCTGCATCAAATAACGAAGAAATAACACCCATTCACCATCCACCTTAGAATATATCGATAAACTCTTTACCAGAACTCATTCAACAACTTCACTGAAGAACGAACCCACGGAATATATCAATCAACTCTTAACCAGAACTCGAAATGTAAGGGGGAGCAGTAGAGGCATGGGACGTTAGGGATTAGCGATTATACAGAGAATATGAACATGGCAGCCTTCAAGCAGAAAAACATATACCTGTCAACTACTCTACAAGAAAGATTCTTCATCTATATGCAAAGTCCGAAAATTCTCTAGATATCATCACACTCAGAGGTAGCAATGAAAATGATATCGTAGGTATCTGGAAAGCTCCAAATATACTAGACTGATAATGCTAAACATTCTGCATCAAACAACTAGAAAAGAACACCTGTTCACCGTTCACCTTGGAATATATCGAACAACTATTTACACCTAAAACTCATATTACAGCTCAGTGTTTCACCATAGGAGGTATTCTGGTTGATTCATGAAATATGTCGAACAACTCTCTACCAAAACTGGTAATCTAAGAGTCAGAGGAACAAGGGGATAGCGTTTAGTGCGATGGGATGTAATCCGCTGGAAGCGAAATGGGTATCATTTTTCGGGTGATCTAATATGAAAGCATACCCGATCAGACCTAAAATGCTTCTGTCACATAGAAATCTCATATATTGTAGGCCAATTCTCAGCAAATTCCTCATGAGGAACATCAGTCACGTGACCTGATAGATCGTGAAACGTTTACTTGGTAATAACTGCAAAAATATATGTTTCAACTATACGAGGTGTTTTTGAAATAATAATATGTATTCAGCACATCGATATATAACATTCTCATATCAGATATTTTCAAATTCTTCAAATCAACAGGAAATTTCATCCCTAAAATTGAACAAAAACAGGAAAACATCAAAACAATCTAAACAATCGAACTCAGCACAGAAAAATTCATGTAGATGGAACGTTATAGGATTGTTACAGAGTGAAACTATATAGGTGTAAAATTGGTCTCGCCTCACCTATATGTCATTCGACAGTATAAACGTCTCGAGGTTCGAAATTTTCACGCTTATTCCAATACAGCCCAGTATATAAAAAGAAAATGTGGTTATAAAGCATTTACCTTTAGCTTTTTTCACCTTAGCAGGCTTAGATTCGATGAAAATCCGAATAATGAATGAAAATAGTGAGAAGACAATTCAGATAATACAAAAACCGCCATAATCCTATTTTCATACAGGATTCTTTAAAAGCACACATCACTACCATCACAAATAATTCACACACAAACGGCATTTTTGAAAAACAACACCATTTAATCGACGAGAAATTTCACATAACGTCCACGATATGACTGAACAAATATAGAAATAGAAACTTGATAGTCAACAGGAAACCTGATAACAATTAAACGTTGATAATGCATGTTTAGCAGACAAAAAATATGTTTTCAACAATATATGAACCACCACGAGGAAAAATATAATATACAGGACGATTAAAAACCTGAATCAGATGAAATATTTGAGAGACGTATGACTTTACATTATAACAAATGCATAGGTTCTCGACTGCGCTATCTGAAAACAATATGGTTACCAACGATCTGTGACAGAGCCAACAATCAAGAAAAAATACATCCCACCATTGAAAATGAATAGTACTCCTGAGGCTGAGGATGATATGCGCAGAGTTTCAATGTTTGCGAGATATCAATAAAGAATGGAGAACCGTGAATAACCTATATTTTCATGTTATCTTTTATGAAGCTAGTATTGGAACTTGTTAATAATACCGACAATAGATGCGCGAATAAAATACTCTACTTTCTTTACGACATCTTCACAAATGATGCTAGATAGATGACACTTGACAGATACCACTTAACACATGAGGCGTTTTGCAGATGATATTATATAATTAAGAGGAGACATATCACGCATGCGTCAAAACGTGACGAAAACATCACAAAAACAGGCGTGCCATTCTAACCAAATGAAATATGAACAACATAAATCAATTATGAATTGTGATCTCAGACAAAAATATTCGAAAAGACTAATATACACAACGAAAAACTATTATATCTCTTGCCATCATTCCCAGACAGTTTGAGTATCCTATCCTATTCAAAATCGTATCTCGGCTATCATTTGAAATATTCCCCAACTTCATCAAAATAGAATAATCACAAGGCGACATTCTCTTCAAACCGATATAAAGATTCCCCATGCTCATTATAAATAACAATCGAATCCAAACAGCATATGACACAAAGTTCTATCACGAACGTTGCTTCACAGAAACTGGGATTTTCATTCCAGACAAGAAACTTCTCTACAAAATACAGATACGACCTGTTTGAGAATACTGTTCCTTATATGGGTTCAGCACTCACACATAAAGACGAGCCATACCAGAGAGACAAGCCATGCGCCTAATGAGCGATGCCACACTCACTAATTCCTAGAAAACATCTGAACATCATAAATGAAAACTCATAAAATGACTAAATTCATCATAGGAAGTGTTTCCAAGATCTCCAAATGCGGAATCTCAACCAATTTCATTGATATAAAATGATCACAGGGCACCATTTATTTTCACCCGAAATAAAGATACTATATGAAGATCCTGAACAAGAATTGGAATCAATCACTATACTACGACACCGAGATCCATCACGAAAGTTTCAACGAAAAAACTATGATTTTTATTTCACGCGAAAAGCTACTATATAAGATACAGATATGAAATTTTTCAGAGTACTCTTCCTACATATTATGGGGTTCAACATCCATACATACTCTGATGCTCTGTTTCTACACTCTCTGATTCTCAAACAACATTGTAACATCACCGAAAAGACATCGACCTTCCACTTTTCTACAGATACACAAAAAAAATAATTTTCAGAGATTCCTACTATCATCCCATCGCTAGCAATACCAGTCAGACGCACTCAACAAATTCAGAAAACGCATTCTGTTGCCACCAATCTTGAATATGTCGAGCAACTCTTTACCAAAACTCATTAAATGACTGAGTTTACTATAGGAAGTGTTTCTTAGATCTTGAAAAGTTTAAAATTCAATACCTATACCTCCTGTTGTAGCCTGTGCATGATTTTCTTCGAATATAATAGGTATTTGCTTTGGTGCGCTTCAAGAGATAAATAATAATGATAATCTGACGCATATTGAAGCACCAAACATTCAAACAACGTATACCAATAATTATGAATTAACTTCTAAGACGAAAATATTTGGAAAATCATCTCTCTCTTATCAAGTAAGACATTCCCAGTTAGATTGAATATCCTATCCTCTTTGAGGTATGCACGACGTTCTTTGAACATTGTTAGGATTTTCTTTCGTGCGCTCCAAGTGATAAAAAAAATGAACTGATGAAAATGTACCAGAGCATGGAAAACGTGAAAAAATATTCAAATAGGCTATTATACATCATGGAGAATCGTATCCCAGCTATCGCTCGAAATATTGACCAACCTCATCGATATAAAATAATGATAATGAACTAGATTCTCCACCTGACATATAGAAAATGAAAGATCAGAATCATGAAAAAAACATTGTCAGAGAAAAAATATTCAAATGGGTTGTTATTCTGTACACTATGGAAAATATAGTAACTCGGCTATCATTTGAAATATTGCCCAACTTCATCGATATAAAATAATCACAAGGTACCATTCTTTTTAACCGCAATAAAGATACCCTATGCGGATTATAGATAACTATTGAATTCGAACAGTATATGACAGATAGTTCCATCACGAACGCTACTTCACAAAAACTAGGATTTGCAAATACATTGATATACGCAGAGTTTCAATGCTTGCGAGATATCAATAAAGAATGGAGAGCCGTGAATAACCTATATTCTTATGTTATCTCCCATAAAGCTAGTATTGGGCTTTTTTAATGATACTGACAATAGATGCGCGAATAGAATACTCTACTTTATGTACGACATCGTCACAAATTATGCTAGATAGATGACACTTGACAGATGCCATGTGACACCTGAAGCGTTTTTCAGATGATGTATAATTAAGAGGAGTCATATTACGCATGCGTCAAAACGTGACGGAAACATCACAAAAACAGCACGATTGAAATATTGCTTCGATAACATAATATAAGGACGGCACACCATTCTGACCGAATAAAATATGAAGAACATAAACCAATTATGAATTATTGAGGTCTTAGACAAAAATACTCGAAATGACTAATGTACACTGCGAAAATTAATATATCTCTTACTATCATTGCCAGACAGTTTAAGTATCCTATCCTATTCAATATCGTATCTAGGCTATCATTCGAAATATTGTCAAACTTCATCGATATAGAATAATCACAAGGTAGTATTCTTTTCGAACCGAAATAAAGATTCCCAATGCTGATTATTAATAAAAGCTACTCTACGAAATACAGATACAACCTGTTCAAGAATACTGTTTACTCATATGGGTTCAGCACTCACACATATACGTTGATGCTCCTAGATGCCATCCAGAGAGACTAGCTATGCGCCTGGGTGGACGATGCTACACTCACCAAGTCTTAAAAACATTGAAACATCGCAAATGAGTCGGAGAGAGTCGGAGACCTTTCCTTATTCTACAGATACTTCCGCTCCATTAACAAAATTGAAACATCACAGAAAAGCTGTTACTCTTCAGATATATGTTGAACAACTCTTTACCGAAACTCATAAAACGACTAAGTTTACCAAAGGAAGTAGCTCCAAGATACACCAATGTTCAATACTGCACCTCCTTTTTGGCAACCTCCCTAGACATGAGCGATGTTTCACGAACATAATAAGCATTTCCTTCAGTGCGCTTCAAGTGATGAAAGAATAATAATCCGACACCAATCATAGTACCAACCATTTGAATAACGTATAACAATCAGGAATCAACTTCATAGACAAAAATATTCCAACAGGCTATCATGCATTAGGGGAAAATCATATATGTCTTGTCAGGTGAACTTTTCACCAATTTCATTGGTATGAAATGATCACAAGGTACCATTTCTTTCTACCCGAAATGAAGATACTAATGCTGATCCTGAACAAGAATTGAAATCAAACAGTATACGGTACCCGGATATCCATCACGAAAGTTTCAACACAAAAACTAGGATTTTTATTCCAGACAACATGCTACTCTACAAAATACAGATACAACCTGTTTTAGAATACTGTCTCCACATATGGGGTTCAGCAACCACATATACGTTAATGCTTCTAGATTCCATCAAGAGAGACAGGTCATCCGCCTGTTGAGTGATGCCACACTCACTAACAGGATAGGTTAGAGAGTAGGTTGACATCATTGGCTGAGATTGATGCTATATCGGCCTGGACTATCCAAGCTACGATAGATTAGATCAATTTTTTGGGGTGTGTTTGTTTGTTTGTCGGACGAGCGGAGCGAGTCTGATAATCTCAAACGAACCACCAAAATTGATCTAACCTATCGTAGCTTGGATAGTCCAGGCCGATATAGCATCAATCTCAGCCAATGATGTCAACCTACTCTCTAACCTATCCTGTTAGTGAGTGTGGCATCACTCAACAGGCGGATGACCTGTCTCTCTTGATGGAATCTAGAAGCATTAACGTATATGTGGTTGCTGAACCCCATATGTGGAGACAGTATTCTAAAACAGGTTGTATCTGTATTTTGTAGAGTAGCATGTTGTCTGGAATAAAAATCCTAGTTTTTGTGTTGAAACTTTCGTGATGGATATCCGGGTACCGTATACTGTTTGATTTCAATTCTTGTTCAGGATCAGCATTAGTATCTTCATTTCGGGTAGAAAGAAATGGTAGGTACCTTGTGATCATTTCATACCAATGAAATTGGTGAAAAGTTCACCTGACAAGACATATATGATTTTCCCCTAATGCATGATAGCCTGTTGGAATATTTTTGTCTATGAAGTTGATTCCTGATTGTTATACGTTATTCAAATGGTTGGTACTATGATTGGTGTCGGATTATTATTCTTTCATCACTTGAAGCGCACTGAAGGAAATGCTTATTATGTTCGTGAAACATCGCTCATGTCTAGGGAGGTTGCCAAAAAGGAGGTGCAGTATTGAACATTGGTGTATCTTGGAGCTACTTCCTTTGGTAAACTTAGTCGTTTTATGAGTTTCGGTAAAGAGTTGTTCAACATATATCTGAAGAGTAACAGCTTTTCTGTGATGTTTCAATTTTGTTAATGGAGCGGAAGTATCTGTAGAATAAGGAAAGGTCTCCGACTCTCTCCGACTCATTTGCGATGTTTCAATGTTTTTAAGACTTGGTGAGTGTAGCATCGTCCACCCAGGCGCATAGCTAGTCTCTCTGGATGGCATCTAGGAGCATCAACGTATATGTGTGAGTGCTGAACCCATATGAGTAAACAGTATTCTTGAACAGGTTGTATCTGTATTTCGTAGAGTAGCTTTTATTAATAATCAGCATTGGGAATCTTTATTTCGGTTCGAAAAGAATACTACCTTGTGATTATTCTATATCGATGAAGTTTGACAATATTTCGAATGATAGCCTAGATACGATATTGAATAGGATAGGATACTTAAACTGTCTGGCAATGATAGTAAAGATATATTAATTTTCGCAGTGTACATTAGTCATTTCGAGTATTTTTGTCTAAGACCTCAATAATTAATAATTGGTTTATGTTCTTCATATTTTATTCGGTCAGAATGGTGTGCCGTCCTTATATTATGTTATCGAAGCAATATTTCAATCGTGCTGTTTTTGTGATGTTTCCGTCACGTTTTGACGCATGCGTAATATGACTCCTCTTAATTATACATCATCTGAAAAACGCTTCAGGTGTCACATGGCATCTGTCAAGTGTCATCTATCTAGCATAATTTGTGACGATGTCGTACATAAAGTAGAGTATTCTATTCGCGCATCTATTGTCAGTATCATTAAAAAAGCCCAATACTAGCTTTATGGGAGATAACATAAGAATATAGGTTATTCACGGCTCTCCATTCTTTATTGATATCTCGCAAGCATTGAAACTCTGCGTATATCAATGTATTTGCAAATCCTAGTTTTTGTGAAGTAGCGTTCGTGATGGAACTATCTGTCATATACTGTTCGAATTCAATAGTTATCTATAATCCGCATAGGGTATCTTTATTGCGGTTAAAAAGAATGGTACCTTGTGATTATTTTATATCGATGAAGTTGGGCAATATTTCAAATGATAGCCGAGTTACTATATTTTCCATAGTGTACAGAATAACAACCCATTTGAATATTTTTTCTCTGACAATGTTTTTTTCATGATTCTGATCTTTCATTTTCTATATGTCAGGTGGAGAATCTAGTTCATTATCATTATTTTATATCGATGAGGTTGGTCAATATTTCGAGCGATAGCTGGGATACGATTCTCCATGATGTATAATAGCCTATTTGAATATTTTTTCACGTTTTCCATGCTCTGGTACATTTTCATCAGTTCATTTTTTTATCACTTGGAGCGCACGAAAGAAAATCCTAACAATGTTCAAAGAACGTCGTGCATACCTCAAAGAGGATAGGATATTCAATCTAACTGGGAATGTCTTACTTGATAAGAGAGAGATGATTTTCCAAATATTTTCGTCTTAGAAGTTAATTCATAATTATTGGTATACGTTGTTTGAATGTTTGGTGCTTCAATATGCGTCAGATTATCATTATTATTTATCTCTTGAAGCGCACCAAAGCAAATACCTATTATATTCGAAGAAAATCATGCACAGGCTACAACAGGAGGTATAGGTATTGAATTTTAAACTTTTCAAGATCTAAGAAACACTTCCTATAGTAAACTCAGTCATTTAATGAGTTTTGGTAAAGAGTTGCTCGACATATTCAAGATTGGTGGCAACAGAATGCGTTTTCTGAATTTGTTGAGTGCGTCTGACTGGTATTGCTAGCGATGGGATGATAGTAGGAATCTCTGAAAATTATTTTTTTTGTGTATCTGTAGAAAAGTGGAAGGTCGATGTCTTTTCGGTGATGTTACAATGTTGTTTGAGAATCAGAGAGTGTAGAAACAGAGCATCAGAGTATGTATGGATGTTGAACCCCATAATATGTAGGAAGAGTACTCTGAAAAATTTCATATCTGTATCTTATATAGTAGCTTTTCGCGTGAAATAAAAATCATAGTTTTTTCGTTGAAACTTTCGTGATGGATCTCGGTGTCGTAGTATAGTGATTGATTCCAATTCTTGTTCAGGATCTTCATATAGTATCTTTATTTCGGGTGAAAATAAATGGTGCCCTGTGATCATTTTATATCAATGAAATTGGTTGAGATTCCGCATTTGGAGATCTTGCAAACACTTCCTATGATGAATTTAGTCATTTTATGAGTTTTCATTTATGATGTTCAGATGTTTTCTAGGAATTAGTGAGTGTGGCATCGCTCATTAGGCGCATGGCTTGTCTCTCTGGTATGGCTCGTCTTTATGTGTGAGTGCTGAACCCATATAAGGAACAGTATTCTCAAACAGGTCGTATCTGTATTTTGTAGAGAAGTTTCTTGTCTGGAATGAAAATCCCAGTTTCTGTGAAGCAACGTTCGTGATAGAACTTTGTGTCATATGCTGTTTGGATTCGATTGTTATTTATAATGAGCATGGGGAATCTTTATATCGGTTTGAAGAGAATGTCGCCTTGTGATTATTCTATTTTGATGAAGTTGGGGAATATTTCAAATGATAGCCGAGATACGATTTTGAATAGGATAGGATACTCAAACTGTCTGGGAATGATGGCAAGAGATATAATAGTTTTTCGTTGTGTATATTAGTCTTTTCGAATATTTTTGTCTGAGATCACAATTCATAATTGATTTATGTTGTTCATATTTCATTTGGTTAGAATGGCACGCCTGTTTTTGTGATGTTTTCGTCACGTTTTGACGCATGCGTGATATGTCTCCTCTTAATTATATAATATCATCTGCAAAACGCCTCATGTGTTAAGTGGTATCTGTCAAGTGTCATCTATCTAGCATCATTTGTGAAGATGTCGTAAAGAAAGTAGAGTATTTTATTCGCGCATCTATTGTCGGTATTATTAACAAGTTCCAATACTAGCTTCATAAAAGATAACATGAAAATATAGGTTATTCACGGTTCTCCATTCTTTATTGATATCTCGCAAACATTGAAACTCTGCGCATATCATCCTCAGCCTCAGGAGTACTATTCATTTTCAATGGTGGGATGTATTTTTTCTTGATTGTTGGCTCTGTCACAGATCGTTGGTAACCATATTGTTTTCAGATAGCGCAGTCGAGAACCTATGCATTTGTTATAATGTAAAGTCATACGTCTCTCAAATATTTCATCTGATTCAGGTTTTTAATCGTCCTGTATATTATATTTTTCCTCGTGGTGGTTCATATATTGTTGAAAACATATTTTTTGTCTGCTAAACATGCATTATCAACGTTTAATTGTTATCAGGTTTCCTGTTGACTATCAAGTTTCTATTTCTATATTTGTTCAGTCATATCGTGGACGTTATGTGAAATTTCTCGTCGATTAAATGGTGTTGTTTTTCAAAAATGCCGTTTGTGTGTGAATTATTTGTGATGGTAGTGATGTGTGCTTTTAAAGAATCCTGTATGAAAATAGGATTATGGCGGTTTTTGTATTATCTGAATTGTCTTCTCACTATTTTCATTCATTATTCGGATTTTCATCGAATCTAAGCCTGCTAAGGTGAAAAAAGCTAAAGGTAAATGCTTTATAACCACATTTTCTTTTTATATACTGGGCTGTATTGGAATAAGCGTGAAAATTTCGAACCTCGAGACGTTTATACTGTCGAATGACATATAGGTGAGGCGAGACCAATTTTACACCTATATAGTTTCACTCTGTAACAATCCTATAACGTTCCATCTACATGAATTTTTCTGTGCTGAGTTCGATTGTTTAGATTGTTTTGATGTTTTCCTGTTTTTGTTCAATTTTAGGGATGAAATTTCCTGTTGATTTGAAGAATTTGAAAATATCTGATATGAGAATGTTATATATCGATGTGCTGAATACATATTATTATTTCAAAAACACCTCGTATAGTTGAAACATATATTTTTGCAGTTATTACCAAGTAAACGTTTCACGATCTATCAGGTCACGTGACTGATGTTCCTCATGAGGAATTTGCTGAGAATTGGCCTACAATATATGAGATTTCTATGTGACAGAAGCATTTTAGGTCTGATCGGGTATGCTTTCATATTAGATCACCCGAAAAATGATACCCATTTCGCTTCCAGCGGATTACATCCCATCGCACTAAACGCTATCCCCTTGTTCCTCTGACTCTTAGATTACCAGTTTTGGTAGAGAGTTGTTCGACATATTTCATGAATCAACCAGAATACCTCCTATGGTGAAACACTGAGCTGTAATATGAGTTTTAGGTGTAAATAGTTGTTCGATATATTCCAAGGTGAACGGTGAACAGGTGTTCTTTTCTAGTTGTTTGATGCAGAATGTTTAGCATTATCAGTCTAGTATATTTGGAGCTTTCCAGATACCTACGATATCATTTTCATTGCTACCTCTGAGTGTGATGATATCTAGAGAATTTTCGGACTTTGCATATAGATGAAGAATCTTTCTTGTAGAGTAGTTGACAGGTATATGTTTTTCTGCTTGAAGGCTGCCATGTTCATATTCTCTGTATAATCGCTAATCCCTAACGTCCCATGCCTCTACTGCTCCCCCTTACATTTCGAGTTCTGGTTAAGAGTTGATTGATATATTCCGTGGGTTCGTTCTTCAGTGAAGTTGTTGAATGAGTTCTGGTAAAGAGTTTATCGATATATTCTAAGGTGGATGGTGAATGGGTGTTATTTCTTCGTTATTTGATGCAGAATGTTCAGCATTATTAGTCTTTTGAGCTTTTCAGATATCTATTGTATCATTTTTTCATGCTGTCTGTCAGTATAATGATAGTGATTGCGTCACGATAATTTCCCATTGATTTTGTTGATATATAGAGAATTTTCAGACCTATTATAGGTATAATAAGAATCGTTCTTGTAGAGTAGTTGACAGCAATATGTTTTTTCTGTCTGAATGCTGCCATGTTTATTTTCCTGTATAATCGCTAATCCCTAAGGCCCCTAGCCTATAGAACCCCATTACATTACGAGTTTTGGTAGTGAAATTTAGACATATTTCGCTGGGTACTTCTTTGGGAAAGCACAGATCTTGTTCACGAGTTTTGGTTAAGACTTGTTCGAAATATTTGTCTAATATCTGTTTGCTTGGCACGTCTACAGTAGACAGTTTTTGCAGCGAGTTCCTCTTCATATTTTTTCATTGCTATTCAACTCAAACGCTCTGTATATTGATCGGAATCATCAGCTAACGCGTGCATTCTGTGACGTTTTCGTGACACTTCCATGACATTCCATGACACAACCGTGACACTTCCGTGTTCCGTGACACTTCCGTGACACTTCCTCGACACTTCCGTGACACTTCCTTGACACTTCCGTGACACTTCCTTGACACTTCCGTGACACTTCCTTGACACTTCCGTGACAGTTCCGTGGCACTTCCATGACAGTTCTGCGACATTTCTGTGGCATTTCGGTGGTGTTTCCGTGACAATTCCCTCTAAACCGTACATTACGAGTATTGTTCATGATTTGTTTGACGGACTAGCCAGAATACTTCCTTTAGTGTAGCACAGAGCAGTTTCATGAGTTTTGGTTAGGAGCTGCTCTACATATTTGACTAATATATGCTAGGCATGTCTGAAGTATATGCAGCGAGCTTTTCTGTATATTCTCTCATTGTTGTCCTGTATATTGATCTAAATCATCAGTCAGCGCGTCATCTGTCATACCTTGCCTGTTCAATATGTTTGCTGGGTTCATCTGAATTGATCAGTTCTTGCAGCGAGTTTCCCTGTATATATTTTTATTCAAACGCACTGTATATTGAACGTATGCAGCAGCAAGCTGGTAGTTGACGTAGCCTGGTCACGTGTCATCGATCGTTGTTATCTGTCGATGGCCATCTGTCAAATGTCAAATGTCATATGTCGATTATCATACGTCAGCTGTCCGATTCATTTTCAACACATAAATGGGGTGGTCTAACCATGGGCCACCCTGTATATATTTTTTCTCAATCTTCATCAACTCAAACACCCTGTATATATTTCTATCAACTCAAACACTTCTTCTATGCTAAAACATGGGACCGCGAACCGTGGGACACTCTGTATATATTTTTTTTTTCAATTTTAAATCAACTCAAACGCCCTGTATATGAAAATTCAATCTTATTATTGTCATTAAAGTGTTATTGTTGCGGTTTCGATAAGCTCGCGCCAGCGCTACCCCGCTTCCCCGCTAGAACACAGTTATTTCCATCACATACCTAACTGAACGTTTCCACACACATTTCAAATGATATCTCATAAACTTTGAGACTTTGCATATGGACGAACCATTATTTTCGAAGTGTCCGTTAAAAATTCTTCTCTTAGAGTACCCGCACCCTCTTCAACCCTCTGATACCCCAAAGTGGGGTAGTATTACTGCGGATCACCCTGTATATTTTTTGACTGTTATCCAAACACCCTGTATATATCATTAGCTAGCGGGTAGCCTATATGCTGGTAGTCTACTCGTCGAGGAGGTATAACGCCTTTTGGGTTCACCCTATATTTTTTTTCCAAACTATTACCCAACTCAAACACCCTGTATATAGCCATTATTGGGTGAAAAATGTAATGGAATGCGCACCGTTATCTCTAGAACGGATCTCTCGCTTTGCTCGCCGTCGGAGCCGGATGACCTTGAAGTGGCCAAAAATGACCAGAATGAACCTTAACTTTTCTTATGGAGATTTACATGGGAAAAGTGGTCAAATTGGTCTGGTTCTCTCCTAGCTCCTTTACTTATATATATATAAACTTTTGGGTGACGTTGTAGGCGTTATCATGTACATAGACGATATTCTGGTTCTGGAACGAACTCTCGAAGAACACAATTTCAATTTGAATATTGTTCTAGACAAAATACAGCAAAATGGTTTGACTTTGAATACTGAAAAATCTAAATTCCGAGTAGAAAACATTCAATCTCACGGACATATAATTAGTGAACAAGGTGTTTCCGTGAACAAAAAGAAACACAATCAACTCAGGACATGAATCCTTCAAGAAATAAAAGAGAACTCCACAGATTCCTAGGAATAATAACCTATTTGTCAAAATGGTTGCCTAATCTGTCACAAGAAACAACTTGAACCAGGAAATCATCAAGTGATGGAGTTGAAGGGTCTTGGACTGAAAATAAGAACCAGTGAGAACCAAATCTTAAAAAACTTGTAACATCAGCTACAACGTTGTCATATTTTGATACATCGAAATCTTATCGGTGGATGCAAGTCCATATGGTCTTGGAGCCTGTATTTTTCAAGATAACAAACCAGTGAAATTCGCATCAGTGTCATTAACTAAAACACAAAAACGCTATAACCATATTGAACATTAATCGGTTTGTTTAAAAAGTCACTAGACGAATTATCCCCTCGTATACAGCGTCTCACATTGAGACTTCTGAGATATCAATTCCCATTAACATACGTTCCAGGCAAAAATATATATAAATCAGATGCATTGAGTCGAGAACCAATTTCAAATGTTATTGATACTGAATAACTAGGAAATGATTTCAAAGTGTACTCAATTCTAGCCACATCAAGAGAAAACGAAAAAGATTACAAAAGGCCATATCTGAGACGTAACTTCACAAAAATTGAAATTTTATGAAACGAAGGGTTGGCCTGAACATAAAGGTGAACTGAAAGGAGAGATAAAGAAATCTTGGTCTATCTGAAATGATATTTTTCTTCACCAAGACATACTTTTTTTCAAAAAACGAGTGATAACGGCAACAACTGTTATTTCTACCCTCAAAAATGGATTACCTCTTGAAAAATATGATATTGAGCTGTCTACTTAGAGTCCCTACTATCTCAGTTCTGATGAAATGGTGGAAATAATGATACAGACAGTGAATTTTTTTTTGAAAAAATCGCTTCAAGACGAGCGAGACTCGTTTTTAGCAATATTGAATTACAACACAACCCTTCTCATGGGAAGAAAGTTGAGGTCCACACTTTCAGTATCAAAAGAAGTCTTGAAACCAAATTTTCTACTGGAAGGTGTGTAGAGTAAATTATGCACCAGGCAAAATATACAGAAAGAACATTATGATGTGGAAACTAAGTCGATCGGACGTTGTTTTGTGGTTGAATGAATCGTGTGATTGTATCCGAGGATAGCGTATGGCATTTGGTCAAGAATAGTCCGTTCTTCCCGTGTTTCTCAGATGATTCTAAGGTGTTCGATCAATGTTGAATGAAATCGTTCAATAGGACTATTTGAAAAGGAATATTCTCAGATATATTATAAACATGAAAAAATGGATACATTTGAATAAATACATTGAGAATTCGCATTCTCTATGTGATGAAATTATTAATTCTTTCTCGGCATATTCAACAGAAAACAACTACTTTCCTGGCTATATGCCACGACGAATATTGAATTATATCAATTGAACATACACGATAGGAATTTGAGCATAAAATGAATATCGTCTGAAATTGAGAATTGACATTCTCTTCCAGAATCGGATGAATACTATGATGAATATAACGATATAAAAAATATATTACTTACCAAATTGGTATGAAAATTGGAATGTATGGGAGAAATATACTAGTATACATACTCTGTTCTTGTTGAGTCGTGAATTTATCAAAAAATCATCCGTATCCATGATGTTTGGGATATATGCACATCTCTTTCACATAGGTTAGATGATTTTGATTCGAATAAAATTCATTTCGAGTTTCAAACTCTCCTCAGTAACCTGAAGTCCAGTCATTCCTTCAGCCATTCTTCATTTAATACACAATTTTCACATTTCTATAATAATATAACTAAAACTATAGTGGAACTGACATCTATCTGAGAATGAAAATTTGTTGACTTATCTCCAGTCATGTGGGTGGCAATACTTTCATACCCAATCAAGGGGTTCAAACTTGAACGATGGAAACTTGTTATTTTTATAGACCTTCAATCGCAGATTCGTGATTGGGTTTTTCTCAATTCAGAATTTCTTTCCACGCCCTGTATGATAAATGTCAGTTTGTCATACATCTAAAACAAGGACTATTTGAATTTGGTTTCAAAGGAGTAATATAATGAATCTTGATTTTGTGTAGGTAGGAAGTCGTATGTATGTTTGAGCGTACGTACTTCGAGAAATTATCAATTTTCGTTAGACATTTTATATTTTTGGATGTGATTGTAGCTGCGTGAATAATTTCAAATGGTTTACCAGGTGGAAGTGTAACTTCGAGTGCTTGGCTTGTAGTTTGCCTATCGTATCTCATTCTTCGACAAATTTGACAATTGTTTATGTATTTCATGATTGTTTCACGAATATCTGGCCAAAAGTTATACCGTTTCATTTGTGACTTGGTTTCAAGTATGCCACGGTGATTCATTTTTCCATCATGACATAGTTGTGATATTTCGTTACGCTAACCAGCTAATTTGACGTTTTTTCACCACTTCACAAAGTGATAATTATTTGAATGCAGAATTTTTGAAGGTATCTTTCAATACTCGACAAACTGGGATGAATTCTCTGTTCTCAATACGGATAGCGAATGTTTTCTTGACCTTCGTGATTTCTTTAAAAGTATTGATTTTATATTTTCGGAATTATCTTCTGGTATCTGAAGGGGTCTTGTATTGATTTGGAATAGCCTGGTACTCTTGGGAACATGTGGAGAGTGTTGAACAATGTTTAGAAATATTTGAAAAATTTAGTGGTGCCCGCGAGAGTCTCGTTTTCGAGAGTCTCGCATGGTCTCGTCTCGTTTTCGAGACAAGACTCGAGACGAGACTCGGACAAGACGAGACGAGACTTTTATTGGTCTCGTCAAGAGTCTCGTGCAAGACTTCTCGTGTCTCGTGCGAGAGTCTCGCAGGTAAATATTTCTGCGTGCCGACTGCAGACTTAGGAGTTTCATTCATAATACAACATATTTTGGAAGAATTCAGACTATTAAGCACAGATAGACAAAACATTTCTTTCATAAATACTTCAAAAACACAATCCATGATCTCTTATGGCGGCGGAAAATGAAGGCAATTCTGCAATAACGACAGATCGCTAATTGAATGACTACCTGAAAATCTATAAATAAGTCATTCTGTGCTAAATAGTCTAAGATAAAGAATAACTTTGTTTTAACGGGAGTATGGATGCAGAAGCTTCAAAAATATTATTCTGTGCTTCGGTGTAATAAAAACACAGATATATTGCAATGGTGGAAAATTCATGCTTCTGAATTTTCCATTCTAAATTTGAATCCCGGCGGGAAGATCATTATCACGTGCTGCGTTAACTATAAAAAACATCGGAATCGTCTTAATAATGAATCTGCACGATGTTGAAAAACGAATGTTTTTTTTTTGTTTAGATGTATGCTATAAGTATGTATATACCTATTAGGTACTTAGTTTTCAATAAATAATGTTATTTTTGTTGTAATGTTGTCTTCCTACTTCTACATTATACCTAGAAAGAAGGTGAAGGTAAAATATCCCGTACTAGACTGGAACAAGATTATGCATGACGAAATTGCGATACTTTTGCGAGACTCTCGTACGAGACGCGAGACAAGACGAGACTGGAGGCTGCGAGACGAGACTCGAGACGAGACTTCATATTTCATCGGCGAGACGAGACGAGACTTTATGAAAGTCTCGTCTCGTTGGTCTCGTGTGAATCACTAGAAAAATTATTGATTGGAGTTTCAGATATTGGTATTTCGAAAATCGGATTTCCAGAACATGAATCGTTTTGTTGTCGTTGTCAATATTGTCATCGTTTGTCTCGTCTCGTCAGTGTGTTTTCCATTTGTGGAGTTCAAGTCATTTACATAAGGTGTCTCGTCAATATTTTCTGCGACTGATTCTTATTCTTTTTTTTTAGTTTTGAATGTTGAATTCAAAGGTGTTTGGTCGTGGGGTTCATGTATTCAAAAATGTCATTTGTCTGGATTCCATTGATTTCTTACTCTAGGGAGAGCGTCGGCGTTGGTATTAGGCGATCCTATTTTCTATAGTATTTTGTAGTCGAATTCGTCAAGTTTCACCCAGCAAACACGACATATAGCTGGTGATTCAATGACCCATCGATTTGATCGATGGCATACTGCTGGCATTTTTTTTTTTTTCGATGATGAAAAAGTATATGTTCATTGCTGTTTCAATCATATAAAACGTATGTTGCACTTGCATTGTGCTGGCACAACAGTGTATTTCTTATGGATCAGAATTACACTATCTCTACGGCATTGGGGAATCGATGAGTATAATCCATTTTGCAAAGATCACTGAAGCAGTACTGGGTGAATGAATAATAAAGGATATAGTTTATTTGTACAATGTAATTATTTCATCAACTGACAATCAGTCTATCGGATGTATTTTATTGACAGCATTTTTTGGAAAATCCACAATTGATGTATCCACTAGTTCTTCCATTTTGTTCCTTCTACCCTTTAGCGCATAAGCCATTATATGTTATAGTAAGATGTGAAGTTGACAAGAGAATAAATAGAAAGATTTATGAGAGTGAATCGCATCAGATTGAAATAACGAATTTAGTTGTATCAACTACAACCAGAATGACTGATGGTTACAACATAACTCTAGTTCTCATAGAACAAAATAGAAAATCATATCACCGATAAATCTCACGAACTCAACAAAGAATTTCGAGACTTCCTATTCAATTTAGATTGTTATACGATGGCGAAAATTGACTTGGAATTGATGAAGCTATTCTCAGTATCGTAACTCAACTTCTGAATGACTTATAAACATTTGCTAGATTGAAAACTATAAATAATAGTCTATTAACGATCGAAGATTTGGAATCAATTGTGAAGAGACTTCTAGATCACCACCAGCCTAACGAATCATCATTTGGAGACGACATTTCCAGCTCATACACATACTATGAAATACTTTATATGGACTGCTATCATTCTATCGATAAGATAGTCTTTATGATTCACTTCTCGATTGTATATCCTGAATTATTTTCCTATTACCAGCTATATTCAATTCCTACGAGAAACAATGCGATTCTCATTCCTTCCAAACCTTTCCTGGCAATGCAAGAAACTTTTTACCAGTACGAAGACAGCGAGTGTAGAAACACCAACCCTCTGTATATCTGCACCAAGAAGAACCCGATGTTGCATTCTCGAGGAGAGGACTGCACACACCAGATACTGCACAAATATCCGCCAAGCTGCGAAGCCATACCAGTCCTTATCGTGATCTTTACAGAATAAACCATGATCAAAATCGATTGTCATAATATCGATTTCGCAGTCCTCAAGGGTACCTCTTCTGAAAATACCAACAGCATGTTGTTTTGAAACCCCACACAATGTCTTCACAAACGAAGAAACTATTATCACCAGCCAACTATTGCTACTACCTGAAGTCAAGATAACGCTGGACCAAGTACATATACTGCAACAGGATCAGCACAGAACGAAACATCAATAACATTTCAGATAACTCGAAATCTCTTTTCAAACACTATTTTTCGTATACAACAATGATATAACAATTATATACATATACAAAAGATTTGACCTTTCAGTAGACTCCCACAGTGTAATCAGCACTACAATCCAAACTTTCGTCCAATTGAATATTAATCATCTGAATTTTTGCACAAGTCATTCAAATATGAACTATTCAAATTGAATGGACCCATACAACTTTTCCTCTTCTAAATTCGTAGATGTCAGTCGCTGGCAGATGAGATTCAATGGTACTTCTAGTGTTACCAATCTTATTAGGAAATTGAAGGAGCTTATTTCATTGAAAAATTAGAGAAGATGCGAATCTCAAGAAATGTTTCAAAAAAGTGAATGTTCGATTCAGTGTTGGAATTATTGAAGGGTGTTGTATGGCTGTATGGTTTCGATTTGCTTGACATTGAATAAAGGATAATGAAGATTTTTCGGAGTCAGTTTGGTTTAGCTTTCTGCCTGGGAATTATGGAGAACGAATTTGCAATACCCTCAAACGGAGAACGCAGGGCGCTACAGAATCGGTGACCATTTATGTCGCGTACATGGAGACCTCTTTTTCGAAATCGACTAGTAAGCCGAGGGGAGTGTTTCGCATGAACTTTTTTCGTGGAAAAATGTTACGTCATTCACAGAGGGCTATGACTGGCGAATGTATTATTTCTTTGAGTTCATTGATTAGTGTCGGTCGCTGAATTGAGAAGGAAAGTTTGAGCGCTCAAGAGTATAGAGCTCCGGTGGTGTTACCCAGGCATTCCGTAGAACCTGACCCCGAGTATCAGCGTACAAATCAGTCGAGGGTATCGATGATCGGTACACGTCCTGACCAGCCAGATCACGACGATGGAGGAATGATTCCTGCCGTCCTTAGGTCGGTCCCAGTACGGGAGTCTCCGGAGCCCCGTTCGTTGTTTGAATTGTGGCCATACTGGACACTTGCGCTCTATTTGCACCCAAGTACCTCGAAGACGCTGTTTCTGTTTGTGTGCTCAGGAAATGACAACCGACCATATCTGGAGATCGACTTACTGGGACTGAGATTTGGAGCATTGCTGGATAGCGGTTGTGATAGAAATGTCATTAAGAAACCTGGCTAAATAGTGCTGCGGAATCTAGGGACCGGACTTAGTACATTTAATATTGAATCGTGTATGGTAGCTAACGAGTAATCCTGTAGAGTTGTCGGAGTCGCATACATACAATTTGACTCGGAAGGAGGGGTACGGATCCTTGAGGTGTTGATCATTGCTGAACTTGTCCATACGATTATTCCCGGTGTCGATTTTGAGTTCGAATGGGTATTATTCCCGACTTGAAGTGTGGCTGTTGGGAGTTCGATCAATCTCTTCCCCAAATCAATTCGGTTAGTTCATTCGTCCCTTGGTCTCTTAAATAGTGTTTTCGTCCTTCAAAAACGAGCTCTGAGATTTGTATTCAAACTCAAGCCGCGTGACTCATGCAGGCCAATGTTTCACAAATATAAGATATTGACGGTCTTTGAAATTTTCGTTTTAGAAACAGTCTGTTTGCTTCACAAATATAGAAGAAATTTCATGAACACAAACATAGACAAGATTACGCGTAATAAAAGGAACCTTGCTCTTCCTCTGCCTAGTTCATCTTTAACGAGACAATCCTTAATTTATAGGAGTAAAAAGATTTAGAATCATTTACCAGAATGTACAGCTATGATCAATGATTTGAAACAATTCCGTAGATCTGTCAAAGATATGTTAGTGGGAAAAGGCTTGTACAGTTTGGATGAATACTTTGCCTACAAATTCTAGTCTTTCTATGATATGTGAGAATAATTAGAGATTCATATCATTGATTTTAAAGATAATTGTTGTTTGTGATAATAATGAAACTTGTCTATGTTATTTTATTTTATATATTTTTGTTCTGTATTATTTTTATATATTCCTGTTCTGTTGTATTTATTTATAATCTTGCAATCGATATATCGCAAGATACTGACTTTGTCGACAAAATGTGCTCATTTTAGACAATAAAGCTTATCTATCTTGATAAATCCCCACATCAGAACAGCATAGCGTTCTCGATGAAGTCGTCAAAAAGTATTTCAAGCTATTGATTGATTCCTCAGGTTGCACAACTATGATCCATCCTAAAATCGTGACTGAGTCGGACCCAATGAAACAAAGAGAATATCATATTCCGCCTATGATGCAGCTTCATGTCAATGACGCGGTAAAGAAAATGTTAGGAAGTGACGTACTCGAACCTTCAGAGTCAGCGTGGTCTTATCCAGTACTATTGGTCCCAAAGAGAAATGGGGAATATCGTTTCTGTGTAGACTATGAGCAATCAAATCGTGTGACGAAAAAAGACGCATACCCATTACCCTTCATTACTTGTGTCCTATGAACTCAGAAACGTAAAATATCTTGGCCAAATCGATATTGAGTCAGCCTATTGGCAAGTCCCAATTTCTGCTGAATCTTGCCAATATACCGCATTCACCGTCCCGAGTCGTGGATTGTATCACTTCAAACGAAGGTCTAGTCCAGTACTATTGATCCCAAAGAGAAATGGGAAATATCGTTTCTGTGTAGACTATGAGCAATCAAATCGTGTGACGAAAATACACGCATACTCATTACCCTTCATTACTTGTATCCTCGATAAACTCAGAAACGCAAAATATCTTGGCTATATCGATATCGAGTCAGCCCATTGGCAAGTCCCAATTTCTGCTGAATCTTGCCAATATACCGCATTCACCGTCGCGGGTCGTAGATTGTATCACTTCAAACGAATGCCATTCGGATTATGTTTTGCACCGGCCACGTTTCAGCGACTTATCGACAAAGTTTCAGGAGCTGATTCAGAGCCAAACGTATTCGTTAATCTAGACGATGTGATCTTGGTAACACAAGATTTTGAAATGCGTTTTTCAATGATTCGTGGAGTTTCCAATAGATTCCGTAGAGCAGGGCTAACTGTTTCGAAAGAGAAATGCTCTTTCTGTAGGTCAGAACTACAATATCTTGGCAATGTCGTTGACACTCAAGGTCTTCATGTGGACCCTAGTGAAGTTTCGGCAATACTCAATATTTCGACTGAAATTCTACGTCTTGTAGGCATTTCCTCGTGGTACCGTCGGTTTATTCCGATTTTTTCGAGGTTGTTCGCGCCCAGGATAGCTTTGTTGTCAAAGAAAAGAATTGGTCTTGGACAGAGAAATGTCAGAGTTCAAAGATGCTCTTGTTTTGGCTTCCATACTCACATGTCCAAACTTCACTTCGCTATTTTTGATTCAGACGGACGCGTCAGCATTTGGTATTGGAGGTGTTCTTTCACAGGAGTTTTGAGACGGATAGCATGTAATATTTCACGCCAGTAGGTCACCCACTAGGCAGGAGATAAGCTATAGCAGGACCAAACGTGAATGTCTCACGGTGCTGTACACTATTGAAAAACTTCGAGCCTATCTGGAATGTTATGAATTCACAGTGATCACGGACCATTATAGTTTGAGATTAATTATTTTAACAAATAACACGAACTGACTAGCCGTTTAGCTCGTTGGGCTTTTAGATTTCAGCAATTCAAATTTGATATTCTGCACTAGTAGATATACTACCGCGTACCTGGGCCCAGTCCATCCAGTTCTCGAACTCTTGCAGACAATAGGGAGGTCTAGTTCTAGGTGCACAAGTGTCGTCGACAATGACCAGAAGGTGTTGTCACCGGAGATTCACCTTGTCACATGTATTTTCACCTGTCTCACCTGTGTCACCGAATGAATTTGCGATTCACCTTGCCTATTTGTGGTTTGTGCAGACTTTTCCAGGTGCACAAGTGTCATCGACAATGACCAGAAGATGTTGTCACCGAAGATTCACTTTGTCACCTGTCACCTATAGGTACATTTCACCTGTTTCACCTACTTTACTGATTCACAATTATATGTTCCAAATTCTAGTTCCACAGACCTCAATCACCCTATATACATGTTTGAAATATAAATTGGATATCGCAAGCTGACCCAGAGGTCAGGATTATCATGTTTTCATTTTGAATGATATGAGACCTTGTTATTCATATATTTTTTTCTGCAGTTCGATTGAGTGTTATTCGAAATTCAGCTGACCAGTTATTTGTGCCATTAAGGACCATTTCGGAGAAATTTTGCTGAACTTTCAGTTCCAGGAAAGTATAAAAGCTGTGATTATGTTATACCTCAATATCAGGTATACCTGCTGTGAATTGTTTGTGTTGTGGTAACTTATTGGTGAGTACCTCGTAATATGTTTTATTTCTTGTGTTTTATTGATGGGTATATGCTATCAGAATAGCTATTATCGGTTTGGGTTTATTGAATGAAATCGAAACAGTGGAATATAGATGTACAATTTATTTATTGATCATGAATTAGGAAGATATGATACTACAATATTTTTATTACATTAGTGAGGGGTTATACCCCACTAAACGGTCATGTAATATTATACAGTAGGCAGAGGTGTTTGCAGGAATGTTTTTATTTGTTTCAAATTCGAGGCGAATGTCCACACTACCTGTCTCAAGAGATTCGTTTTGTCTACTACAATCTATTACAATTAATGGTGCTATATCATGGAATTTTGATAATGTTAGACACGGTTCACCAGAATTTTTATAGTAATATGACTCTTGAAATCGTGCATACATTTCATATATAACAGAAAACTGATATTTATTGAAATTGAGATTCAAATTGTCATAGGGGTACACTTCAGAGTTCAGGTAAAGTTTCATATTGGTGAGATTACAGTGATCGAATCGACTCATATTTTTTTGAATGTCATTTTTTCTGTTCGTTTGGAAACCGACAATAACAAATCTTGCTTTTTCCATTTGGCTGGATGCTTTGACGTTCCAGGAGTGGCGCATAGTTGACTGTAAAAGAGGATATTCATGATGTTCCCATGACCTGAAGGCTATCTCCAAATCTCTTCCCTCTTCAATATACTTGATTAACCGTAATTTTTCCACATCTGAAACCTGGATATGGTGAATTTTCCATAGAACTTTGGTTAATTCAATTTTCGGTTTTTCTCCTGCCTTGGAGGATATCGTAGGATTAATATCATTGCTACTCCTGATGAGAACAAGTTCTTGCCGAATATTCACCAGAATTTTCATGAAATCCTCACAAAATCCCAATAGATGTTTGAGTGGTAGACAAACGCTAAAGTTCCCCTGAAGATCAACAATTTCCGGATGACCAAGATGATTCCAACCAGCATTTATATATCTATTGCATTCATTATTTGTATAAGAAATGTAGCCCTTCATAGCTGATGTGAAAAGCAATACCATTGTTGATAAAGTTCAGTGTAGCACTCACTTTATCTTCACTGTCAGTAATTCTACCTTCTAGATAAATGTAACTTTGTGATGGTAATGTGTAAATATCCTGCGTTTGAATCGGAACACGTATCTCGAATGACTTATTCAGGCTTGTATTGGCATATGGCGGATGAGAGTGCATTTCGCAATTCATTATCGCATTGTCCATCATCACATGTTCACCAATATTCGAAATATTGAAACTCATGTTTGTTGTGTTTCACTTTTTCTTCCGCAGGAACACCTCAGGAGAATGAAGATTCTTCTAAGACCAGCGTTGATGTCCAATTTTAGGTTATACCAAAATTCGTAAAAAGTCTTCGTTTTGTTTTTTATAATAATAATAATTTGAAACCGAGTGAAATGAGGAACTGCTGATTTTCAGGTGTTAATTGTTTGATGTCACCTTTCGGACTGATACTTTTGATTGATGACGGCAGTTTTCTCCTCCTCTTTCACAGTAGTATTTGAAATTTGAGCTTTTTTTCCCTCCTTCTCTTTATCTTTTTGATGTAATTCATCCAATTGCGTCATAATATTCCGTTCAATGTCTTCAATTTCATAGGAACCTTCAGGAATAATCAATGTGTGTTTGCCGACATAGAATCTGTTATTTTTCTCATCTATATTGGGAATAGTGTTGAAGGTCACGAAGTCAATCAGACCTAAGACATGGATTTTATTATCATCTGAAATGATAGGTGGATGGATTTTAGCTGATAATACAGAATCTCTCGCGGATAAGGTGAAAGTATATGAACACGTCATGATTGTGATAAGGTCATTGAAAGAATGAGATAAAGCTTATATTTTATTGAGAGAGGAATTCCAAACATAACTAACCGCAATTCACAGAATTAAAAGTTTGATATACAGTGTGATTATATAAAATATGACAAGGTCCATTGGAATTGAAGTAATCTAAAGTTTCCAGTGGTGGTCGCAAATTACCATAGCTATCAAAATAGACGATTTGTGGTCCTATTTTTTTGTAGGCAGTCCAATGCGTCCCCGGTCCATCTTTGTTATCCAAGTTTATCACGCCACGTTCTTTCCTTCTGATTCTCTTGGGAAGATCATTCCTCATAAATACACCCCTAAAATGGGGAATGTTGAGTTCTTTAACGTACTTCAGAATATCCAAATTGGATAGTGGGAAATTGCGTGGTATCCTCTTACGAGATTCCCGACGTTTATTCATCTTCATCTTGTTGATATTAGGATAATACTATGATGTTTATCTTAAAAAAAGTCATAAACCAGTTTCATATGGTCTCAAATACATTCCTTTCCCCATTGCAATAGCTTCCATTGTTTTATTATGCCGTTGGGATTCTTCCAATTGATTTTTTGCTGATCTGGCATCAGTGACAGCCTTAGCTACACCTGCAGCGCCACCTGTGATTGCTCCAAGAGCACTCAATCCCGCGAAAATCTGAATCAGGGGTAACAAGCCACCTCTCTTTGGAATTTTAACAATACGTGTTGGTTTGATGTTGAGTTTTTTTCGTTGACCTTAAGGCTACCTTGACTGCATCGCCCACAGTCTTGGGTTTTTGGGAGATGATGTGCTTTTTAATTTGTCCGATTGCTTTAGCGAAACATACCCCTTTTTTATCTGTTACTTCTTGATAATCCTCTTTTTATTATTCCTACGTTTGGTATTTCCTTTGGAACTCTTTCGAGCCATCTGAACTGTAAGAAAATCTCTCGTATACTGACTCTTTCTTATTGATAATAATTATACAATTAGGTGAATTTGAGTTTTTTATTTCCGTGATCGTTGCTTTCTTCTTCTTCTTCTTCTATCTCTGTATCCAAACTTCTCTTTCTAGAATTTGTTGTTGTTGTTGTTGTTGCAATATTTAACGGTTCACTCATATCACTTGATTGAGTGCCTCCCTTATCATCTATTGTTCTCAATCTTCTTTTCGCGGTTACCCCTTGTCTACGGTTGATCATATGTCCGAACACATTTTTAGGATTCTTAACAGGAATGGTGTCTGAGATATCTTTGTTATCCAATTTCCTCTTGTTTGCACATCTTTTATTCGTCATAATCGTCAGCAATATCGATATCCATCAAGTCCTCCTTCTCACAACGCTCTTCATTATCATCATTCTGTGATTTCTTCTTTCTATTCATCTTTTTCTGTTCTCCTATCCGTTTAGTTTGTTTAACAATTCTATTTGTTGGAATCCCTTCCTTTAGGATTCGCATACTGCTTTCAGTATTTTCTAGAGATTTTTCTAAAATAACCTTCGTTCTTCTTAAAACTACCAGACATTTGTTGACAGCTTGTTGTTTTCGTTTCCGATTTTGTTCTTGATTTCCTATTCTCATCCCCAATTTCACTTTAGCTTTCATAGCACCAGCAACGCCTAAAGCTACTAATCTCTGTCCATAGGAATTATTCTTCAATCTGAATTGAGCCATTGCCTTGTCTGCCAGAATTCTATCTGCCTTATGACGATGTTTGAAATCTTTTTCTTCGGAATATGCTATGTCATGTTCCTTGCAAGCTTCATCTAATCCGTTTATACCCTTATCTCCTCGAGCGAGTCTTTTTCCAATTTTGTTCCAGGACCACAGAATCTATATCCACCAGGTATATGTAACTCGAAAGGTAGTTTATTTATGGCAGTATTCAAAAGCCCATCACCTGAATAGTAGCGTGGCATTTGTGTGTGTGTGTGTTTATTCAGTGAAATACAGAAAGCAACTGATCATTAAATTATTTTTTTTTTTTCATGAAATGAAAGTTGTTCCACAAAAAACGACTCTAAATATTGGAAATAATATATTCGAGGGGGAAGAGGAATTCAAAAATCATGGAATATTGTTTCCACATACAATGAGGTGTATTATTGTGGGTCCTTCGAACTGCGGTAAAACCAATGTTATGATCAATCTTCTCGAACATAAGAATGGATTGAAATTTGAGAATATTTATGTGTACTCTAAATCTTTATATCAACCGAAATATAAATATCTAGAGGAATTGATCAAACCAATAAAGGGTATGGGATATTATGCATTCAGTGCCAGTGATAGTATTATGCATCCGTCAGAGGCTAAACCAAATTCGATATTCATATTCGATGATGTTGCATGTGACAACCAAGAAGTAATTCGTGAATACTCCAGTATGTCTAGACACGCACTAGTAGACCCCTTTTACCTAAATCAGAGCTACGCTAAAATCCCTAAACACCTGATCAGAGACAACTGTAACTCCTTAATTTTATTCAAAATGGATGATATGAATTTACGTCACGTTTATGCAGACCATGTGGGGTCAGATATGCCATGTGATGAATTCAAAACTATGTGTTCGTTATGCTGGAAGGATCCATATGGTTTTCTTTCAATATTCAAAGATTGTAAGATCAATGAAGGTCGCTATCGGAAAGGAATTGATAATTTCATACTCATATAAACTCAAAGGACCTCGAACCCAAGCTGATTAGAGCTGATCAAATACCCGATCAGGTATCTGATCAGATACCCGATTGAAGCTGATCAGGGCTGATCAGATACCCGATCGAAGCTGATCAGATACCTGATCAAAGCTGATCAGAGCTGATCAGATACCTGATCAAAGCTGATCAGAGCTGATCAGTAACCCGATCGAAGCTGATCAGATACCTGATTGAAGCTGATCAGAGCTGATCAGTAACCCGATAGAAGCTGATCAGAGCTGATCAGATACCCAATCAGAGCTGATCCGATACCAGATCGAAGCAGATCAGATACCCCCATGCTAACCTGTTAAACAAACAGAGAAATGAAGTCGAATGAGAAAGAAATCAAAAAGAGATTGATAGCTAAACGTAAAACGGTGAGAGATAAATTGGATATTTTGAAGCATGGAGAGATGGTGCATGAGAATATTCTCAATCCTATTACAAAACACCTGAAAAGTATCGAAACTACATTACAGAGTACTGGTCAGCAACAACAACAACAAATTCCATATCAGAAAAATGCTGCTGCAGAGCAACTAGATTCCTTCAAATCACCGTTCATGATGAAACCTAAAAGGAATTTACTGAACTATGAGACACCTAGGAATAATATTGGAGAGCCGGAGAGTAAGCCGAAAATTCCTCGACGTCTATCCTTGCAACTCCTCACACCAGCAGATTTGAAAAATGATGAACCTTATACTGAGAATGACTATGAGGATGATGATGATGATGAACCTAGTGAGTTGAAGCAATCAATTTCAGAGGATATCAAATCTGATGAAGAAAATGAACAGCAAGAAACACCATCAGCCGATCGCCTCATGGATATTACGCAAGAATCGTATGCTGAATATTTAGAGTAATATGATCCTTTACCCAGAAAATATATCAATAGTATGTATCAGGATGAGGACAACAAAGAGTTTGATCATAAGTAGAGAGAGAGAGAGAGAGAGAGAGAGAGAGAGTGTTGGGAAATAAGATACTTTGTATAGTTTTGTATGAATATGTGATGAAAATCTAGTGATAAAAAGTAAATGTGACAGGTTTTGTTAAATAAATAATATTGGGAAAAGTTGTCAAACTATATTCCGAATTACGAGTTTTTTATCTAAAATTCTCCAATAATCAATATTTGGCGACCGTGACAGGACACACGATGGAGAATTTAACACAAATGAAGATAGAAAGAACTCTACTAAGAAGAATGTTCACTAAAGCTTCCAAACAAATGGATACTGTTTTGAAGGACAAAGAATCGACAAGAGAAGCTGTATTATCTAGTTTCAAGCAGCTCGAAGATAAAGCTAATCGATTATTCGACGTAGATGAACCATTAAATAAACTACTACTAGCCCAGGGTCTAGAAGAGGACAAATTGGCAGAAGAATTTGATGAAATTGAAGTTTTCAGAGATGAATTCCTATCACTGCAAACCAGATGCGATGTATTCCTATCTCATTCTGAGAAGGAAGCTAGCAAACCACATGAAGTTGATGATTTGTCCAATGCTGATTCTACCAGACGAAGAAGGTTTCGACTACCTAAGTTAGAATTCAAAAAATTCGATGGCAACATTCGTAACTGGATAGGGTTTTGGGGACAATTTCGCAAGATACATGAAGACGATGATATAGATGCGGAAGACAAGTTACAATATCTAATTCAAGCGATGGAACCAGGATCTACTGCAAGAGGACTTGTTGAGAGCTTTCCTCCTTCTGGGACGAATTATGAGAAAGCGCTGGACCAGTTGAAAGCCAGGTTTGCTAGAGACGAGTTTCTAATTGAAGTTTACGTAAGAGAGATGGTGAACTTGGTACTTACACAGGCTGTTAACAAATCAGGTATGAGTTTAACCACATTATTTGATAAGTTGGAAACGCAATTACGCGCATTAGAATCAATGGGAGTTACACAAGATAAATATGCTGCCATGCTTTATCCGCTAGCAGAGTCAGCTCTACCTGAAGAGGTTCTCAAGATGTGGGAGAGACACCGGAGTCATAATAAAGTTTCACTGTCAACCGAATGTCAAGAATTTATAACTGATAGTCATTATTCTAATAATAAATTACAACTCTTATTAGATTTCCTACGGACCGAGGTCGAGAGTGAAGAAAGGATTAATCTGGCCCGGAGCAGTTTCCTGCAGGAGAAAGAGTCTGGAATGTCTTCGAGAAATGTCCATAAATTCAAATTAACATCGAGATCCGCGACACCAGGTGATAAAGATTTGTATACTGCTGCTACTCTGCATACATCGGGAGGAATAAATACTGCTGGGGGATCATCCATAGCTGGAGGAATAAGTAAGAGATCTTGTTCATTTTGTACTAAAAGCCATGCTAGTCAGGACTGTATGAAAGTGCAGGATATTTCATTAGATGAACGGCGAGAGTTATTAAAGAAGAACAACTGTTGTTTCGCTTGTTTGAAACCAAATCACACTTTGAAAAGATGTAGGTTATTTGTCAAATGTTTGATTTGTAAGAAAAGACATTATCCTATTTTGTGTCCTGATTTGCATACTAAAGGAGCACAACAGACAATTAGCAAGGAAAGTGCAGTTCCTGTTATCACAGAAAATACACTCACGAGTAATATAGCTACCGAAACATTACTACAAACTGTAAATGTTAAAATTGTCAATGGTAATAAGATTCAGGTTATCAGAGCATTATTAGATTCCGGGTCCCAAAGATCATATATTACTGCTGACTGTGCAAATGAAATGAATCTCTTGAAGTTAGGTGAAGAAACAATTGTACAGAACGTTTTCGGAGGACAACAATTAGCGCCACTGATACATAACATATATGAGATTACTGTGCAGAATATAAATGATTCCTTTTCTTGTGTATTTCCTGTCTTGGATCAAGATACGATATGCAATAATATTCCAAGACTGAGAGATTTATCTTGTATACATGTTCTACGTCAGAAAAATATTGTTTTATCCGATGTTGGACCCAATCCTTCGAAGATTTCTTTACTTCTTGGCGCTGATATTTTTGGGAAAATAATAACCGGTAATATTGAAAGATTAGATAACGGATTGATTCTCATGGAAACTCTGTTAGGATGGGTTGTAATGGGTCAACAGGAAACAGACGGTAAGCAGATATCTTCACTTATTTGTTTCAATAATATTTCTATTGCGAATCTATGGAGTTTAGATGTACTGGGTATTCGAGATCCAGTTGAAACAAAATCAAAGGAAGTCATTGATGCAGACGTTCTGAGGCAATTCAAAGAAACTATTACACGAAATTCTGAAGATAGATATGAAGTATGCCTTTCATGGGTAGAGGGTCATCCTAAAGTAACTTCAAATAAATCAATTGCAGAAAGCCGTTTAGTTAGTACTTCTGAAAAATTGATAGCATTGAATAAGTTCGAAGAATATGATAAGGTTTTCCAGGAGTGGTTGAGTTTAGGTATCATCGAGAAGATTCCTGGAGAGGAAATACACAATATAAAACATTACCTTCCTCATCATCCTGTTATAAAAGATTCAAGTGCGACAACCAAAATACGCCCTGTATTTGATGCGTCTGCTAAAGTAAGATCGGGATTTTCTTTGAATGACTGCTTGCACAAAGGTCCAAACATGATCGAATTGATCCCTTCATTGATTCTGAGATTTAGATTGAGCTCAATTGGAGTAGTAGCAGACATAAAAAAGGCATTTCTACAAATAAGTGTAACAAAGAATGATAGAAATTTTTTAGCATTCTTGTGGTGGAAGAACTATCAAGAAAAATCAAAGCAATTCTATAGACATTGTAGAGTAGTTTTCGGAGTATCAATAAGCCCATTCCTTTTAGCCGCTACTATAGATTATCATTTGGAAAGAACGCCATCAGAATTGAAAGAAACTGCAAATAAACTGAGAAATTCGTTTTATGTCGATAACTGTATAACGAGTGTTCAAGATGAAATAGAATTAACCAAATTTATTGAAGAGGCAAAGTTACTAATGTCTTCTGCTCATTTTGATCTCAGAGGATGGGCTTATAATTCTGAAGGTGTAAAAGATGATTATATCATTAATGACGAAGATATTGCGTCAGAGGGATATTTCATACCTGTTTTGGGCATGAGGTGGAATATAAAGGAAGATACAATTTCATGTAAAATTGATTTTTTTGATGAACTAGAAAATAGGCAGAATACAAAAAGGGGTTTGCTATCCGCAACACAGAGATTTTTTGATCCAATTGGGTTCACTTGTCCCACTACTATGATACCTAAACTTCTTTTACAAGAAACTTGGAAACTTAAATTGAGTTGGGATCAAGAATTACCACATGAGATTAAAAAACGGTTTAATTCTTGGATAAATCAAATTCAATGGTTGAAGATGTGTAATATACCTAGAAAAATGTGTAACATTCATAATTTCCTCAGTATAGGACAATGTAGTCTTCACGTATTTTGTGATGCAAGTAAGATGGCATATGCTACATGCATTTATCTACGGGTGGATAAACAAGATGATATATCTGTACAACTCCTCCAGGCAAAATCTAGGATAGCTCCAATTAAACAGATAACTTTACCTCGTATGGAACTATTAGCTGCGGTTATAGGAGTTAGGTTATGTAACTCTATAAAAGAAGTTGAAGAATTGAGTCACATCAAAACTTTCTTTTGGAGTGATTCTATGATAGTTTTGACATGGATTCAGAAGAGATTTGCATTGAATACGTTTGTCTGTAATAGAATAAAAGAGATACGCTCCTACAGTACACCTAGCGATTGGCATCATGTACCAGGAGACATTAATCCGGCAGACCTACCATCTCGAGGTTGTAGTCCAAAAACTTTGTTTGAATCGCGATGGTGGGAGGGTCCATTGTGGTTGAAGGATAAGCCTGAATCATGGCCTAGGACTCAAATAGTTTGTACTGAGGAAGAATTGAGTATGGAACAGAAAAAAATGTGCAATTCAATTTTAGTGAAAGACGATGAATTATTTAGTAAAATCTTGAACAAATACTTTTCTAACTATCTGAAAATCGTTCGAATGATTGGTTGGATGTTGAGATTTATCAATAACGCGAGAAAAACGAATTCCACAAAAGGTCCTTTGAATACTGAAGAGATAATGATTGCAGAAATGTTCCTTTTGAAGTTGATACAAAAAGAATGTTTCTACAGGAATAATAAAGATAAAATTGTTTATGGATTCAAAACTCTGAAAGATGAAAATGGACTTATACGAGTACAAACACGACTGATATATGGTGATGATAAAGAAAATTTCAAATACCCAATTTTATTACCATCAAAACATGACTTAGTGAGAAAACTCATCGAAGAACAACATCGTTTTGCTAGTCATGCTGGAACACACATGTTATTGAGTATTCTTCGAGAAAGGTTTTGGATACTAAAAGGAAGAAAAACCGTGAGAGAGGTGGTATCGAAATGCGTGAAATGTAAGAGATATTGTGTGAAAACTGTAGAAACTCCTTTCGCTCCCCTCCCAAATAATAGAATAAAAACTGCCGCTGTATTTGAAGTTACAGGAATAGATCTAGCTGGCCCGCTGTATTTGAAGAACAAGGAAAAGGCATGGATAATAGTATTCACTTGTGCGATATATAGAGCAGTTCACTTCGAGTTGGTATTATCCTTATCTACTGATAGTTTTATCATGGGCTTACGAAGATTTATAGCTCGAAGAGGTAGGGTAAAGATCATATACTCAGATAATGGGACGAATCTTGTAGGCACTGAAAATCTCTTCAAAAAAGTCAATTGGGATGAGATATCAAGATTATCGAACGTTAAGAAGATTAAATGGTACTTCAATCCTCCAACGGCAGCTTGGTGGGGAGGATGGTGGGAGCGGATAGTACGAATGGTTAAGGAGTTAATACGACGAAATTTAGGAAGAGCTTCAGTTTATTATGAAGAACTATTGACATTACTATGTGACTGTGAATCTACTATAAACTCTCGACCTCTAACGTACATTTCGGAAGACCCAGATGATCTTGTACCTTTGACTCCATTAATGTTTCTTCAAGATACAGGGTGTTCGGAAGTTCCAGACCTAGACAGTATTGACAGGAAACATTTAGTTAAACGCTATAGATATTTACAAACTCTGAGAGATAACTTACGTAAACGTTTTAGAAGCGAGTATCTAGCAAAACTGGTTAATACCGGTCAAAGAAGATCTACAGAGCTCCAAGTCGGCGAAATAGTTCTCGTAGGATCGGATGGTGCCAAGCGAGTAGAGTGGCCATTAGGAAAAATTGTTGAGATATTTCCTGGTCGAGATGACATTGCAAGAGTAGCCAGGATAAAGCTTCAGAATTCTGAAGTGATCCGACCATTCCAGCGATTATTTCCACTAGAAATTTCAGCATCTGAAATGAATGAGCCACACTGGAGAAATAATCCGAATACTGTACGACAAGTAAGAAGCCAGAAAGAAGAAGATGAAGATGCAGAGGATGAAGAAGAGGCAGC